>CM065485.1:35350269-35950269 GCA_032873175.1 Leptopilina drosophilae
TGATTGTATCTGCCGATAGCGTAGGTTCTTCATCTTGATTCTTCTTCGAAGTTAAATTAGGCAATAGTTTTTAAAAATATTAACTTTTTTTTTAATTGCCTATCTAAAATAATGTCATTTTTGATTTGAAAATCCTATCTAGATAATACAAAATACATATTTTATGTTACGTTGCGCAATACAGTTTTGTCCTCAAAGATTAATCATTTCTTTAATTTGAACATTTACTTTTAGCAGAGAGGTAAACAATAAATTATGTGATGTTTTTTGGGTGGGTCTTTTCAAAGACTGCTGGAAAAAATAATAAAATACTTTTATCATGAAAAGATATATATATTTATATATATGTTTATTAATTTTATGAAAAATGGTTATGTTAATGAGAAAGAATTTTAAAAAAATTTTTTTCAAATTATACTTTAAAGCAAATATAATTTTTACTACATTCCAACTTTAAAAAATGTTCTGAAATTGAAATTTGTATTTTCAACGTTTATTTTTTTTTTTATTATTCTTATTATAAAAATAATAAAAAATTTGTAAAAACAATAGATTGTTTAATTTAATTACAAATTTGAAAGTTTTAGAAATAAAATTGTTATAAAGAAATGCAAGTTATTCAAATTAATTTATTTTTGCTTCATTTGCAAGAAAGAGAAAGAATCTATGAAAATTGTTTCATTAATTTTTTAAAGAACTTAATTTAATGCTGTATTAAAAGGCCGAAAAATAAAATTTTGTGTGATGTTAGCCAATTATTCAAAAATTTTAGTGAAACATATTTTAAACCATTATAGTTAATAATAATAAATCAACTGCAAAAGATTTTAATTGAAAATTTTTTAATTTTAAATTTATAATGTTCATAATTTAAATTTTACTTGAAATTTGTCAATATATTTATTTAATTAATTATTAAAAAGAATGACTTTATAGAAAAAATTTTGTTAAAAACATTTTAAAAAATTTATTTTTGTTTGAAGTTACAAATGATAGCAGAAATTGAATTATTTTTAATCGTAATAAAATTTCTTTATACTTTGCATGGCAATAATTCAATTTATTTCATAAATATTGAATTTTTTATGAATTCAATTATTTTTATAAATAGTAAATTTGTTTTAATAGATTTCTTTGAGAAGAGTAATTATTCTTAAAAATTTGATTAAAATTCGTCAAAAGAATTCAATTATTTAAAAATTTATTGATAAAATTCATTACAAAATTTAAATTTAAAAAATCATTTAATCATTCAATAATTAATTAATTATTAACTTTTTTATATTAAAATAATACATTTTTATATTAATTTCTCGAAAAATATAATAATTCTTAAAAAATTTATTGAATTTTATCAAAGGAGTGGAATTAATTAATAAAAATTTTGTTTGTTAAAGATTTAATTCAATTTGTTACGAGAATTTAATATTAAGAAACATTTAATTCTTTAGTAAATTTTTTAGTGTGTATTTATAATTAATAATTTATTTTGAAAATATTTTGAAAAATGTATTATAAATATTTTGAATATTAAAATATTTAAAAATTTTAATTTTCTCTTCTTTTAACCAGCAATTTTGAAGAATTATTTTTTTGAAAAAGTTCAATTTAATTTTTTTTTTTAAATAAATTCAAGTTACATGGATATTTTTCCGAATGTGGTAATTTTTCAAAATTCTCAGAAATTTGCCTACATTATTATAGTTAAAAATAATTAATAATATTAATTTTTAATTAAAAAATAAATTATTTTTTTATTGATAATAGTTTTTTATGAAAAAAATTTAATTTAAATTACTATTGAAAAGAAAAAATTTACTAACATTAATCATATTTAACAAACTAATTGTATTAAATAAGAATTTTGTATTTTTTATTTTGTAAATAATTAATATAAAGTATTTTAAATTATAAAGAAATTATTGTACAAAAACTTTGTTTTTTATTTAATTTTTGTATTAAAAGAATGTTATATTTTGTTGGTACTTACTCATTAAAACAAATGACCAGAAATTGGAAGAACAGCTCTCTGGTAAGGACATCGAAGAAAAGAACTGCGATTTGCTGCGACGCAATGGCAAACTCTGAAAATTAGAAAAGGGAAATTAGATCCAAGAAAGAAAAGTTAGGAAAGAATATTCATTTCTTACTTTTATTGCCCTCAAAAATAAAATAGACAAGGACGGAAATCACTTCTATTAACAATGGTCAAGGGTCGTTATCCCTTGTTTACAATAGGGATTATCTTTTCTCTATCATTTCGAATAATATTATTGTCGACTAAATATTGAAATTATTTATTTTCAAAAGATTCAATAATAATTTTATTGTTTCACACTTTTTGCACTTACTATTTTTTATTTCTGTCATGGGAACAATTGTAATAAATATATTCTCTCATTTTTCTTAGAATTTAAAAAATGGCTAATTCCATTAAGGTGTGTTTTCAAGAGAATCGTGCTCATTGGCTGATTTTCTCCCGGTATATTTAAAAGCAACCAATAGAGAGTAATGTTTATAAAAAAAATAATGGTGGCGCCAATTTTGTTCAGCGTAGAGTGGACCGAACTCAAACTAACAAAGTCAATAATGGCGGCGTTGACAAAAGTGATATATGCTAATAGAACAATAAATAATGTAGTTAAGTTATTAACAAATTTATCCATAAAGAATGGGACGGTATCTATTACTATCCCCGCTTGTAATATGATGTATGTATGAATTTTGCAATTACTGTTAATAAGAGAAACGCTTATTATAAAAAGTCAAGTTTTCAGGCATGCTACACATAAAATATTTTTGTTTTCAATTTTGTAATTTAAGGATATAATAGCGATTATATTGACTATAATTTTTTATTTCTCATTTGATTTATTTTAATGTAATAACACATTTCCAATATCTAGAATTGTAATAAGGAATGTATCTCGTAATTCGTCTATAATTGAAATTTGAGGTTAGCTCTAATTTGAAAGTTGAAAAGTAAACATTAATTGCCATTTAAGTATTTTTAATTGGGACATATTTAAATTAGTTTCCTTTAATTCTTTATAAGTGTATAATTTATTTATTAACAAAATTGTTTATTCAGTTTATAAAAAGAATAAAAAGTTGTAAAAAAAAACTTTTACGTAAACATAACCTAAAATTTTTTCATTTTACTACAAAATTGAATTGCGGAAAAATATATTAAAAAAAAACTAAATGTATTTTGCAGGTCTTTCAATTCTCTTGTACATACAACGTCAAAGCGAAATGATGCGAAAAATTTAATGCAATTTTTTGACAATGAAGCAAATTGGGGAAAACATAAAGTGCAAGTCGGTCGATCTTGGAAACTTGATGAATTGAGAATAAAGAGTAATGAAGATCTTCACAAATTATGGTACTTTATTTACAACTACTTAATATTTTCGTAAATTCAAAGGAAACAAAATATTATAAATACAAACAAAAATATATTTTCACTTATTAGTATTTAGATTTATCACTTTTTTTTATGTTTGTCAATAATTTTATGGTTTGTAACTAAACTTTTCTATCCATAGTAAAATATTCTTTCAGGTATATTCTGTTAAAGGAAAAAAATATGTTATTAACAATGGAAGAGATTTATAAAAATAAATATTTACCATTGCCCAATGAGGAACGAATAGATAAAGTTGAAATAAGTATGGAAAATATTGAAACCGTTGTTCGAGAAAGGAACAAAGCTTATCATTTGCTTGAGACTGGTTCCTCGGGCGAGAGACCAGCTTATGTAACAAAAAATGCAATTGGTATGAATAATTATTATTATTCATTATTTTCTAACACATCAATTGAATTTCTCAAAAGAATTCAATTTTCATCATTTTTTATAAAATTCTTCACAAAAATTCAATTGCTTTTTTTATAAACAATAAAATTCTTCACAAGAATTCAATTTTGGAAAATTTTCATAAAATTCTTTCCAAGAATTCAATTATTAAGTAAATAATCAAAATTTTCTTTCAATTATTTTCGAAAATTGTAATCAAATTTTTCGAAACAGATTTGTTGCAAATTCCTTGAGCGTTCTTTACAGAAAAGTTTTCATTTTGAACATAATTTCTCTTAGGTTTACCATTTGTCTATCGTTTACGTCAACACAATATTCCGAAATATATTAATACAAAATGGAGAAAAGAAAACGTACATGCACACAGTGGTTATGCAGTGAGGAAATTCATGAGATTGTATCACGAGAAATTCCACAATGAGAGGAGGAGATTAAGAAAGTATGTTTTTTTTTATTCATTTCGCTTAAATTGTTTTTTAAGGGAAATTTTTCGAATAATATTTTCCCTTTTTTCTTTACAGTCGACAAGAAAATCAAGTTGCGAGCATTTTGCGCAAATTTCCTAATCCCGATATGGAAGCAATCAAAGCAAAATATCCCGGTGTTGATATTGCTCGAGTTATTAGGACCAGAAGTAGAAAATGTCGAGGACACTTTATACCAACTTGGTGGGATCTTTATAATCAGTAAACTACAGTATTTATAAAAGAAGAAAAAAATTTATTAACTACTATGTAGTAACTGATTTATATTTTAAATAAATTATCAAATTTTCTTTTATAAAAAACATTTATAAGAAGCCAAATAAATGTAATAGTATTTAAAAAGCGCATTTTATTTTATTCATTTTTAATTTCTCAAAAAAAAGAGAGAGAGGGAAACTTTATTCATTGAAGTAATTAATTTTTATTAATTTCCGTATAAGTATTACATTATTTGGATGAAGAGCTACGATTTGTAGACTGTACGCGATAAGTACAAAGGCATAATATTAGCAAGTATTTTTCTTTTCATTTTTGTTTCTTGTAGCAGTATAAAATTTATACCTTGTTCGAATCGCTAGAACGTAACAATATTTGCACAAACTTAATTTTCGGAATGTATTATTGTTCATAAAGATCATTTTTCCATACTCATATATAACTAAATTTGATAAATTACCAATGATTTTTCTATCACAATTGATTTTTAGCCATTCATTGTATGACTTAAAGCAAAAAAAAAAAATTAAACTAAATTTTTTACCAATAATAAAAATAATTAATTTCTTTTCATTTCATACGAATAATTAATTTGTTTTCATTTTTTTTCACAAATAATACGAATTAATTTGTTTTCATTTTTTTTTCTTTTTTTACAAATAATACGAATAATTTTTCTTCATTTCTTACAAATAATAGAAATTAAATTTTTGTCTTTCTATTCATTCAAAAATTACTACTAGAAAAAAATATGCATCTAAAATGCGAGAAAATATAGTTTTTTCTTGTTTTTGTTTCTTATAAAGTATTTTATACAAAATTAATTTATATGGTTGATGAAATTCGAAAATTTCCATAAATTTATGAACAAAAATATTTCATAAATTTATAATATATACGAGTGGAGAATTAAAATAAAGCTAATTGTTTCCTTACATGTGTACTTAACAATATTACAACATTGATATAATTATTATGCGAATCATAAGCAAAGCACCGCGAATCATTTGTTTTTTTTATGCAATTAATTTAATAAACGTACTTTTTTTACAATAAACAATAATATAGCTAACAATAGATTCTTGAAAGTTTTTGTTTTTAAATAAAAAAAAAAATTCGAAAACACTATGCTTGATTTTAATTTTTTGATAAGAAAAGGTGTTTTTAAAAATTAGGTCGCATTATTATTGTTCACTAATAATATTATAATCTTTGGTAAATGCGAATATACAGACACTCACATGATAATTAGTTTCACATTAGTTTCAATTATAGATATATATTTTTTTTTTGTTTTTAGTTTCTATAATTGTGAGTGGTAATAACAATGTTTGTGTACTTATAGCAAATATTTCAAAAAAAAAAAATTATTGCACTTGCTTACGTGTTATTTCAGTCGAAAAAAATTATCATTTAATCTCTAGCTGAGTTGCATTGAGTATTTATCTTCTTTTTTTTTATTGTAATAGTTTACGATTCCCTTGTCAATGAAAATAATTGATCCGATACTTTCAATTTCAAAACTGTTCACATGGATAGACATTTTTTTAAAACAAACAAAAGAAGAAAGTTCACAGTAATAAAAATAAAGTTTATAGTTGTAAAAATAATTTTTATATAAAAATAAATAAAGTATTTTTGATACAAAAATGAATAAAAATTAATTTTTTACACCTAGGTAAAAAAATTAATTAAAAAAGAAATGTTTTTCAATCAATTGATTGTTGATGGAAATTTTAATTAACCTTTTTCTTTTTTATTTCCTTTTATTTTTTGAGTTATCGATAGAAAAAAAGAAGAAATTCGTATCGAATGGAAATATTCATCATGTGAACTTTGTGAACTTGAAGAACATTATTGGAGGATCTTGAAAAGCTGATAAGATAACATTTGCTTTTTCATTGCAATAAATGATTTGGATTTTGCGAGAATACCTTTGCAACTGTCGACAATGGGAATAAAGGACTGATTATGCTTTTTTAACGTATTATCATGTACTAACCACTATTCAGGTGCTACTGGTAACAAATATTGCCAGGCATTTTCTAAATCTTTACTGACACCCGTACATCGCTGATGAAGTTTATCCTCAGGCTGAATTGTTGTCACCGGAAAATTCTCCTGCAATACATTTTTTTTTAAATTAAAAAAAAAATGTCAATAGTTCAAATATAAACAAGAACTTGTTCTTTTAAAGAAAAATTAAAATTACTAAAATCTATTTATTAATCAGGAGAATATTTAAGAAATAAGAGAAACATATTTACCTCATGAACGTTGTTCCAAAGGGTTTCTAAGATTTTTCTAAAAGTACAGAATTCTGCGTAGTTAGTGAAGTAAACTACCCAATCGCCGCTACTTTCGTGAACTTCACGACACGCAAATTCCTAATTTAATATTTGAAAGAAAGAATTAAAATTTATTTACATGCAGTAATTCATCTCAAAATTTTGCTGAAAGTGATATTTGGAAAATTAATTTTGTTTTGTTTCATTCGCCAAAAAGAAGTAAATTTCTAAATTTAGAAAATAAAAATTATTCCTAATTCAATAATCATTTTTTCCTTCAATCTTTTTAGATAAATTAATTTTATAAAAAGTCGCAATTAATTTTATCTTTGCAAAATAAAAATAGTTATCTCTTAATTATATAATTGAGGATTAATTAAATTAATCAACATCAAACTTAACTTTTTTATGATTATAGATTCAAAATTAGAAAAATTCTCTCTTTTTAGTAAATAATTATTATTATTCCATCCATCAAAAGATTTAATAAAATTCTTCCCAAAAATTCAAGTATTTTTCTAAAATGACAAACTTCTTTGCAGAAATGAAATTATTTTCATATTTTTCTATCATAACAAAAATATTCTAAATAATTCATAAAATTCTTCCTAATTTATTTTTTAATTGACCGGTTCTTTAGTTTCTTGTTGTTTAAATTAACGAAACAAATTTTCTAAAATCACTTTCAGCATGAACGCATTTTTATAATAAGCAATAAGTACGAAAATAAAAAGTCTATAAAAAAAAATAAAAATAGAGACATAAAAATTGTTAAGTAAATTAATAAAAATGCTTTAATTAAATTAATAAAAATCTATATAAATAATTAGTTAATAAATTCGAATTTTTAATTGAAAAATATATTGTCGAAAAATAATTAAGTTAGAAATTTTATTCTCTAACTGAAAAAATGAATAAAAGACTAAAAAAGGACTAAAAGGAAAAGAGAAAAAGAATCGTACCCTTGCAATAATAGAATAGACACCAAAGAAAAGAAGAAATTTTCAATGAAAAACGAAAAGAAAAAACTTACCAAAACACACCACGACTGATGTGTCAAAGGCATTCGAAGTGCAGTCAAGTCCTGTATCGATGCACAGGAGAGAATTTGACCTCTTTGCGTTCCCGGGAAAACTTCATTGATTGCAATTAAATGCCTCGATGACACGACCAAACTGCAAGGTAGTGGTTCACGTTTTTCGCATGAGTCAAATAATCCCGAGGCGCTTTGCACAAAACTCTGTAGCCATTCGGATGCAACGTATTCGTCGGGTGCGGCAAATTGAAATGATTTATTCGACTTGAGGAGTATTTCAAAGGTGTGCGGCCGATGGGAATTTGGTATTCGACGGCAACCCTGACAGAGGCCGCCCTTCAATGGAATCGCACGTTTCGGAAGTCTTTGACTAGAATCAGTGAACATGTAGACAACGCCGCCTTTCAGGACAAAATAACCCGCCTCCCAGGCATTTGTCGGTGCATTTGGATGTTGCGTTTGATAAGTGTGAGGACGAAACATTAAATCGCCTTCCTTCGTCGGTCCGCATGGTGTACTCGGCGGTGATATGTGCTCGTCCTCCATGTATATGATACTGTAGTGCTCGATTTTTTCCTCCTGAAGGAAATTTAGAAATTAATGTAAATAAATAAGGTCTATTTTCAAATAAATGAAATAAACACAGACTTTGTACTTAACTACTAAAAACCTACTATTTTTACTATTTTTCCAATTTTAAAGATTTGGATACTTTTTTTTAGATTTTTTTAGCTGCAACAAATAATAATAAAATAATAGAATACAAATTTTACTACAAAGTTAGTGTGACAAATTAGTGTGACAAATTAGTAAACTAATTATAATCATTTATAATTTTCCAAACGTTTAATGAAATTTTTCGAAACAAAACATTTTCAAAAATTTTATTAAAATTATACGAAACAATTTAATTACCTATTTTCGAAAATAGTGAAATTCTTTTTACAATTTAATAATTTCAATAAAAAATAAAACCCTTGGAAAAATTCAATTATTAAAAATTTTTTTTATAATTTTTCGAAAAAATTTAATTATTTTTATAAATAGTAAAATTCTGCGCAAGAATTCAATAATTTCCATTTAAAAAAAATGTTTCGAAATAATTCGAGTATTTGCTGGAATTTTAATGAAATTATTAGAAACAATTCAATTATTTTTATAAAATAGTAAAATTATTCACAACAATTCCTTTATTTTCATAAATAAGAAAATTCTTCGTATGAATTTAATTCTCTATCAAAATTCGTAGTAAAAATTTTCGAAAGAATTCCATGATTTTCTGAAATAATCAAATTCTTTGTAAAAATTCAATTATTTATAAAAATTTTTTGTAAATTTTTTCAAAAGAATTCCAGTATCCACTGAAAATTTTAATTATTTTCAGAAAAAAATCTTCAGAAGGATTCAACTATTTACAGAAATAATAATTTTTTTCCATAAATTAAATTATTTTCAATATAATTTTTATAAAATTTTCTGAAAAAAATTCGATCATTATAAAAAATTGTAATAAACTTCATCCCAAGAATAGAAACATTTTTATCAAAAATAAAAAAATTTTCACAGGAATTGGATTATTTATAATTCAATTTTCATATTAATTTCTTGCAAGAATTAAAGTATTTTCTAAAATTTAATAAAATTCTTTAAAAAATTCAAGTATTTTTACAAATAGTAAAAACCTTCGCAAGAATTCAATTATTTTCTGAAATAATACAATTCTTCTGAAAAATTCTATTATTTTTAGAAATAAAGAAATGCTTGAGAAAAATTCAGTTTTTTCTAAAAAATAATCAATTTTTTTGCATAAATTCAATTATTTTCAATATTTTTAGAAAAAAAAATTTCTACGCAGAAATTGAATCATTTTTAATTCGATTTTAATATAAATTTCTTGCAAAAATTCAATTATTTAAAAAAACTTAAATATCAAAATTTTGTGATAAAAATTAAAATTCAATTAGTTTTAATAACATTCTTGTTAAAATTCTTAAAACTTCAAAACAATTATATTCTTTAACAAATTCTTTGATGAAATTCAAATATTTCCAATACAATGTTATTTTAACTTCTCAATAGAATTTAATTGTAGAACATTTTAACAGAATTCTTGTAAATCAATTGATTTTCAAATATTTAAAATATTTTTTAAAAAGTTATTTTATTATTAAAAATTCAATTAATTAATAACTAAAAAATTCTTCGCAAGAATTAAATAACTTTTTTTAAATACATTAATTTTCAATAAATTTAATTATTTTCAAAAAGTCATAAGTAAAATAAAATTCTTCGAAATAATAACAATTAATTTAAAAGATTTTAATAAAAATTCTCGAAAGAGAATCACTCTTACAGATAATATATAATTCTTACTCGAAAAATGAATTCTTTTTAATAAGATTTGATTTAAATTTTTCTAAATAATTTAAATATTAATAATTTGAATAAAATTCTAGAAAAGAATTCAATTATTTCAAATTGAATAAAACGAGTTTTTTCATAGTTAATGTCAATTTAGTTCGAGATTGACTAAAACGAATTTTTTTAATCGTCAAATGCTTACTATAAAAAAATAATTTTTTAACAGTATTTACATTTAAAAAATTTGTAATATTATTATTATTAATTGGCAATGATTTATTATTAATTATTATTAATTATTATTATTATTATTATTATTATTATTAAGTTTCTAAATGTAAAATTTATGTTTTTTATTTTCAGTCAAATTTATGGAAATATTTGTAGTAAAATATATTTCGTTGATTTGAAAAAAGCCCAAAACTGAGTCATAACTGAATCGTAATAAATAAAATAAGCAGAATTAATTTAATTAAAATTGATTATAATTGAATTTAGATTAACTGTAAGATTTTAACTCACTAGATTTACTGCTGTTTCTGCTAAAATCGAATGTCTCAATGAATGCATATCATCGTAACTTAATTCTCTGACTGCCGGTAATCTCGGTTTCGATGGTGATCTCCTCATAGCCATTTCCAGGTGAGCTATTAGCTCCCAAGTGGTCTCTGCACTTCCGGTTGAAAATAGGTATTGCATTTCATTGTCCGCATTCGATATCAATATTGTTTGTGCATTTGGTCCAATCTGCAACAAATAAAATTTTCAATTATCCATCGCCACAAACAATGGTATTTAAATTGCAAAGATTGAAAAAACAATCAAATATTGTCGAGAAAACAATTAACGATTGCAAAAAAAAAATCATTAAAACTGACAAACAGAATTGAAAATTAAAATAAATTAAAGTTCGACTAAAAATCGAATTGATTTTAAATTTAGTTGATGATTAAATTTTATTTCAGTTTAAGAAACGAATTGAATTTAAATTCGGTTAAAAGTTGAATTCAATTTCGATTAAAAATTGAATTCAACTTGACTTTTGTGGTAAAACGTAAAAATTTGCTTTGAATAAAATTAAATCAAACACACCATAATGACGTCGAGTTCATTGTAGGGAATAACAAACTGATTCCTATAAGAATGATCCGATTTTGAGCTGGTCAAATAGAGTGTCTTATCGGTCAAAAGTGCGAGCATTGGTTTACTCTCACCGTTCGTCATATAAGAGCTACGAACTTTATAAACCTTATACAATTGTTCCGTCTTGTCCCTGTAAATACTGCCTTTGAATATCTCTTTTTGCTTCAAACTTATTTTTTCACCGCTAAATCGTCGCTTCTCAGCATCTTGATTATCGCGAATCTCCTTATCGAGTGCCTGATTAAATTCCTTAAATGAATCCTGATCGATTTTCCCACACTTAATGTAAAGTTGATTTGATTTTGCCTTCTTGCTTTTATTAACATCGAATTTTCTCTCGGTGATGGAGCGTAGAAAACGATTCAACAGGGATGTCTTCGATGGCGCTTGACGTAGTGCCGGTGGAATTAGTAATTTACTATTTTCACCTGATGACAATATTGCCGTCATGTTGCGCTTCTTCTGCGGTGAGGCCAAATGTCGATTCTTTTTCTCCTCCGAATCGCAAGTTGCGACACTGTCGGCGTCGGAAATTTCACTTGACTTTCTCGATAGAGATGATGGTGGTGGCATTTCTAATTTAACCGGTGGATCCTCGACGATATTTCCATATTCCTTCTCGACGATGTAGGCCTCCTGGGCTTCGTTATCTTTGAGATCGATTTCCATTTTAGGTCGGGACAATAATTTCGAACCGATTTCCATTTGTGGATCTTCCTGTCCCTCGGGGACACCGCGCTCTGATATTGAGAGACAGGTGCAACGGTAATTCTTTTGACAAACGGGATGATTGCAGAGTTTCGGCGTCAATCGTCTCTCGTTCTCACTGTCGTGGGTGCTTAGCGACGAACTCGAGGAATAATATTCCGAATATGCGTTTCGCGTGTCTAGTGTTTCCTTAGGATATGGCGAATCATTGGCGCACCAACTGTAACGCTCTGGTTGCACGTCCTTTTGATTATTGTACGAGGAACGATAACCGTAGTCTTCATAATTCTCATCGTCGTCAAGTTTCATCATTTTGAAAATATCCTCGTGAAAGCTGACGCGCTTTTTGCCCTCGCCACGTTTCTTTTTACGTTGTCGACGTTGAACGACAGTTTCTGAAGTCGATGTCGATAGAATGCTGGTATCAACCATATTGATTGTATTGAGAATGCTGTACGGTGCTTCAGTGCTATCACAGTCCGAGATTGTCATACTGAGTTCCAATAAATTTGTATCATTATTAATGACATACGAGTTGCGGGGATCGATATTTTTTTTGAATGTGTAACCATTATTATCGCCGTAGTAGCTGTATCTGTTAATGCCATTGCTTACGTTGTCAAAATCATTGTTGACCTTGTCGAACTTTGACTCCTCGAGACTTTTACTGTAGTATGAATAATCTTTTAGTGTATCCAAACTCGAGCAATTCATTTCATTATCGTCGAGTTTCTGCGGAAGATTCTGATTGACAATGTCACTATTTGTGACGTGGGTCTTTTGAAATTTTGTCTTCATTCCAGGCGATTGAATTGGTGTCTTTCCCTCTTCGCCGGAATCACTTGACGAGAATGAGCGATCCATATTTTTTATATCTTTCGTACAGTTACTTAAAATTGTCTTGTATTTGCTGTTGCGATATCTTGGTATGTCTTCGATCGACGAATCCTGCAATTTTGATAAAAATTAATTTTAATTTTAGTCTAGAATAATTTTAATTTTAGTTGGAAATAATTTTAAGTTTGTCGAGACAAATTTTAATTTTAGTCGAAAATAACTTTAACTTTTTTTTAACTTTTTTTTGTCGAAAATACTTTTAATTCAATAAAAAATTGTTTCTATTCAGTTGAAAATAATTTAACGAAAAAAAAACTAGTAGTGAATCTAAAGATAAAAAAACAGCACTCGGATGGACTTTAAGGAGCAAAAAAATCATTTTAATCGATAAAAAGTACAAAAAGATTTCCCTTCTTCAGGTTTGTAACAAAAAGATTATTTTCTATTTCTAGAATTTTTAGCTAAATAAAAATTAAAAATTCACTACTGTTCTCATATAAGTATTTAAATATTAATATTAATCTTTATCAATTAAAATTTAGTTATTTCTAAAAAAAATATTAAAATTCTCCAAATTTCAATTTTTTTTTATAATTTCATACTAAAAGTCATTATTTTTAATAATTTTAAGAAAGTTCTTAGAAAGATTTAATTTTTTAAGAAAAAGAAGAAAGTTCACTTGAAATTAGCCTTCAATCAAATTCCTTTCAATTAAATATTACAAAACTTTCATTAATCGGGAATTTTTAATATTTTAATTTTTTTATTTAATTAAATAATAGTTTTCCTAAAATTTTAATCTATTTTTTTTTATTAAATATCTCTTTTAATATTCAATTATTTCCTAGCATTTGAACTTAAATTCTCCGCATTTCAATTATTTTGAAGCATTTTTAGAAAAGATAATTGAAAAATATTTTTAAATAATGTTTTTTAATTTAATTTTTTTTACTTATATAATTACAAATTTTGCAAAGAATTTTAAATTTAGTGCATTTTTTATACAACAAACAATAATAAATTCTGTGTTTAATAATTATTTTCAATAAAACATTCAAAAATTTCAATTATTTATTTTCTTTAAGTGATTGAATTTTTGGAAAATATTAAAAAATAATCAATTTTTCAAAGAATTTTAATTACATATATAAAAATTACATTATTCTGGAGCGAATGTGAACATTTAGTTATTGAATTTTATTAAAATTTTTAGAAAATAATAAAATTCTTAGAATTTTATTACAATTTTTTAAAGTAATGTAATTCATTTAAAAAATTTTATTAAATACTGAAAACAGTGTTCATTCAAAATAATCGTGTCTTTTAATTTTTATTAATTAAAAAATTGCTTTTTGGATTTTAATATTTATAAGAATAATTGAATTCTTGCGAAGAATTTTACTATTTATAAAAATAATTGAATTATTTCGAAGAGTTTATTAAAATTTTAGAAAAAAATTGAAATCTTTGGAAAAACTTTGTTAAAAAATAATTGAATTCCCTGAAAGAATTTTAATATTTATAAAAACAGTTTAATTCGTCCGGAGAATTTTATTATTTATGAAATAATTGAATTCCATCAAAAAATTTGAAAATAATAATTAATTTTGTATTTAATAATTATTTTCAATAAAACATTCCAAAAATTTCAATTATTTAAATTTTAAGAACTGTTTAATTAATTTCAAAAATTTAATTATGTTGTAAAAATTATTGAAGATGAATTTTTGCAACATTTTACTTCAGTTAAAATTTCCAAACAATAAAAATCTTATTAATTTGCATTTCATTCCAAAAAAAAGTGTTATCTTCTTCTGTAATATTTGTAAGAAAAGTCGAAAAAGTCGTACGTTATTGGAAACTAGTAAAAAAAAAGTAATAATATCCAAGGCCAGAAATAGAATTACCTCCCGACAACTACTGCCATCAGTTTCGTTCGAAAGATCCATATCGCTATCGAGAGCAACTCCACTATCACCAGGAGAAACTAAACTCGGTGAAAAACTCGTTGATCTCAGGTGTAGTGTTAAAGCCGTGCCAGAAGGTGACCCGCTCATAGGTCGTTGAGGCATATAATTAACAATATCCAAATAAGTAACATCCTAAAGAAAAAGAAGAAAAAACAAATCAAGAAAAATTTTCATCATTCCTTTTTTTTCATTTGTACATAATAAAGAAACAAAGTTTGATAAAAGTTCGATTAAAATGAGAGTATGTATAGACATGTAAAATGATTAATGAATCAAATCGTTTTGTGAAATTTTCCACGCAAATCTTTTAGCGCGATATACATAATAATAATCCTCAAAAAAGAAGGTACAACAAGCGTGATAACATATTGCTCTTGCTTGTCACGAAAACATATTTATCTTTATGTTTCATTATAGGACGGATGTTATTTATTAGTTTGATAATTGTAACCGGGGGGTGATACCCCCATAATAAGAGAATGAAAAGGAAGTAAATAAAAATGTAAATATTTTTTTCCACTACAAAATTATTTATACACTGACATTCATTATCATTCAATTGCAGTAAGAAAAAAAATTCCCTATCTATATCAATCTATACGGCAAAAAAAAGCCGTAGTTCTTAAATCATTTTCTTTACAAAACAAGTGACTCACTATTATGTTTATTTTATCAATTGAATTAAAGTAAAGAGAAAATTACTGCAGGTACGGAAAATATCAATTTCAAGGTTCGATTGAATTAATTTCTCGTTTTTTACTAATTTTTATTTAATCCATCAATGAAATAAATTCTATTCTAATTTATTTATTTTTTAATAAACGAATGCTGTTAATTTTTAGTCTGAGTTGATTTTTTAATAATTTGTCAAATTTTATGTTTACGGGTTTTTATTTGAAATTAATTTGAAAAAATTGTCCTTTCTATTAATCAAGGACAAAAAATGGAAAATAATTGTGAAGAAAAGAGGAATTTGCTCACCAATTGCAATGTAAAAGATACATTTTCTAAACCAGCTAATAAATTAATGAGCTGATTGGTTTTGTCAGGATTCCTGACAAGTGCGTGTGGAAAATACTGTTTCTTTAAAGTATGTGTATCTCGCAGAAGACAAGCTAGGTAACTTTCGAAACTTCCTTCACTCAGCGTATGATACAGCCAAGCACGACCTGTAATTAAAAATATCTTTCGTTAATTTTCCAGCTCAATATTTTGAAAATTAAAGTCAATTACAATAAAAATTTATTTTTTCAAATTGAATTTTTGAATTAATTACTCAAAATTAACTCAAATTAATTCAAGTTAATTATTTTTAGTGAATCGGTTAATAGTTAGTAGATATTAGTTAATAGTAAAATATTAAATATATAGTAGATTGTAAATTGTAAATTGTAAATAGTAAATAGTAAATAGTTAACAGTAAATATAAGAATTAGTTGCGAGAGAATCTACTTTTATTAATAGATGCAGAGAGAAAAATACCTTTTCCAATGGATGTTAGTACATTTTGTAACGCGTGGATTACAACAACCGTGTCTTGGTGGCTAAGCTCTCGTGCCGTGCCCCAATATCCGTGCCTTTCAATACGTAAACCATGTCTTAAGGCTCGATCTAACCAGTAAACTAACCAAGAATCTCCGTCCAATACCACTGAGCCATGAAGACTTTGAGCGTAAACCTGATTTTCCGAAAATATTTCCATTTTTACTTTTTTTATCTCCTCAAAACATTTTTTTAATTCTTTTTTCGAATATTCATAATTATGCTCTCAATACAATAAGTTTAAAAACTCATTTAAATATAATTTACAAAAATCACATACAATTTAGAAAAAATCAAAAATATTTCCTCAATCATTTAATTGCCCTTATTATCATTAATTATTTAATTTTTTTCTAATTTGAATTTGTATTTGCAATATATTAATTTGAGAACTCATCTAAATATAATTTAAAAAATCTCAATATTTAATTTAAAAATTAATTATTTATAATTAAACAATTAATTTACTATTTAAAAATTCGTTTATGATTTGAAAAATCATTTAATTACAATTTAAGAACAAAGCTTCTTTCATAATAAAACAAAAAGTGAATAAAATAATATAATTTAAAATACATTATAAATAAAATACATACTCCAAAATTTTAATGATAAATTTACAGAAAATTATATTTTTAAAAAATTATTAATACAATAAAAATTTAAAAATTTTGCATTTTATACCAAAAAACTTGCTATTTTCTTGTTATATCCGGATGAAAATTCGAAAAAGTTTTATTTTTTTTTCATAAGGAAGCAAAAAATCAATAAAAATATTATAATTCAAATACTCGTTTGAATATAAATTTAAAAAATCGTTTGAATAGAATTTAAAAAATAAAAAACGTGATAATACTAACAATGTAATGAAAAACAAATGAATAGTAAATTAATGCAGAATATTTCATTACATCGTGAAAACTTTTAATTAAAAGTTAAAAAAATAAAGTTCCGAGAAAAATTCCTCCTACAGTCTGACATTTAATTAAAGTGAATAATTTTTTTTTTAAAACTATAAATGCGAACTATTATCGAATCGAAAAGTTGCAACAAAGACATGTCAATAATTATTGAATACAGAAAATATTGATAGTCCTCGACCTTTTTAAGTTTTTCTTTTCTTTTTCAAATCCTAGCGATAAATCAGTCCCTTAACACTGCGGAATTACTTTTCCAAATAAATAAATAATTAAAATATATTATCTGCTGCCAATTTCTCTTGATTTTTGAATTGAAAATTTAAATTATTTACTTTAATGTTTAATTAAATTAAAAAAGGTTGAATTATTATTCAGAGTCAGAAATAATCCGGAAAAATGTCAAAATCAAGAAGAGAAAAGACAAAAAATTTCTTTTTAGTTTAAAATACAGTGAATATAAAATAAAGTTCCGGGAAAAATGTCTCACTGAATTTAAAATAAATACTTGACATTTAATTTAAAATGAATATACTTTTTAACAATGAAAAGTATTATCAAATGAAAAAGTTGCAAAACATCTCTCCTACTCTGACATTTTTCATTTAATTTAAAATGAATAATTTTTAACAATCGAAAGTATAATATCGAATCAAAAAGTTAAAACAAAGACAAAGACATGTCAATAAAGAATTGAATACAGAAAATATTGTTCCGATAGTCCTCGACCTTTTCAAGTTTTTCCATTTCGAATTCTATGAATTTTCATATATCGTAATAAAGAAAAATTAACGCAGTGTTAGAGTTAGAATAGCGAACTGTCTGTATATTTACACAGCAAGAAATTGAAAGCAGCTGATAATTATTACACGCAGCAAAGACGTATTTTCAATATACATAAAGCGTCGTATTAACGTGCGATTATCGAACAAATTGTCAAAGATATGTACAGAATGAAAAATTAGTGATGGGCTTATTTCGAAATGGACCAATGAAAGTAAATTTAGATATGACGTTTTTTTTTTAAACTTGACAATGACGAAGAAAAGAGAAATCTATTTGAAAAAAAGGACACGAAAAATTGACCTTATGATACAGATGGAAAATAAATAATTAAATAAATAAAGGAAGAAAGAAAGAAAGAAAGAACGAAAGAAAGATAATATAAAGATAATACAAAAAGAATACAAAATACAAATTGAGTAGAAATAAAATACAAAAAACACAGAAAGGAGAGTGTACAATAGAGTAAAAATAAAATGATTACAGCTATTATTAATAACATAATTAATGGATACCAAAAAAAAATTATCCTATTTTCTCTCTCTTCGTTTACAGTCGAAAAAAATAAAGACTTTTATTCCCCCTTCGAAGACTAGTGAAAATTCGGGATTTTTTTGAATAAATGAGAGAGACAAGAGTGAATTTCTACTCCAATTGGAAATCATGCAGTGGAGTACTTACAAGTTTGATTGCTTTTGTTAATTCCTGTAGAATCCTGCTTTTCGACAGGACTTTGTCCGTGCAGAGATCAATATCCTCTTGACCTGGCATTTTCGTAATGCTATTCACATTATTTTTTTTCTAATCCTTTGTTCCTTTGGAAAACAGGAGAATATCTCTAATTTTAAGGAATTGTTCTGACTGACACATTCACTGCACTCGCCACAATCCGGTCGCATTGATTTTATTAGTACGCAAGTTCAGCGGGAAATTCAAGTTTCTCTCGTGAACACACTGCTATTCATTCGTCGCAGCAAAATTCTGTAAATAAAAATATTACCTTGTTAATTAATTCAAATTTAACTCGATTAGTAGAAAATATAAAACTTTTTTTTTCGAGAAAATGAAATAAATTCAAATTATTAGAAAAAAGATATTCAACAAAGAAAAAAATAAATCGAAATTTCGAAAAGTAAAAAAAGGTCGAAATAAAAATTTAACTAAAATTGTAAATAAATACTCTAAATATATTTGTAAATAATATTTACCGTTTGTGTAAAAATATCATTTCTTTTTTTTTCTTTCAAAACGTTAAATTTAAAATTTACATTAATAACGAAAAATCACCTGTTTAATCTGTATAGAAAATATTGACAAAATGTGGAAAATTTTGCCGAGTAAAGTTATAAATATAAGTTTAAATCGCTGTGAATTATTGTATGTCGAATGTAAAACGTGATCTGTCAGCTCTTTTCTCATTTCACTTGTATATATTTTCGCGTCTCACAATCACAAGCAGAGAATAAAAATGTGCAAAAATAAAAAGAAAAAAATAGTTAAAAAGATGTTTTGCTTTTCTTTACATATTTAATCACAGATACAAGTGCATGCAGAACATCACATTTATATTCTTAGAGAACCGATAAATATACTCGTATCGATAACATTGTACAATTACTCAAACCGTTTATAATTCAATTTAAAGAGCATTTAAGAGCTATTAATAAAAGTAAACATTTTCCATTTTTATGGAAAAAAAAAATCTTGGTATCATTAAAGAAAGTTAAATTATTACAAATTAATTAATTTTTTAACATTTTAAATTAATGATTTAATTTAATTATATTTCACAAAAATAAATTCTATAATTTTCCGACATTTTTTCGTTTGTTTGCAAATATTTTTTTTTAATTTGGGAAATTTTAAGACTAAGGAAAAATTCAAGTTCAAGATTTTGGAGAAAAACAGGAAAAATACTAAAATCAAAATTATTTAAGAATCACTTATTAACTAATTGATTATTAATAATAAATTATTTTCAAAAAATTTAATAAAATTCTTAAAAAGACATGAATTATTCTCATAAAATTTGAAAAAAATATTATTTACGAAATCTCTAATGAAAATATTTAAATAAATTTAATCTACAATATATAATATTAACGAAATATTACAATAAAATAATTAATTTGTTTAATAAACACGATTATTTTTAAAATTTAAAAGAAATATTTGTTAAAATCGAATTTCTGAACAAGATTTTCAATGAAAATTATTTAAAAAAATCCATATTTAATTCGATTATTTTCACTAATAATAAAATTATTTGCGAGGCTTTAATTATTTTTAACATAATTTAAATAAAACTTTTGAACAGAATTCAATTATTTAAAGAATTTTTAATAATATTTTTTATTAGCATTGAATTCATTTCTAAAATTTTGATTAAATTCTTAGAAACGATTATAATTATATTATTTCTTATTTTTAAGAATGTTAATAAAATTTTTCTATAAAATTTAATTATTATCAAAAGTTTTGAAAATATTCTTTGTAAATTTCAATTATTTTCCAAAATTTCTCTACTAAATTAAAAAAATGTTATTTTCAAGAAATTTTTTAAAAATCTTTAAAAAATATTATTTATGAAAACTCAAATTAAAATTATTTTTAAAAATCCATTATTTTCAAAAACTTCAAGTTTTTATGAATTTTCAAACATTTCAATAAAATTCTCATCAAGAATTAAATTGTTTTCTAAAAATTTTAATAACATTTTTTGAAATAATTCGAATATTTTCACTAATAATAAAATTATTTGCGAGGTTTCAATTATTTTTAAAACTTTGTAATTGTAATAAAATTATATTAAAACATTTGGAAAGAATTTAAATATTTAAAAATTTTTAAATATTTTTCCTTAGAATTTAATTCATTTCTAAAATTTTTATAAAATTCATCGAAATAATTCAATTATTTTTAAAAAATTACAAAAATTGGTCGTAAGAGTTAAATTATTTTTATAAATAATAAATTTTTTTGCAATACAATTTTAATAAAATTTCTTGAACGGATTGATTTATTTTTGAAAATTGTATTAAAATTTTTCTGAAAAATTCAATTATTCTAAAAAGTTTTTATAAAAAAATTCTCTTGTAAATTTCAATAATTTCAAACATTTTCCATTATATTTTTAAAAAACGAAAACTCTATTTAATTATAAAATTATTAATAAACAGAATTATTTCAAAAACGTGAAAAAAATTTTCATAAATTTTTCCAAACAATTATTTTTAGATTTCTTGATTATTATTTTCAAACATTTTAATTCTTTGTAAATTTCAATTATTTTCCAAAATTTCTCTACTAAATTAAAAAAATGTTATTTTCAAGAAATTTTTAAAAAAATCTTTAAAAAATGTTATTATTTATGAAAACTCAAATTAAAATTATTTTTAAAAATCCATTATTTTCAAAAACTTCAAGTTTTTATGAATTTTTAAAAAAATTTATACATAATTGACATAATTTTCAAACATTTTAATAAAATTCTTATCAAGAATTAAATTATTTTCTAAAAATTTTAATAAAATTTTTTGACATAATTCGATTATTTTCACTAATAATAAAATAATTTGCGAGGTTTCAATTATTTTTAAAACTTTGTAATTGTAATAAAATTATAATAAAACATTTGGAAAGAATTTAAATATTTAAAAATTTTTTTATAATATTTTTCCTTAAAATTTAATTCATTTCTAAAATTTTGATAAAATTCTTCGAAATAATTCAATTGTTTTAAAAAAATTGCAAAATTGATAGTAAGAGTTAAATTATTTTTATAAACAATAAATATTTTTGCAATACAATTTTAATAAAATTTCTTGAACGGATTGATTTATTTTTGAAAAATGTATTAAAATTTTTCTGAAAAATTCAATTATTCTGAAAAGTTTTTATAAAAAAATTCTCTTGTAAATTTCAACAATTTCAAAAATTTTCCATTATATTTTTAAAAAACGAAAACTCTATTTAATTATAAAATTATTAATAAACAGAATTATTTCAAAAACGTGAAAAAAATTTTCATAAATTATTCAAAACAATTATTTTTAGATTTCTTGATAATATTATCGTTTTTCTTAAATTTAATTAAAATTTTTTAAAAATAAATGACATTATTTTCAAACATTTTAACAAAATTCCTGCCAAGAATTCAATTATTATTTAATTTTTTTCAATATTTATAAATATTCTTTAAAAGAATTCGATTAAATTCACTCTTAATAAAAGTATTTGCGAACAATTATTTTTTAAACAATTTTGATAAAATTTCTCGAAAGAATTTCATTTTTTTCCAAAATTCTGATAAAATCATTCAAAGGAATTAAATTATTTTCAAATTTTTTCATAAATTTGCAAGAATTGTGATTTTTATTCATTAATTTTGAAAATTTAAAATATTTAAAAAAAATTATTTAAAAAAACTCGTCAAATACAAATAGAAAAAAGTATTAGAAGAAAAATTATTTAAAAAAGTAAAAGCAAAGCGAATGAAAGAGAACAAATAATATTAAATCATAAAAAATAATTCATTTCTACAGAAATTAGAAAAAATTGCATTTCACATTGATTTTGTAAATAAAAAACAATATCAGTAAAAGAAAAGTAATTTAAAAAATTAAAAAAGGGAAATATAATTAAAATAAGAAAACTATTTGAAAAAATGGAAAAAATCCTAAATAGGCAAATGGAAAAAGAAAAATATCAATAAAAGAAAAATTTAAAGAAAATAAAAACGAATAAGAGAAAGAGAGAATGACAGAGACAGAGATAGCGAAAAAAGCAAATATTTCCAGATTCATAAAAGTGAAGTGAACTTTTATCTCGTTAAAAATCTTTTGATCTTAATCGTTTGAAGGGAGGGCGACACATTTTCTTTCTTTTACCGCAACTATTGTGTCTTTCATAAAAAGAAAATCAATGCTCATCCTTTTTAAAAAGTATCTTATATGTAGGAGAGTAAGAGAGAAAGAGGGAGAGTGAGTGAGAGTAAGGGAGAGCGAGAGAGAGAGAGAGAGAGAGATTCCTGATTGATTATTATTCGACCTATAAAACCGCATATTAGTGTCAAAATAATCGCGTGTTTTCCTAACAACGACACAATATATAGCACAACAGTTAAAAACTGAAATCTTTCGATAATAAAGATGTAGTACATATATCTCCCACTCACTCTCTCTCTCTCTGAGAAACATTGTTATTGCGCACTTTTTTTTAAAAATACTTTATAAAGAGTGAACCAATCGTGAGTACCTCTGTCATTGCGTTTGAAGTTGGTTCAAGCGCTCACGTCACATGTATATATAGAACACCAAGGGTTGGTTGGCTGGTGGGTGTTTGTATATGCTATAGGGGTGCCCCTCCCGAAAATGGCTGTCACGCAAGGAACAAGATATTCTCAAGAGAACAAGTGATGGCTCATTTTTGTCTTCCAATAACAACAATAAGACTAATTTGAAGTTGAATATTCCTTTTTTTTCCTTTCTCCCCCTATTTTTTCGTGAGCAAGAAATCCGATGTGATTATAAATTTTAATCATAATTGATTATGTTGTCGTGTCTCGGAAACATACCTCGCGGTATTCGGAGGTGTTCTCTAGACGCGTCGTCTCCGTCGCCCCTCAATTCTTCTTTCCAAAGGTGAGTCTTTTCTGCAAAAGAAAATAATCTTCAGTTTCTAATCGTCAAAGTTTTTCAAAATTACATAAATATAATTTTTTGCCCAACTCCGCTTTTGATTAATTCAATGTTTTTCATTTCTGATTTTCACGAATAAGTCACGATTAATATTTTCTTCATATGATGTGATTATGAAAAAAATACTTTTTTTTTTTGATTTTTCAGTTCTTTTTTATCAAAAATATATTCTTTTAAAATTCGTTGTCGACTTTTTTTTTATATAAAGTAAACAATTTTAGACTACAGAAAGCAGAGGACAATGTAGAGTGGAAAATTTGAAGGAGAGGAAAAAAAGAGGGAAAGAGAGGAGGTCGTGAAAGATGAGCAGCTTCTCATGGGGAAGTCTTGTTATAATTGTGGGAGTTGTAATTTGTTGGCAATTATCTTGCGCATCTGAAAATGACAAATCAGTGAGATCATTGAAGAATCGTCGTCGATCGTCATCATGGCATGTGGTTGTTTCGTTTACACAATCACAAACGGCACATGGACGAATTATTCATGCGGCGACAAATTACAAAAATGATATACAAACGGCATGGGAGAAGACAAGAGCGGACGCATCATTGACTGACATTGAATTGACGTATGTCGAGGCACGTGAAACACCAGTCACTGATTCATTGTCTTATCCTCTTTCGCTTTTAAATCAATTTTGCGAGGACATTGAGAATGGCAAGACGATATTGAACATCGTTATCGGCGGTGGTCCGGCAGCTAGATTCCTTGTGTCAGCAGCATCATCTATCAATATTCCCACACTCTGGCTACCATTCACCTATCGCGATTTTCTCCAACAGGTTCGTATAAAATATCAATGATTTACTCCATTTATTTATTTACATCAATTTATTTATTTCGATTTAATTATTTATTTCAATTTTTTCAATTTCCAATCATATTTTTTCTATTAAAAAAAAAAAAATGAAGCCAAAACTTTCATTGATTTAATTTTGATCATTAAATTTCAATTTTGAATTTTTTTTTTTTTGAGAAGCTGAAACTGCACTCAGTTATCAGCTCACTCTTAACTTTTCAAAAATTTATTTTCCTACTAAATAAAACAATTTTTCATTTACTTTAAAATTTAATTTTCTAAAATTAAATTTGCACCAGTTGTTTCAACATCATAGCTAAAAATGAAACATAAAATTAAAAAAAAATAGAAAAAAATTTTGAATTAAGAATTTTAATTTGTCAGAATCAATCGGTCAATCTTTTTTTCGAGTTTCCAGACCTCGGAAATTATCGACTATTTTCCAAAACGGCTACTTTTATTGACTTATTTTCGAAAAAAGCGACTATTTCGAATTTTCTTTTACATTCCGCAAAATTATGAACAAATCTTTTCTTCAAAAGTGTCTAAACATTTTTTGGCGTCTTTTAGTTTAAAAAACAGAATTTTTTTCATGAAAACTAATATTATCGTTTATTAAAGTCAAATTTTAAAAATAGTTTCTAATATTTCTCAAAACATTATTTTTTGAGTTAGATTCTTTTCTTTATAAATTTCGACAATGAGTTGTCAAAAAAAAACAAGGAATTTTAACCAAAGTAGTGGAAAAATTATAAATTTCTAGAAAAGCTGTTCTTGAATCTTTCTTTCATGTGTAAAAAACACGAAGATTTACAATTGCAATTTTTATAAAAAATTTAAAGTTATTTAAATAATTGAATTCTCTAAGGACTTTAGGAAAATTATTACAAAAATTGCTTTACGGAAAAATTATAATGAAAAATTATGGAAAATGATATAGAAATTTTTAGAAATAATTAAATTAAAAATTCGAATAAAATTAATAGAAAAGAATTTATTTAAATAATTGAATTCTTTTGAAGAATTTTATTATTTCTGAAAATAAATTAATTCTTGTGACGTCTTTTACTATTTATGAAAATAATAGAATTTTTTTAAAAAGAATTTTGTTAAAATTGTAAAAAATAATTTAATTCTTTTGAAATATTGTATTTTGTCAGTAATTGAATAACTTTGTTATTGAAATAAATTTTATATTTATAAAAAAAAATATATATTTTCAAATAATTGTATTTTAGAGAAACTTTGAATTCAATTTATTATCGAATGAAGAAAAAAAATTGAAGCTTTTCTAAAAATCGGGAAAAAGTCAGAAAAATACGTAATAAATTTTTTGTGACAATCTGCAAGAAAAGAAACTTCTTTGCTGACTTTTTTCCTATTTTGAATCGACTATAAAACGACTTTTTTTGCATCCCAAACTCGACCCGAGGCCTGGATTTCTCCTTTCAAATTTCTTCCCATTTTTCTTTTGATCTTTCGTCTAAAATTGATTGATTCCAAAAAATTTTTATCCAGGGCCAGAGAGCAAGATTCGAAAGCCGCTTGGGCTCGAGTCCGGAGCAACTTGGATCAGCGGCGGCAGCTCTAATGCACAAAGCCAATTGGCACGCGTTTACACTCTTCATCGACACAACATTACTTCCCGTGCACCATCTTCTAAAAACACATCGAATGAATTTAACACCCAAAACGATAATTCATCTTCCAACCAACGACAAGACTTTAAGACTAAGACTCCGCCGACTATCCGAGGAAGGTGGAAGTGGCGGCGTTCTCCTAATAGCATGCGATCTTTACAATGCCCGAAGAATAATAAAAACCGCGGGCAAATATGAAATGCTCACGGGACGATTTTTATGGTTGTGGCTCGATTTAAAGGAAGAATTACGCTCGAACGAGCCAAATTTAATCGACTCACAATTAATACACGGCACATCACGTGTTGGTATCACAACAAATGATAATTTACCACCCCTAGAAACAATCGAACGTAATGTTAATCTCGTTCCCGATAACGAAATAAATTTAGATTTATTACCTAATTTAGCGAGTGACATACAACGTTTACATGAATATCGATGGGCAAGCGAAATGATTGTAAAACGAAAACGTCAGGATAAATTCATAAATTTTGATGTTGATAATAATAATAGTAATAATAATAATAACGAAAATGACGAGCGCGACAAAATGTTTGATAAAAAATTAAATTCTAAAAATTTTATGCCAGTTGGAATGCTTGCCTTGACGCCTTCTAGTTTACATCTGACGAGTGGGGACGATACGAGAGGTTCCTTAAGACGCCTTATGAGTGGCGAAGATATATTGCCAAGTATGCTGCGTGCAACATCACAGGCACTTGAAGAATCTATCGCTCAACTCAAACCGAAATTCTCACGAGTTCATGATTCTCAATTAAAGGATTATTTTATACCCAAATGTCTAGCTCAAAATCAGGCGAAATTTATTTACAATGAATTTCGCGAGAATATGTCCCGAATATTAACAGCAAAATTAAGGGACTCAATGGAGGAAATATCTAGGAATAAAGCGGAATTTCAATTATTAAATCTACAAGGCGTTACCTTTGCCGGAAATAGAACACTCTTGAAGTAAGTTATTAATTCAATGATACGGGTTAAGGACGAGAAAAATATTGTATACTAGCCAAAAAATGTTTTTCTCCTTCTCAGCACTATGTTCAATTTTCGTTTAATACATTAATCATAATTAAGAAAAATCGTTCGCAATTAAGGAATTAATTTTTGAAAATGATAAATTTGAAATTAAAATACTTTTCTAAAATATTATATTAAAATATTTTAATTAAAAACTAAAGAAATTTTTAAACAATTTCTAAAATCGAAGCAAAATAAAATTGTTGAAATTGTCAATAATGCCAAAAATTGAAGAAAAATATTTAAATTCATAGTTAAAAATATATAGTAAATATTTAAAATATATTAACAAAAAGAATATTAAAATATTTTAAAAATTAAACTCTTAAAAATTTAAATTAAATTAAATTTTCAAAATTATACCTACTTCTTTAAAAGTCTAATTTGACAAAATTAAAAATTCTATTATTTATGAAAACTATAAACAAATCTCTTCTAAACTTCAATTATTTAAAAAATATTTAACTAAAATTCTTCTCCAAGTAATTCAAATCATTCGACAATTTTTGATTAAATATATTTAAAATTCAAACAAATTTAAAAAAATTTGAATAAAACTTTTTCTAAAAACTAAAATTTTTCCAATTTTAAATTAAAATGGTTTAAAATTTAAATTTTTATGAAATTTCAAACTATATCTTTTAAAAGTTTTCAATTTTATAATTTGAATTTAAAAATGTGAAAAATTTAATTTTTTGTTAAATTTCGATTTAAATATTTTAGAAATCAATTCAATTTTCAAATCCATTGGAGAACAAATTTATTTAACTGAAATAGATTAGAATTGTCGAAATATCGTAAAATTTAATTGGAAAGAATTTAATTTCTGACGTAATTTAAATCCAATTTTTTTAATTATCAAATTTTCCTTCTAATTATCGAATTCATCAAAATTTTCTTAAAATTACTAAAAATAATTTCTTTTATAAAGAATTTTAATTCAAAATTCTAAAAAAATACTTTAGTTTTGTGAGAATTACTTTTGAAATTAGTAAAAATAATTTAGTTTCAGAAGATTTAAAAATTTCAAATTGTTATTTTAAAATTTTTTTTTTGAAAATAATGAAGTCTTCAATAATTTAAGTTTGTAATTCTAAAAAGTTAGGCTTCTAAAAATTTTAATTTAAATTTAAATGAAAAATTTGTCTGAATTTTTTTTAATATAATCGAAAATTTTATTACTGAAGTTTATGAAAATTTAAAAAGAAAATTGAATTCTTGCGACGTCTTTTACTATTTATAAAAATAATTAAAATGTTTCGAGGATTTTTATTAAAATTTTAGAAAGTAATTGAATTTTTTCGAAGAATTTTATTATTTAAAAGAATAATTCAATTATTTAGAAAAATTTTATTATTTCTAAAAAAAATAAAAATTTTTTCAGACAATTTTAGACACATTTAAAAAAAAATTTAATTTTTATGAAAATTTTTTTATAAATAATTGATTTTTTTAAGAATTTCATTATTTATGGAAATAATTGAATTCTTGTGAACAAATTTTACTATTTACAAAAATAGTTGAATTATTTCGAAGAATTTCTTTAAAATTTTATAAAATAATTATATTCTTCGGAAAAAAATTTTTTTTTAACAAAAAATTCTTTCACAGAATTTTATTGAATGTTTAGAATATTATTGAATTCTTTAGGAAAATTTTAGTAAAAAATTTTCAAAATAATTAAATTTCTCCAAAGAATTTCAAATAATTTTATCAAATTTTTAGAAATTAATTGAATTCCATCGAATAGTTTTATTATCTATGAAAATAACTGAATTCTTTCGAAAAATTTTACTATTTACAAAAATAATTGAACTGTTTCGTAGTTTGATTGTTTCAAAATAATTGAATTCCCTCAAAGAATTTTAATATTTATAAAAATACTTTAATTCGTCCGGAGAATTTTATTATTCATGAAATAATTGAATTCCATCAAAAAAATTTAATTAAAAAATTTGAAAATAATAATTAATTTTATTTTGAAGAATATTATTAAAGTTTTAAAAAATAATTGAATTACATTGAAGAATTTTATTCTTTTTGATAATAATTTAATTAATTCGAAGAATATTATTATTTGTGAAAATAATAAAATGCTTTTAAAGAATTTTGAAAAAATTGTAGAAAATAATTGAATTGTTTTGAAATATTGTACACAAATTTTTTTTTTAAATAATTGAAATCTTCCGTAGAAATTGATCGAAAATTTTAGAAAATAATAAACAATAATAATAAATTACAAACAAATGTACCAAATAAGTAAAGATTTCAACTTTTGATTGTAAAATTACTGAAAAATTCAAGTTAATAACAGAGATTATTATTCAAGTTAATATTTGAAAATAAAAAGTTTTGTAACTTTTATATTAAGAAAATTGAATACCGCATATTGCGCGTAAAATTTGCAACAATATGAATTTTGAAAAACAATATTTTCTCAATTTCAGATGGACCAAAGTGGGAAACATCAAGGGCGGAAAGAGTGTGCGTCTTGATACAATTATCTGGCCAGGTGGTGGAATTGTGCCCGCTTATTTAGAGCAAGGCGGTGAAAAAATTGGAATGCCCTTATATCGAATAGTAACTGCACTCGCACCGCCATTCACGATGACAACAAATTTACAAGAAGGTCAGTGCCTGCGTGGAGTGACTTGTCATCAGGGCGAAATAACAAAATGCTGCTATGGATACACCATCGATCTATTGGCGCAAATGTCCAAAGAATTGGAATTTCGTTTCAATCTCTACATTGTCAAGGATGGTTATTTTGGAAGGAAACTTGGACGCGATGGTACATGGAATGGCGTGATCGGCGAGCTTGTTACGGGTCATGCTCAATTAGCTTTTGCCCCATTGAGCGTTTCAAAGCGTCGTGCCGAGGTGGTCGATTTTACAACTCCGTATTTTTACAGCGGAGTCAGTTTTTTATCCGCGCCGAAACATCGTTCGGAAATTCCACTACTTGCCTTTCTACAGCCGTTTAGTCCGCAACTATGGATAGCCGTATTTACCTCGTTACATATTACAGCCTTCAGCGTTGGCATCTTCGAATGGTACAGTCCCTTTGGATTAAATCCATGGGGGCGAAATAGAAGTAAGAACTTCTCCATTTCCTCTGCCCTCTGGGTGATGTGGGGCCTCCTTTGCGGTCATCTTGTGGCATTTAAAGCTCCAAAATCATGGCCTAATAAATTCTTGATCAACGTCTGGGGTGGATTCTCGGTTATATTCGTCGCCTCCTATACTGCCAATATTGCGGCTTTGATCGCTGGACTCTTTTTTCATTCGTCCGTCACGACTCATCGAAGCGTAAGTTCTGGAATTTGATATGTTTTTTAGTAATAAATCAAAAAAATTGCAATATGGCTTCTGCTTCAAATTGTTGTTTTCAATTGAAAAAAACAAATTAAAACATAAATGCTGAAATCCGCAACGTTTTTAAAAATGAAAAACTAATTATTTTGTATGCGAATTTCCTAACAATTTACGCTCATAAAAGTTAAACACAAATGTGGCCAAAAAAGTTATTTTTCATTTTTAAAGACGTTGCGGACTTTAATCTCACATTGAAACGGAATTAACAGTCAATAATATTTTTATCAATAGTATAAAAAATTGTCAATTTCTTCAAATTTATGCGATTTAAAAACAGGAAATTAACTTGTTCATAAAATTCCGAATTTTACATATTTCCCATCATCGTAACAAATCTGAAGAAATTGAAAAGTTTATGACTCGTGAATTTTTGGATTTAAATTCAAATCTTTCATCGAACTGGATGAATTTAAATTGTAAGTAAATTTTTATGTGGTGGCAGAGATTCTGGCAATTAAAATCTTTACATAAAGATACAAGACAGAAAAATCTCATTAAACCTTAAAGCAGGTGATATTAATTTAAATCAAAGAACCGATAGTAATATTTTAAGACTCTTTCTTAATTTCTGAAAATAGAAAAAGAGTTTAGAATTTTTATTTCCTGGAAACATTTTTTTCTGATTTTGAGACAGAATTTTCACTTTTTCGTTAACACGGATTAATCCTCAATTAACAGGATTAACAGGAATTTATCCTAGAAATTAGGACACAAGAAAATTTTTTTATTAAAATGTTAAATTTTTTTTTCATTTTGATTCGAAACATCAATAATTTTCCTTAAATAAATATTTTAACCTTTGTTTCTATTTTTACATACAAATTAAGATTATCAATAAGTTTTAAATTTTAAAATCTTCTAAAACTATTCTCTTTTAAGTTATAAATAATTATTTATATGGAAGTTTTTTCAAAAAATCAATTATATGACATAAAAATTCAATTTTATTTTCTGTAAAATCCAATTATTATTGACAAAAATTGATAAATAAAATAAAATTTCAATTATTTTTTGAAGTTTCAAGTAAAATATTTCGCTAAATAATTTATTAATAATTGTTTTATGACTTTAAGAATTATTTTGTTTAAAAAATATATTCAATCTTACAAGAAACTTTAGAAACCTTTTTTCTAAATTCTGCCAATAATTATAAATTTTTCAAAATAGAAAATTGTATTATTTTCTAAAAATTAACATTTTGAAACAAATTTCATAAAATTTTCATCAAAATTATTTATAAAAAATTTAGCAAATAATTTTACTTAAATTATTAAAAACTAATTGAATTGAAATTTATGTTATTATATATTTATTATTTTACTTGTTAAAAAAAAATTTTAAACGTCAATTATAGTCAAAATCAAAAAAATCCAATAAAAACAAAATATTTTATGAAAATTTATTTTGTAAAGTTCAACTTTTGGCTGAAATATAGAAAAAATAAATTATTTTTTGAATTTTTAAGTAAACTTATTCCCTAAATTTATTGTCTTTTTAGAAAATAATAAAATTATTAAAATACATTATTTCTTTAGAGTTTAATTTAACGGCATAAAGTTGTTAATTAAATTAAAGCATTGAAAATTAATTTTCTCTGGCGTCGTATTTCGTTTCGTGAATAAAACCAAATTAAATTAAAAGTTAATATTTAGTTAATTAATAAATTAAATTACAGCTAATCATATTGCGCACTTTTCTTATTTATATAAAATTCATTCGTAAAGAATAAATATCATCTGCGTAAATATAATTCGAATTTTTTCATGTAGAAATTCGTTGTATAGAATTTTTTTCACTTTAATCGCGTAGAATCATTACCACCCCATATATGTAAAGAAATCGCTGAAAAAGAATTGATCAAAATTACATTAGCCACTATTGAATATGAAAAAAGTACAATGACTCGTGAATTTTAGAATTCAATTACAACCTTTTATCGATAAATGAATTGTAAGTAATTTTTTTCCCCAAATAAATCTAGAGGAAAAAGGGAATTAATGTAAAAATTATATTATTGAAAGTCACTCGTGACTTTTGGAACTATAAATTAAAATATTCGATCGATAAATAAATTCTATTTCGTAAAATAAATTCGAATTATACTGAATAAAATAAAATACACGAAACTTCTTGCTCCTTTAATAAATTAATAATGTAAAATAAAAATTAAAAGTATTTTTATTTGGAAAAAATTGAAAAAAACTGGTAAAAATTATACTAACGGAAAATTAACAAATTATTATTAATAAGAACTGAAAATGAATTTAAAACTATTAAAAAATGGGGATGAATTGATAATTTTTTCGTTAAAAATTCTGGGAAAATTGCAAAGTAATTAATAATTAGTCAATAAAAAAATAAAAAATTGAAAGAGTTTAGAAAACGAAAAATGTAGTAAATAAGAATATAAAATAAAATTATAAAAAAGAATAAAGTGTAACAAAGACAAAAGAACAAAATGTAAAAATGAGAAAAATAGAGAAAATCAAAAGAATAATACAGAAAAAAATATGTATACCAATTATAATCCTGAAAATTGTGTATGTATTTTGTGTGACAGTTATTATCGCAACGTGTTGGAGTCCCAAAAGCATCAGCCGCCGAGTATTATGTGCAACAATATCATAAAGAATTGTGGTCGCATATTATTAAATACTCATTGTCTGACGTTGCCGAAGGAGTTGAGAGACTTCGCAATGGAAGTCTCGACATTCTTATAGCCGATACTCCAATATTGGATTATTATCGTGGCACTGACAATGGTTGTAGCTTGCAAAAAAATGGCGATACCATCATGAACGCAGACACATACGCCATTGCCTTGTCTAAAGGACATCCTCTCACTGAAACCATTTCCAAAGTAATAGCCAATTACACCAGCAACGGATTCTTGGATATCTTGCAGGAAAAATGGTATTATCTCTATATTTTACAACCTGAAACAAAAAAAATAATATATACAACAAATATAATAGATAATATTTTTATTTCCAATTCCTCTTTTTTGATGGAAAAAAGAATTTATTTTTTAAAGATAAAAAAAAATCGAGAGAGAAAAGAAAAAAGGGGAATTGGAAATATTTCTTTAGGGAAGAAGATAAATCTTATCAACTAATAAAAAATAGGTTTATATATTTTTTTGAGAGAGAAAAAGATAAAAAAAAATACCCTCCAACTATGAGAGAGGGTGAAATTAATCGTTCAATTTAAATATATTCAGGTACGGCGGTTTACCCTGCATGCGAGATGGTGGACTTGGAATCGATCGTGAACAGGGAGGACAACCACGACCACTCGGCGTTGAATCAGTGGCCGGTGTATTTTGCCTACTTGGTTTGGGAATGCTTTTAGGAACAATTATCCTGGCCGCTGAGCATTTATTCTACAAATATACATTGCCACGATTACGTCATCGGCCAAAGACATCAATGTGGCGCAATCGAAATGTCATGTTTTTCTCGCAAAAACTCTATCGATTCATTAATTGTGTTGAATTGGTGTCACCGCATCATGCAGCTAGAGAATTGGTTCACACTGTTCGTCAGGGACAAATTACATCTCTATTTCAAAAGAGCGTGAAACGGGTAAGTTGAAATTCACTAGTTTAATTTGAAAATTTATTGTCATTATTGACAAATACAGTTTGTTCACGAATAAATTTCACGTCATGAAATATTGTCGTTTTGCTTATTCGAGGACATTCTGCACAATGATTTCAAACCATATCTTAAGATGCCTGTGTTCCAGAAGGAATACGAACAGCGTCGCCGTCGCAAAAGTAAAGCGCAATTTTTTGAAATGATACAGGAAATCCGCAGGTACTGAAAGATAATACAATTTATTATAATAAATGTAGGAAAAAATTAATAATAAGGAAAAATTATTATATATAATGTAAGTACTCAGGCCTCGGATCGACTTTAAAACACAAAAGAAGTAATTTCAGTCGATTCCAAGTATGAAAAGAAGTTTTAAAATTCGTTTCTTTTATTCTGGATTGTAAAAAAAGATTTTATTACTTTACGTATTTGCTTCACTTTTCTCTGATTTCGATAAAAGCTTTCAACTTTTTCCAATAAGTATTCAATTATTTTCTAGAATTTTTTACCCAAATTCATTAAATTAATTTAAATTCATTAAAATTAATTAAAATCAATTATTATTAAAAATTTCAGAAAGTTCTTTAAGAATTAAATTATTCAAAATAGAAAAATGACAATAATTTTGTCAAATCTTTCTTCAAAAAGACGATTATTTTTAAACATAAAATCTTTATAAATTTCTTCTTCAAACTTTCTGAAACTTTATTACTTCTAAAAAATACAAAATGTATTTTTTTCAAAAATTTAATCATTTAGAATTTTTATAACTACACATGTTTAAGTTTCATAAATATTTTCAATTGCAGTCAAATGTAATTAAACTTCTTCAATAATTGAATTTTCCCGAAAAATTTAATTTTAAATTAAATTTAAGCCGAAACCTTCAGAAATTAAAAAATTTTTTTAAATCACTACTATAACTTTTTCAAAATTCAATTACTTTCTAGAATTTCAAATAAAATTGTTCCTTAAATCAATTATTGTATCTTAAGAGACTTGTAAAATTTTTCTAAAAATTTAAGACTTCAATTTCTGAATAAAAAGAAAGTTTACAAAAAATGCAAAATTTAATTATTTTCAATTAAATTTTACGAAATTCTGATTATTTTCAATTAAATTTTACAAAATTCTGATTATTTCAAAATTTTTCAATTGAATGGAATGTTGAAAAATTCAAAAAGATTACATATTAATAAATAACTAATTAAAAAAAAATTGATATTAAAATCTTTTAATGAAATAAGCTATTCGAACTTTTTATGAAAAAATCTTAATTTGAAAACTTCTGAAATTTAATTATTTCAAGAAATTACTACTCTTACTTCTCCAGAATGCAATTATTTTCTGGAATTTTTAACTAAAATTCTTTTCTAAATCGTTATTTAATAATTATGTTAAAGATCTTTAATTTTATTCTACGAAATTTCGATTGTTTAGAAATTTTTTAAATTTAATGTAATTAACTCTAATTACGTTGAAAAATATAAAAAAATATTTCTAAATCATAAAAAAATTGTATTTCAAATTTTTTAAAAACTTAATTTTTTCAGAACATTTTATTTCAATATTATTTCGAATATTTAAAATCTTCTTTCTTCTTGAATAATTGAATTTTTAAAGAATTTTTACAAAATTATTACAAAATAATTGATAATTGATTAAGAGGAAAATTTCATTTAAAAATTCTTAAAAATGATTAAATTCTAGAAAAATTACTATTAGCAATTTATAAAAGAATTGAAATTATTAAATTTCAAGAGATTTCAAATTAAAATTTTTTAAAAATTCGAATTAATAATGAAATTAAATTATATTTATTTGTAACTTAGAAGAAATTGAACTTTAGAATAATTTTAGTTAAAAATTCTAGAAAATAATTGTATTTTAGGGAATTTATAGTAGCAATTTTTATTAAGTAATAATTAAATTCAGAAAATTTGAAATCAACCTTTTTTAAAAAATTTCAAGTATATATTTAAAACTTTTACTTAATTTAAAAAAAATTTTCAACTATTAATTATTCGAAAACTAAATTATTCAGAAATTGGAAATCTAATTGTTTCTGAAAATTTCTGCTACAATTCATTAAAAATTCATATTATTCGTCATAATTTCCAAGATAAAAATTCTTCTATAAATCAATTATTTTGAGTAATTTTCCGAATTTTTTTCGAGAATTCAATTATTTAAATTTTAAATACAAAATTTCAATTGCAACTGTAATTCTGAATTTTTTAGTTTTTCAAGTATAAATGAAAACTCAAGGATAGTTTTAAGTTTCAAATATTTTCAATTTTCGCAAAAAAAACCAGAATTTTTGTAGCAATTCAAGAAAATTTAATATTCTCCAAACACTTTTGTTAAAAGTCCCGGTTTTCTCTAAACTGTGACAACTCTGTTATTGGCTAAATTCTTAAATTCGTTGCTATTTGTCAGAAGAGTTGAAGTAGTTAAATTTTTCGAAAATAAATTGAAAAAGTCGTCATTTTTGGAAATAGTCAAAAGAAGTCAAAGGAGATCCGAGGCCTGTAACGTAAACAAATTTAGTGTTAAAAGCAAAAGTAAAAATAGTAAAAGGTACCCTCAGAAAATGGTATATTTGGCGTAGAACCAACCAGATTTTTTATTTGTTTAAAATAAATTTTACTTGCCTCAAAAATCTTTTATTTATGTCGAGTGAAAATTTTAATTGTCTCAAATATGTTTTATGTCGAATAAAAATTTTAGTTAAAACAAATAAAAAGTCCATTTGGTTCTGAGACAAATATAAGTTTATTTAAGTCAAATAAAATAGTTTCTGGTTTAAATAATATTTTTCTCTGAGTGTAAGAGTAAACACAGTTAAAAGCAAAAGTAAGAGTAAAAAAAATAGTTGAGAGCAAAAGTAAAAATAGTAAAAAATAAAATTCAGAGAGAAAATAAGAGGAAAAACTTTCATTCCCAGAGTGCAACAGGAAGAGAAGGTGGATGCGGCGCCAAAGGAGGAAATGCAGCGAGCAGCAAAAAAGGAGGAAAAACAGGGACGTGATCGCAGTCGTAGTAAGAGTCCATTAATGTTAAGGAGTCCAAAAAGATCGGAAAAATGCACGAGTTCAACAAATTTATCGAGTTCAAGACTGGGTTTATCTCCCATCAGTTTAGATACAATGAAACCACGAGAATTCACCCTAAGCAGCACAAATCTCCGAGCGAGAAGTCCACTGGAAACAGTGGGTCGTAGATTAAGCCACGGCGAAGGCGATTCACCACCTCCCTATCCGGGTTCAAATTTCGGTGGCAGTGCAAATTTACGTCCAATTGCACCGCCACGTGGTGAATCACTATCAGGCGCCAGTACACAGCCACCGAAATATTCCCGAAGTCCTGCAAAAAGAGGTCAATCGTTCCCCGCATTCGCCACTCTACGCACACCGCAATCCACTCATCATCAGCCATCATGCAAGAGTCCACTACTCTCGCCAAACAGTGAATTAACATCAATTATTGGTCGCAAATTATCCCGTGAATGGGGCTCCGGTATTCTCGACATAACACGCTCCTCCGAGGCAATTGGCTCATGTTCAACATTCACTCTAAATCACGAAACAAATCTCATTCCCGGCGAGAGTTCACGTCGCAAAAAAAGTCAAGAGGACATTCTCTCATTGAAAAAGCCCATTCGTCGAGCGCGAAGTCACGAGAATAAGGACACGGGCAAATCAATGAGTGACCTACAGTCGCCAAGATTAAATGCCCAACCCGTTGTGGGCGGTAAATTGGTGAATGAACGAACGAAAAAACAATTGGAATCGGAATTGAAGGCAATATTAACAGCGCGAGCTCATCATCGCGAATTACTCGATCCCCCTTGATGGACGATCGATATTCCGTAAAAACAAAAATAAGAGTTCTTATTCATAGGAAAAGCCAGCCAGCTTTTTTTAAAATATAAAAGATCGTCGCCTCTGAGGGGCTTTGATTGACATTAAGCAATATCAATGATTTATAGGTCAATTTATAGAAGAAACTGAAAAACAAAAAAAATTTTTTAAACATGCACTTTCAGAGGACTGAATTAATGCATCTAGTATTTCATAAACAAAAATCGAAGAATGAAGTTTAAAAAAAAAGAGAACAAACTCTCGGTGGTTTGTTCCCATTGTTATGTACATTAATAAAAAAAAGAAAAAGAAATAAGCTATAATAGAAGAAAAAAAAATAATTCTATCAATTTTTTGGTAGACGTGTCTTAAAAAACAAAAAAAAAACGGAGAAAAAAAATAGCATCTGTGAAAATATTTTAAAATATTTTCTTGTTGGCATTTTAAACTCTACACTAAACCCTGGGCCCGGGGTGAGTCTCTCATTATTTTGACCTTTTTTTCCCTGTCGATCCGGCAAATAGAATATAAGTGCGTAAAATACAGAACACGCTGCCAAAATTTTTATTAAAAACGATTCTAAATTTGCGATTCATGTCATGTATTGTCGTATAGTCGTAGTTTTGTAGATTTTAACGAACGAGTGATCTCGTTTTTTTTTGCAGAACTGTACAAGTCTATCCCTTGATCTCAAGTAAAAAAAAAAAAAACTGGAAAAATTTGACTTGACCAGTACTGACAATAAATATCTGATTATTTTACTTTCCACTCCCAGAAGATGGATAAAAAAAATTCTATTTACAGAAAGAGAGGCTCACTTTCGTATGTGTCCCTCGGCGTAGAAAGACCACTTGTAAATCTCTTAAAATTGCGCGTCATTTTCGTCACGATTGTTGGGATTCAATTTTTCAAGAGAAAAAAAAATGTCGTTCGTAAAAACAAATTCGCCAGTAATACCGAGACTGATACTCTAGAGATATATAGAAAAAATTGAAGAAATTGAAGAATTTGGGAAATTTGAGAAATTTCCAAAACAGGAATTGATTGCCAACAATCAAAATGAGGAATTGAAAAGCAAACAATTGTTTTTTGCTTTTTTTTTTTAATATAGTAAGCAAAAAATTGTTCTTTGCTCCCTTGGAATGAAATTGACAAAAAATTTTCATTTTTAACGATTTTAAGCTGTTAGAAGAATGTATGGGACTAAATTACACTTATTAATTTTAAATGATTCATGAGCGAGGCCTTAGATGTAGCCGGTATCCGCCCAATACTTTGATAGTTGAATTATGTATAAGTACCTATCCTACTCTATTGGAAGATTTCTCTATACATTATAAATTATATTAAGTAGTTATAGAAATTGTTTCATAGTTTAATACAGTTGACTGTTGAGAAAAAAATCTAATATTGCGATTGGTGAAAATTTTAGGTAGAAATCCTCTTCAATGTGGTAATTGTCAATTTAATTTTAAAAATCAAAAAACCAACTCTATAGAATATTCAGTCGTGGGTAATATTTTTATAGCATTTTTTTGCCCCTCGCCTTTTTTCTAACCCTAAATTAACAAGGACAAAATTTAATTAACAGAAATATCAAAATGTGAAAGAAAAATGAATATTAAAAAATATTTCAAAAAATTGAATTTACTTTTCAACTTTGAAAAGTTCCCCATTTTTTTTTACTTTTTGTCCTTTTTGGAAAATTGCGAAATTTCAAAATACTCACCCATGACTGTAAAATCTTCGAAAATCGGGTATATTTGTCGGAATGTCTTGATTTCCAGAAAAAAAACGGAGTCATCACTATTCCTTATTGTATTATTAGCGAAAATATAAAAAGCGTTATATCCTACGTCCAGATTGCACTTTAGAAAAAGAAAAAAAAACATGACTGACATCTTTGAAAGTCCTGAAGCGATTGCACTCGCAAACTTCTCCTCTCACTCTCTTTCTCCTTTTCCGATTATTATCAGCATAAATTGTAAAGTTTCCAAAAATGAAATGCGGGCACCTTATCTGCAAATTAACATAAACAAAAAAAATATATAGACTATTGTCAACAATAATTGTGAGCTCGTCTGACGAAAAATTAGATTCAAACCCAACGGGGTACGATCATTGTAAAATTTTTCGAGTTTTCAAAAAAAGCAAAAAAATTTTTTTTTGTACAAGAAAAAGTTGTAACGAAAAATTTTGAAATTTGATCGATTTTATAAAAATTAATTACCTTGATCATTCCCCAAGAAATGTTCTCGTAAAATTCTTGAAAAAAGGGAGAACAAAAATAAACGTTTAATAATTTAAAAAAGAGTAAATTCTAGTAGAAAAAAATAGATCTAATGTGAGTGATCAAAAATTACAAGGGGGCCAGAAAGAGTCGCCCAAGCCTAAGGAAATCAAAGATAGATTAAATTTTTAATTTCACGTCTAAATCTTGGTCAGGCGGGATCTATCTGTGATTTAATTAAGTTGCTTCGTATTTTTAGATTTCTCCTTTGAGTTTGTAATTATTCAAGAAAGATAAAAATTACCGAAGAATCTGCAAAATCCCCTGTACATAAAAGCATATTATAAAAAAAATAGAGACTGCCTGAATCAGAGGTTGATCTCACCACACACCGTCTCTGTGCGCCAACAAGAGCATCTTCCCTTTTTTTTCTCCTCTCCACCTGAAAAAAAATTTTACTATAGATAATCGTTAATATTACAAAAAAAAACTATCGTAGTGCCTGTTAGGCCTTGAGAAATGGCGGCCTAGTCTTTCATTTCTTTCTGTATATACTATTAAATATCAAAATATAAACTATAATTTCGAGAGTTACAAAAAATGTCCAATTGTCGAAGACTGAACTCGGTCACTTGGATAATTTTTGCCGAAAAAAAAATTGTTGTCTGATAACTTTTTCTAAAAAAAAAACAAACTCTTTAACCGCCATTAACTCTCGCCAAAAAAAAGAGGACGAAAAATCTCCGATTTTCTCGTCGCCATGTATACAAGCAAAATAAGTACGAGAAAAAGAAATACATGATGCACAAAGCAAGCTGTCCATAACGTACTTAATAATTATTTCTTTTTAAAAATTTCATTTCTCACTAGCCTTAAGCTTTGAATCGATAAATTCATTTATAAGAACAACGATTGCGATTCAATTTATCCGGAGTCAAAAGAGAAAAATACTCGCATTATGTTCATCGAAGAGAATATTATTCTAAGCACTGCCGTAATTTGTCAACTATTCTAAAAAAAATCATCTGAAAAGTAGAAAAGTACATTTCACCGAAAAAAACATCACTGCGAAAAAAAATCTTTTTAAAAACGAAAACTCTTTTCATTGAAAAAAATTTTAGACATCTGATTGTGTGTATATTTGTGAAATTTTGCCGAAAATCGAGACAAAATCTTGCAAAAACAAAAAGAAAATAAATACCATTTCTGTGACGTACAGTATTAACAATCGTAAATACCTCTTTTATTTATAGCCATAATAGAGCATTAACATAAAAACATGTTATAAAATTGAAAAAAAAAAGATATTTTTAGTCTGATATATTTAAAGAGAAACAATCTTTTAAATTAGTAAAAGTAACCTTTTAATTAGGGGTCAATAAAAAGTAATCGTGTCGCATTTTTGTCGAAAAATAATATTATTAATTAACGTGAAATATAAAAAAAAATGAACAAAAATGTGATGCTCGAATTAAAGGAGGATCAAAGTGACAAATTTTTAAACGTATAAAAAATAACAAAAAAATATAGTAAAATTAGGAGATTTGTGAATATATTGATTGAAATTCAAAAGAAATTGGATCAAAAAAAGTAAATTGAAAATCTTATGAAAAAAAAAATATATTGTAGAGCCTTAATGACAATTTTCATCAAGGATCGAAAGTTTTGAAGATCATTATAATATGCTGTGGTGACTTGTTGGCGTGCGAATTCTCAAATACGCGCCTACTAACTATACTGTTATTGTTGATGAAAACTCCACATTATAAGAAAATAAATATATTGTCTCAATATAAAATTGCTTTGTCACCTTTTTTTACACCCAGGAATTTTTTGTCTCAGGATAAAATTGTCTTCTTTACACAGAGGAAATTTCTGTTCTGGTATAAAATTGTTTCGTCTCCTTCTTTACACCCAGAAAATTGATGTTTCGGTAAAAAAATTGTTCTGTTTTCTTTACATCTGAGAAATTTCTGTTTCGGTAAAAATTGTTCGATCATTTTCTTCACACCCAGGAAATTTCATTCTACAAAAAAAGAAGAAAAAATAAATAAGAAAAAGAAGAGTAGAAATCGTTTCGCTGAAAAATAAAATTAATATCCATTTGTTTACTATTAGTAATTAATCTATTAGTGATTCGTTTAAAATCATAAATATCGGAATTTTTTGTAGTAATTTTTTCTTTTCTATAAAATCAGACCTCGAATCGACTTTAAACCGCGAAAAAATTGTTTTACTCGATTCAAAATATGAAAAAAGTCGAAAATTTCGCTTCTTTTATTCCGTGATTACCAGAAAAGTTTTATTTCATATTTCTCTAACTTCTAGAAAAGCTTTGAAATTTTCCTCTTCTGATAACTTCAAAATTTTTTCTAAAGTACAATTAATTTAAAACAATTTTTGGAATATTTCACGTTTTTGTTTCAGAAGACGATTATTTAAAAATTTTTAAATTTAATAAAATTCTTAAAAATATAATAATTATTTAAATAAGATTCGATGAATTTTTAATTCTTTTTACACTTTTTCAATTAATTACTTTTTGGGAATTCAATTCTCCAAAATATTTAAATTAAAATTTTTCAAAAAAATTTTTTTCCAGAATTTCTAAATTAAATTATGCAAAATTTCCATAATCTTGTTCAATAAATAATTAAGTACTACAATAACAATAAACTATTCGACAGGAGTTGAAATTTTTTTTTAATTTCAATCATAAAATCTTAAAAAATTCAAAAATTCAAAAAATTTCCAATTTTAAATATTTTCAAGAATTTTTAGGCAAAATTATTCAACAGTTTAATAATTTTCCAATTACAGTAAAAATACAATTTAAACTTCTTCATCGATTGGAATTTTCAACAAACATTTTGAAAATTAAGTATTTCTCAAGTAAACTTGCGTTTAAAATTTTTTTTTAAATTTGAATCAAAATTTTGTAAAGAACCGATTTTTCCAGAATTTTCCCATTAAATTATTCAAAATTCAGATTTTTAAAAATTGAAATTTTAAAACTTTTTGAAATTTAATTTTTTTTTAAATTTATTACTACAAATTCTTCAAAATTCAATGATTTTCTTAAATTTTAAACTAAAATTCTTCTCTAAATAAATTATTATTAATAATTAAAAAAGGTTTTTTAAAAATTCAAGTAGTCAAAAAAAAATTCACTTCAAATCACGTATAAATTTCAATTAATTTTTAAATTCAATTTTATGAAATTTTGATTTTCTGAAAAATTCTAAACGATCTTTGAGATTTAATTCTTTATGAAAATTTCTACTGTAACTCATTCAAAATTCTTATTATTTCCCTTAATTTTATAATTTTTAATTAAAATTCATCAAGAATTTAGTCATTTAAATATAAATTCGTGAATAATTTAAAGTTTCCAATATTTTTAAATCTTTTCAAAAAAAAATTGGAATCTTTGTACCATTTCTAGAAGTTTTGTAATTTTTTGACTACTTTTGTTAAAAAAAAACTTTGGTCCGATTCCAAAAGAAATTTAAAAAATAGAAATTGAAAAAAAATTTACTCTCTGATAATTTTACTTTTTCAAACATAAAGTTTATTTTATGCTCCAAAAGTCTAGTCTAGTCTACTTGGACTATAATTATTTTTTTACACTTTGAAAATCAAAATAAATATAGTATTTTATATTTAAAAAAAAATGGTATTTTTTTGCCAAATATATAAAAGAAAAATCAATCGCAGTTTTGAAAAATCGAAAAAATCGCTTTTTCCGGACCAATGCGAAAAAATCCCGCTAGCCAAGTCCTGAAAAAAGAAAAATTACACTCTTAAAAATCCAAAAAGGAAAAATATTGTCAAAGCCAAAAGAAATGCTTAAGAGCATTGAAAACGTAATCTCCTTCAAGATAATAAACTTTAATTAACATTGTTTGTTTTTAAAGCAAATTTAACAGCGAATTACAATAAACGCGCGTGACATTTAAGTGAAAGTGCAGTCTCAGAATGACTTATCAAAAAATCTTTTGTTTTGAACTCTTTCGTATATTATACAAGAAACATATGACATTTGATCAAATCGCACTTTGCATTTTTTGATAAAAGCCCTTTTTTTCTTCTCCAAAAGACGAAATCTAAAATGAATTTAATGGTACAAAGATTAAACAAAAAAATCACACAGAAAAAGAAACTTTTTAATAGTAAAAATTTTAAAACGTCAGCAAAAGAACTTGAAACGTATAATATTGTATATAGAAAATATTGCAAGTCATTCGTGCGGTCTCGCGCTCTTTACTCGCAAATGGAGTTTCATAGTCTTTATATATTTATATTATAAAACAAATTTTCTATGAATTCACACACTGATGGAAATTAATCAAAAAACCTACAGTTTATCTCAATAAATTATTACCATACAGTGTAGAAATAAATTTCTTACTCTTATTTATTTATGTGATATATTAGAGAAACAAATGAGAGCTTGCAGATTAAATAAAATAAAAAGGTATCTGATAATGAAAATTTTCATCTAAAAGCAGATAATGCAAATTATTTTCCATTTTCAAACTAAATGTTTTCGAAATAAATTAACAAATTAATAAATTAATAAATTAATGAAAAATCAAAATTAGACAAAATTAATAATTATTTCTAAAAAGAGATTCTTTTTCTAAAAAAGGAGAAGTAACGGTAAAATTTTAAATGCGAATTTGAAACGATTAAAAATAATAAAATTTTTTGCTATTTTCAAAATTAAAATAATAAATAAAAATAATTTTTTCCATATATAAACAATAAATCTGTCAGTCATGATATCTTTCATCTACATACACAACTCTAACACATAGATCAACGTGACGTCACTGCACAACTTCCGTGTGTTTTGTAATGTGTGGTGTGTTTTCTGACAGCATTATGTAGCACAGATGTTACTGTAGTGGAATATTAAAAGTAATATCATACAAGAAGAAAAGATTGAGTGTTTTTGTTGTGTAAAGTGTGTACAAGATAATTATTGTATTTATAAGGAACTTGAACAAGTCAAAAAAAAAAAGAAAAGAAAAAAACTGAAACTGTCATCAAATTTAATATTCTAGTCTTTTTCTAAGCGATCAAAGATAAATCATACAGTGTGAATCATTCACTAAAATTTCCGGTAAATGATGATACTTAGGACACAAAAACAAAAACCAATAATCATTTCTTAAAGTGTGAATTGTCTCATTAAAGTTCATTGGGAAAATTATGGACTTACTTCTATATACTTATATTAATTCTTCATTGTTTTAAAATAAATAGGTAAGGAAAATTGTCATAATTATATATTCGTTTCAAAAAAGGAAAAAAAACCCTAAATTTCATCAAATTCGGCAAATTTAACCCAATAACCGTTTGATTAATTTTTTATAACAGAATTGTCATTCTTGTAATTAAATCAATTTTCCCAAAAATTAATTAAATTAAAAAGAAATTAAACTTACCAAAAACTCAGAGTGACAAATTAGTGTCAAAATCGGAAAAATCGTCGAACATGAAAAGAATCTCGAAACGTCAAGTCGTTAAGTATTCGTCCCATACATTTGTAGGTTATGTTCCAATTATTATTTTTTCCGCACTTGAACAAAGTATATTTACACATTTTTCGGCTTTTTAAACTTTATCACATAGTTTTCTTTGGAAAATTGTCATTCTCATAAGATGCATTTCCGAATATTGGGATTCTAACCTAAAAACAAACGCCTTGGTAAAATTCGTATATAAATTTTTTTGAAAAAATTAGCAAGATTTAACATAAATAAATATATGATAAATAGAGGAGAAAAATAACTATGTTCGAGATAAAACCTGTTTGTTATCGATGTAATAAATAAACGGCACAGATCACTAAGAGAAAAACACAACTATAAACTGTCTTTAAACGTTTTAAGTTAAGCTATTCATTTAAATTTAATTTTTTTAACGTTTTTAACGTTTTACCGTTTAACGAAGAACGAACTTTAATGGTCTTTAAACAATACCTATATCTCTGTCTTTTTCTAGTCAATAGATTAAAGATCACGAAGTCAAAGCGCGCGAAAAAATAGCAAATCATTTTAAATAAATATTAATTTCCGTTTCTACACATCCGCTTTTTAGACTGCCGGCTTAGATAAATATACTAGATGCGGCGAGGGTCGGTGGTGGGGACTACCGATATATATAGCATACTAAATTTTCAGTGTATGTTAGTGCCGCCCTCTTCAACTTTTCGCCGTTTCCAAGGTTACCGCTTGGAAAATTCGTATTATTTCTGTCAAGAAGGCTAGAATTTCATTTCTCGCCAATATCACTACTTTTCTTTTTATTTTGAAAACAGCGTGTTTTTGTGATAACAATAGAAACTAATGAAACAATTTTTTAATATAAAGTTTTAAAAAATAATAAAAGCTAATTATTATTTTTAATTAATTTCTTTTATAAATAAAATTTATTAATTTTTTTTAATGATTAAAACAAATTTTTTTAATTAGTAATTAAAAAAATTTTTTTTAATTAAAATAAAATATTTTAATTACAAAATTTGACAAGTTATGAATTTTAATTAAAAAATTGTGTTTAACAGAATGGAAATGTGGTTTGAGTAATATTTTTTCATTTTTATTATTGTACAAAGTTAATGTTAAATTAATCTTCATCTGAAAAAAGTTGTTATGTCACACATCAAAAAATAAATCTGCAGGGTTTCTACAATTTCTCCTTATAAAATTCCATGATTTTTTCATTATTTCCAGGTGATAAATTATAAACCCATGACACAATAAAACAAAAAATTTTGTCAGTTAAATCAGGTAAATGTCATGAACAAAATTTGTTGCCAGGGAAAATTAAGAAAATTAAGACTTTTCCGACTTTTTTCCAAATATTGCAACAAAATACCACAATTTTGAGTAAAAAAAAGTGCAACTTATTTTGATTTTTATAATGCAAAAATGAACTATAAACAAATCTTTAAAAAATTGTTTTTGAATAGTTAAAATTTTGTAAAATTTAATTAATAATAATTAGTTTATTTCAAGCATTTTGTTACAATTTTTTAAAAACAACTATTGAAAGATTTTAATTGCAAATTTTGAAAATAATTGAATTACAGTAGAGACTCCATTATCGGGACCCCTATTATCCGGATATTTGATTATCCGGACAAATTTATATTTAATAAAATTTTTTTTAATATAAAGTTTATAAGGTCTTAAGCCGTTAACTTCTATTTTAAATTCAAAAACATGAATTTTTACACGAAATTTTGCGTTTTAAAAGTGTTTTAATTATTTAAAGAAAATGTTTATGTAAATATTTTGAAATATTTCTAACTAAATTTTTATTAATGTTGACTTTAAAAAGTTTTAGTTTGTTTCAATCTTATTTTAATACATATGCAAATAAATACATAAAATAATGAATCAAAAATTTCTATAATTCGTTCTTTACTCGATTATCCGGATAAGTGCCTGCATCCATTAGTCCGGATAATGGGGTCTCTACTGTATCAAAATTTTTAAATAAAAAGTCTATAAAGGTTAATTTAAAAATGAAAGTCAGCTTCTAATTTTTTTGAAATCCAATATTTTTAATATTTTTAATTACCTATTTCCAAAAATTAATATTTTACAATTATTTTTAACATTTTGGAGAAAAAATAATGTTCCAAGTTTTTAATTAAAATTTATCAAAAAATTTATTAGTCACTTAAGTTATACAAAAATTCTTTTTAAAAATATAATTATTTTCGAAAAATAATTACACTAATACCAATATACAACTTTTCAAAAAAGTCAATCATTTTAAAAGATTTTACCAAAGAATTTTAATTGTTTAGAAATTTTTTCAAAATTGAAAAACTATTATCGTTTCAAAATTGTTTTAAAATATTTAAAAAAAATTAATGGTAAGAATTTATTTATGATAATTTTTTTTAAAATATTAACCTTAATAACTTAAGAAAAAAATATGGAGAGTCACAAGTATTATAAAAAATTGAGCTTATATATATTAAATAATAATTGAATTCTAGAAGAACTTTTCCAAAATTATTTAAATTAATTGATTCAGAGATAAAGTTTGATCAAAATTGTTGAAAATAATTAAATTAAGAAAGGGTTATAATTGTAATTTTTAAAAAAATTTTAAATTCATAAATTATTTTAATAGTTTAAAATAATTATTCTAAAATAAAAAATAAAAAAATTTTTATATACTATATTGAGAGAGCTTAATGATCATGAAATGAAAGTTGTTCATTTTTAAATATTTTAGTAATCTTTATATATACTAATTGCGTTATTTTTATTGTAAAATACTTATTTTGAACCGTTAAGATATATTTAGAAAAAATTAAAAATTTGAATTTTCTGTTTAAAATACAAATATTGATTAATTTTATAAATATTGATAAAAATATATTATAATTTATGTATTATACATCAATCGATTCGTTATTGTGCCAGGAATATAATTTTCCCAAGAATTGATGAAAATTTCAATAAATAAAAAAATTATTTCAAAAAAATACAAAAATGTATTTTTTTAAATTAAAAAATTGCTAAAACAAATTTTTTTTAGATATTTTTTATATCTAAAATTTTTTATATTATTTTTTCCTTCTGAATGATTTTTGGTATTTGTAACCATAAAGAAAAATTTATTTGATTCAAATAACCAATTAATTGGCTATTATCCATTAAATATTTAATTGAATCAAATAATATTTATTCGAGTCAATTAAATGGTATTTGAAACCAATAATTTCAGTATTTGAAGCAAATGCCATTTAATTAACTTTAATAATTATTATTTGGTTTAATTAAATATTTAATTGATAATAGTCAATTAATTGGTTATTTGAATCAAATTAAATTTTTTTTCAGTGTCACCTAATCAAAATTTAGCGAAATCTTTCAAAACATGTAAGAGAAAATTTGGCCACAAGAATCAAAATAATCAATCAATAATTAAAAAAAAAGAAATCAAAATAAATGAATCTGCAAAGTGCGGAAATCAAAGTCACAATAAGGCTTTCTTTAAGAGGAAGCAATAATTATTATTAAAATATTATATTGAAAAAAATTGTTAATAAATAAATTAATTTATTATTTATTATTATTATTTATTACTTATTTACTATTTATTTTTTTATTTAGTTTTTATTTTTTAATTGATTAATTAATTTATTATTATTATTAATGATTAATATTTCAGTTTGTTCAATATATAAATACAATTTGCTTTTTTAAAATTTAAATTCAAAATTAAAAAAATGTTGCCATATTCGGAAATCCACAGGACGTCTGTAGGATATTCAGAATATCTAGTATTTTGTAATCCAAAACTGAGAAAAAAGTATTTCTCATCGTCTTCTGTAAATTTTTATTTTGAAAATTGTTTATCAAGAAATGTTTAAAAACATTTGTCTGAAATAAAATTCTCAACTTTTTTTAAAAATAAAATCACATATTTAAATAAACAACGAAATAAAAGAATTTAATTTATTATATATATATATATATATATATATATATATATATATATATATATATATATATATATATATATTTATGAAAAACAACAATTTTTTATAAATTGGGTACAATTATAATCTTAAATTTGAATAAGAAATTGTCACTTTAATAATATTTTCAAATATTTCCGCCATTTATAAGAGGCACAAGAAAGGCACATGTAGAACACTAACGCCGCCCTGGATTAATGTGCCTAAACTAACGCCTCGCCGCATCTAGTATATTTATCTAAGCTGCCGGTATTTTTTTTCAGTCGTCATCTGTCATTTTTCTCTATGCAGTAAAAAATTATTTTTCTATCATACCCTATGATTATTAATAATATAAAAGTGATTTTTAATGTTTTATTAAAAATAAGTGTTAACCTTTTAAGTACGTGCTTAAATAAGTTTCTTTCGTTGGAAATTTCAGATTACTTTAATGGATGACGAGGAGAGTTTACGAAGGAAAAGAGGATCTGGATGTCAATTCCAGCCTCTAAAGAGAAAAACAGGAACTTCTTTTGAACAAAATGAGGAAAATGACTTGGACAGTAGCATTAATGTTGAGGAGCACAATGAGCTCGGGGACATGACATTTTGTATGGCTAATTATTTAAAGGAAGTTATGAAAATGATGTTTATGATGCGTACTCATCATATGTTGACTGATGTTATTTTAGAAGTTGGCTCCGAATTATTTCATGCCCATAAGGTTATTTTAGCAGCAGCGAGTCCTTATTTCAAGGTAACTGGAAATTTTCCCATATTTCTATAATTCCATTTTTACATTTTAATCATTTTTTCGTAATTTGAAGTCAGTTGTTTATTTTTTGCTTGTTCCCTAACATTTTCATTATTTTTTCTTGTATACTTATGAGTAATTAAATCTTTAAAAAAAATGTCTTTCCAGTTTTTAAATTAATCGTGTTTATTTAATAATTTTTTAAAAATAATTGTGTCTGCTAATAATTAAATTTAAAATTTTTATCCTACAACGATTTTATGATCCCAAAGTTTTGAACGTTCAAATGAACGAAATATTTTTTATTGGCGATATTTCAATGAATTACTAATCATAAAAAAATGTATTAACTAAAATTTTGCGTTTACAAACTCAGGAATTAATTTTTTGGATAGTGAAGTCAAATAATTACAATGAAAATTTAATTTTTAAAGGAAATAAATTAATTTCGTTCATTTGAACGTTCAGAACTTTAGGATCCTATTATTCTACAATTTTATTAAAATTGTGTATTCAAATTTCTGTATTTAATTTAATTTAATTATAATAATAAATAATATTAAATAATTTAGTTCCTAAACAGAATTTTACAATTTATAAAAAGAATTGAATTCCTTTGAAGAACTTTATTCAAATTTTTTAAAACAAATTAATTTCAGCAAAAGTTTTCTAATTAAATTGAAATAATAATTTAATTCCTTTAAAAAATACTATTAAAATTTTTTAAATAATAATTGGAATTTTATCAAGAATTATATTATTATTTTGAAATTGAAGAAATTTTTTTATTTATGATAATAATTCAATTGTTGTTAAGATTTTTATTATTTAGGAAAAGAATTGAATGCTTTGTGAATAATTTTATTAAAATTCTTGAATTTCATTTAATTCCTGCGAAGAATATTATCATTTAGAAAAATAATTGAATTTCTTCGAAGAATTGCTTTTATTTATAGTAATAATTAAATTCCTGTTAAGAATTTTATTATTTAGGAAAAGAATAGAATTATTTGCCAAGAATTTTAGTCAAAATTTTTGAATTTCATTTAATTCCTGCGAAGAATATTATCATTTAGAAAAATAATTTAATTTCTTCGAAGAATTGTTTTTATTTATAGTAATAATTAAATTCCTGTTAAGATTTTTATTATTTAGGAAAAGAATAGAATTATTTGCCAAGAATTTTAGTCAAAATTTTTAAAAACCTTAGTAATTTCTTTTAAAAAATAAACTAATGTAATTCCTTTAATAATTTTATTTGACAATTTTGAAAATAATTGAATTTCACAAGAAATTTCTTTCAAGTTATGAAAATAATCGTTTTAGTTATTAAATCGTAATTTTAAAAATGAAATTTAAATAATTATTTAATTATTATTAATTATTTGTTATTTAATTTTTATTAAATTTTTTGAAAAATAATTTAATTCTATTCAGAATTTTATTTCAATTTTTAAAAAATAATTTAATTTATTCCAAAAATGTTATTAAACTATTAAAAGTAATTGAATGTTTTCAAAAAATAAATACTGTTAAAGATTGTAATAATAATTGAATTCTTGAGGAGGATTTTATTATTTATAAAAATAATTGAATTTTAGCGAAGAATTTTACTATTTTGAAAAATAATTGGATTGATTCAAAGAATTTATTAAAATTTCAGGAAATAATTGAATTCTTTCGTAATGTTTTAGGAAAAATTGAATCTTTTTGCAAAATTTTATTCAAATTAAATTAAATGTAATAAAATTCTTACAAAGAATTTTATTATTTATAAAGAATAATTGAATTCTTTCGAAGAATGTTATTTATAAAGAATAATTGAATTCTTTCGAAGAGTATTATTTATAAAGAATAATTTAATTCTTAAATTCTTGAATCTTAATTTTTTTGGTGCAAAATATAATCAGCAAATTTAATTGAAAAGTTAATTTTTCTTTTAGGCGATGTTCACTGGAGGTTTGAAGGAGTGCGAAATGACTAGAGTAACATTACACGGAGTTTGTCCAACAGCAATGGCGAGATTGATGTATTTTATGTACACTGGTCAAATTCGAGTAACAGAAGTGACTGTTTGTTCTCTTTTACCAGCTGCAACAATGTTTCAGGTTTTAAACTCAAGAATTTTTATTTTAATTAAATTTTTGATTTAATTTTTAAATTGAATTGAATTCAATTTTTAAATTGAAATATGTCTAAAATAATTTTTAAACAAATAGAAAAAGAACTTTAGAATGATTAAAAATTTCTAAAACTAAAAAACTCAAATTTCCCCAGGTGAACAATGTGATCGAGGCGTGTTGCACATTTTTGGAAAAACAACTCGACCCAACGAATGCAATTGGAATAGCGAATTTCGCCGAGCAACACGGTTGTCACACCTTATTGAACAAAGCGAATCAATATATTTTACAGCATTTCACACAGATTTGTCTCGAGGATGAATTTCTTCAATTATCGGCAATGCGATTAATTGCACTTGTTCGTAGGGACGAATTAAATGTACAAGAGGAGCGTGAGGTTTATAATGCCGTATTGAAATGGGTGAAATATAATGAGGAAGCGAGAGGACCAAAAATGGAGAATATACTGCAAGCAGTTCGCTGTCAGTATTTGACGCCAAATTTTCTCAAGGACCAAATGATAAATTGTGATGTGTTGAAGAAAGTTCCAGCTTGTCGTGAATATCTTGCGCAAATATTTAAAGAATTAACGCTCCATAAGAAGCCAATTGTCAAAGAGAGAACTCCCAATACGCCGAGAATTATTTATATTGCAGGAGGATTCTTGAAGCATTCCTTGGATCTACTGGAGGGTTATAATGTCGATGATAAGACTTGGTCGAAACATGCGAATTTACTTGTTCCACGATCAGGATTGGCGGGTGCTTTTGTAAAGGGAATGTTTTACGCTGTTGGTGGAAGGAATAATTCGCCCGACAGCAGGTGAATTGAGTTCAACTTTTAATATTAGACGAATTCTAAATTTCTTACTTTTTAAATAGCGAGTTCATCTTTTTTAATAACTTTAAATTTCAAACAAAAAACATTCACCTATCAATTATACTTTTTTTATTCATTACTATTATTACAATTATTATTATTATTATCTTTTATTTTTTAATAATAATTTCAATTTTTTAGTAATTTTATATTAAAAATTTATAAACATTTCAAATAACTTCATAAATAATAAAATTCTCCACAAGAATTCAATTATTTTCTGAAATACTAAAAAATACTAAAATTATTTTCTAAATATTCTTACAGGAATGAAATTACTTTACAAAATTTTAATATAATTATTCAAAAGAGTTTAATTATATTCTTTGCAAGAATTCAATTATTTTCAGAAATTTTAATAAAATTCTTCACAACATTCAATTATTTTATAAATTTCAATTTAAAAAATTTTTTTCTAAAAAATTTTAATTAACTTCTTTGCAACAATTCAATAATTCTCATAAATAATAAAACTTACTCTTCGCAACAATTTAATTATTTTCAAAAATAATTTTTTCTATAGGAATTCAATTGCTTTCAAAAATTTTAATAAAATTATTTAGAAGAATTCTATACTTTTAAAATTTTTTACTCCATTATTTTCATAAAACATAAAATTCTGCCCATGAATTCAATTATTTTTAAAAATAATAATTTTCCTGACAGAAATTCAATAATTGAAAAAAATGGAAGTGTACATTTTTTCAATTATTATTCAATTTTTTAAAAAAATTTAAGTCAAATTATTAAAAAAAATTCAATTATTTCGAAAATTTTTTTAAAAAAATTCTTTGGAACATTTAATTATTTTAAAATCAAAATTTAATTTAATAATTTTAAATGAAATTCTTCGCAACAAAAGTGTTTCAAATATTTTGATAAATTTCATTAAAAGAACTAAACTGCATTTTCAATTGAAATTTTATTGTATTTTTTAAAAGAATTTAATTATTATAGAAATTTTAATGGAACTTTTCGCAGGCATTGAATTATTTTTAAAACATTTTTGCTAAAATTTCTTGAAAAAATTCTATTATTTATATCTAATTATTACAAAAATCCTTTGCAAAAATTCTGTTATATTTTCTAAAATCTTCACTGAAATTATTCAACAAAAATTAAATTACTTTCAAAAAATGGATGTAAATGAAATTCTAGAGAATAATTTAATTAATTTCCAAAATAATAGAATTCTTCGTAAGGATACAATTATCTTGGAAACAATTTTAATAAAATTCGTTAAAGAATTTACTGTTTTTAAAATTTTAATAAAATTCTTAAAATTCTTCGCAGAAATTTATTCAATTTAAAAAAACATACTAAAATTCTTTTAAAAAAAATTCAATTAGTTTAATACACAATGGATTTATTTGTATGAATTTAATTATTTAAAAACTTTTAATGAAATTATTTGCAGAAATTGAGTTATTTTTTTAAAATTTGAAGTGTTCTTTAAAAAAAATTCAATTACAATTTTTTAAAATTGTCATAAAAGTCTTCGTTGAAATTCATTTATTTAAAAAATTTTGAATAAAAGTCTTTGGAAGAATTTAATGATCTATTTTGAAAAATTGCGATAATATTCCTTATAAGAATTGAAATTTTAAATGATTTTTTAAAAGAAATTAATTGTCTATGTTTTAACATTTTTTAATTATTCCTTGAAATAATTTAATTATTCTCAATACAATTTTAATATAAAATTCTATGCAAGAATTAAATTGTTTCGCAAATTCAAAATCATGAAATTTGCCAAAATTATAAACTTAATTTTTCTACAAAAAAATTAACAATACAAATACAAATTATTGTTATATCATTATTTGTTAATGCTAAGAGAATCTTTCGATTTAACTTAAACATTTGTTTAGAGATTTTTATATTTTACCGATTTTACTATTTTATCGAATGATAATTTCAACAGACAATTATTAATTTTAGGTACGACAGTGATTGGATGGATAGATATAATCCAATAACGGATCAATGGAGACCTTGCAGTCCAATGTCAGTGGCGAGAAATCGAGTTGGAGTGGCAGTAATGGATGGATTATTATATGCAGTTGGTGGAAGTTCTGGTCCCGAGTTTCACAATACAGTGGAATGTTATGATCCCGAGGATGATTCATGGAGTAGTATCAAACCAATGCATGTAAAAAGACTGGGCGTTGGTGTTGCCGTTGTTAATAGGCAAATATGCTATTTTATTTATGTATTTCTCGACTTTTCGAAAACAATTTTTTTTCCTTTTGTTTAGTTTATTTTATTTATCATTTAGATTTCGTTACACTACTTTTTTATAATTTAGATTTTGTTTTCAATTTAGATTAATTAATCTCTGTGGGTTTTCATTCATTCTGTTCGCAGTATGAAGTTAGTTTTTGTATATGCTTTTGTTTTTTTTTCTTTTTCAAAACACTTTGGTTTTTCGATTTGTCAATATCAATTTTTATTGTTTATTTAGAGAAAAGGTTAATAGATATTGCTTTTATAAAATAAGGTAAGAAATTTCCATAATGTTGATTTCGAAATTTTATAATTATTTTTGTTTATATTTTAAAAATTATTAGTTTCTTTTGAAATAAAAAGTTATGAAATTTTCGTTTTTAATTACAATTTTTAACAATAATGTTTTTTCTATTTTAAATTAATAACAAAAAATGTGTAGGAATAATTTGTGTATTTAATAATTACAATTTTTCTTTTTTTATGTATATAAAGATATTTTATATTTTACTAGCTAAAAAAATGCTTGTGTACTTTCTCATACAATAATCATGTCTATTCACAATACACATTTTTTTATTAAAGAACAAAATATTTAATTTCATTTGAAGAATTTCTTTAATAAGATTTAATTTTTTAACTTTCTAAAAACCAATTTATTTTAAGTTTAATCTAGAAATTAATGAAAAAATTTGCATAATTTCTTTTTCTGAATTTAAAAACGAAGAAAAAATAAAGTAATTTAAACTATTTATATTTCTCCATCAACATTTTTTTTAAACTTCCATTTTGTAATTAATTTTGAAAATCATATTGTTTTTACAAAATTTGTAGTATTCTTTTGCATAATTTCTATTTATTATCAAAATTTTTTTAACAAAATCAAAATATTATATTTTTAATCAGTATTGATTAATAGATAATAAGAATTAATTATTTAGTATTTTTTAATAATAAATTAACTTTAAAAATAGAATTTTAAAAGTTAAGTATTTTTATGAAACTGAAACTTGCATCCAGTTACCAGTCCTACTTAATTTTTGAAAATTCGATATTGGATTTAGAACAAAAAATATTTAACATTTAAAATTAATTTCTAAAATTAAGCAAAGCAGGTGCTGGTAGCAAATCAAAATCATGAAAATTTCTTTCATTCTTTTCTATTAAACAATATAAAGTGTTGTCAAAAACATTTTGTCGGACAAATCGAATTTCTATAATTTCTTTTATTTATTTCTAACAAAATTTGAAAATTATTTAACAAAATGTTAAATGTTATTAAAAAAAGATGAAAAAACTGGAATAATTTCTTAATTTTTTAAACATAATCTTTAATAAAAATTTAATTTTTTTAGAGATAGATGATAAATGTTTTGGCTCAATTAACTTTTTTTCTCTAATTTCTTTTTTAAATTTAATACTGAAAATAATTAAGAATAAAAATTGTATATCTTTAATTAACTATCAATTGTATTCTTTTAATAGTTGACAAAGATTATTGATTAATTTATAATGAATGAGAATATAAATTGTAATTTTAATTCGTAATCATAATTGTTATAGTTGCTGTTTGATTTTTTGTTTCTTAACTTTTTTATAATTTTTCTTTTCAAATATTTTAAAGTTTTTAATTAATGTATTGAATTGAAAATCATCGAATTATTGCAAAAAATTTTATCAAAAAATTTAATAATAATAGAATTCCTTCACAAAATTCCACTATTTAGGAAAATAACTTAAATCTCGCGGAGAATTTTGTTTAAATTTTTAAAAATTCTAATTAAATTCTTTTTGCAGAATTTCTTTGATTTTTTTTGTTAAATAATGGAGTAAAGTAATTAAAATTTTATGGAGAAGAATTTTTTTTAAATTGTATTAAAAATAATTGAATTTTGCGAATAATTTTACTATTTAAAATAATTTAATTATTTTTATTTAGAAAGATTTGTTAAAATTTTAGGAAATATTGAAATTCTTCCGTGAAATTTCAATAAAATTTCAATAAAATTGAACAGTAATAAATAATTTTGTACTTAAAAAGTGATTTTTTTAAAATTTTGATTATGAAATTATTTAAAAAATTTATGTTTGTTAATAAAAAATTTTGTAATTTGTGTAACAGTATCAAATTAAATACTACGTTCCGCGCGCGTATCATTTGCTAGTTTAGATTAATTTTTATAGTAATTCAGATTTTATTTTTAATTTTGCTTTTAAATTTCGATTAATTTTGATATAATTCAGATTTTGTTTTTGAATTTTGGTTTTGAATTAAGATTAATTTTGATATAATTCAGATTTTGTTTTTAAATTTCGGCTTTGAATTTCGATTAATTTCTTTTATGAAATTTAAACGTTGTTTTTAAATTTTGGCTTTGACTTCAGATTACTCTACGCAGTTGGTGGATTCGACGGGAAATATCGTCTAAATTCTGTCGAATGCTATCATCCGGAGAATGACAATTGGACAATGGTTTCGTCAATGATGTGCTGCAGATCAGGAGCTGGAGTTGCAAGTTTAGGGCAATATATTTACGTAGTTGGTGGCTACGATGGAACGAGTCAATTAAATTCAGTCGAGAGATATGACACAGAGACGAGTGTCTGGGAAACCGTCAGCAGCGTTTCAGTTGCTCGCAGTGCCTTGAGTGTTACAGTTTTAGATGGAAAATTATACGCAATGGGTGAGTAAATTCGATATTCCGCCTGCATGAATTTTCAGACGTTTTTAATCAACGATTCAAAAAAAATTCATTGATTGTTAATTATTTACTTGTTATAACAGATAATGAAACCTTTTTCTTTAATTTCAGGAGGTTACAATGGAAATTCCTTTTTAAATATAGTAGAAATTTACGATCCGGCGAAAGATCTATGGGAATTGGGTGTTCCAATGTCTTCGGGAAGATCGGGACACGCCAGTGCAGTATCATATCAACAATGTCCTAGCCATTACGACCAAGTAGAAATCAATCCAAATCATGAAAAAGAGCCATCGTGACAGAATAATTCATCTTGAAATTATAATTTCCAAAAGAATAATGTTTCTGGTAATTTTTCCTGCTCTTAAGGAACGAAAGGAGCAAATTTCACTTCTGTAATTAATTTACAGAAAAAGGACTAAACTTTCTAGAAGTACAAAAGTTACTGAAGAAAAACTGAAGTAAAACTGAAGAAAATCTGAAGAAAAACTGAAATAAAACTGAAAAAAAACATTAGCAAAAATCATACTCAAAAAATATTTTCTTCCATCAAAAAAGAAAAAAAATTGTCCACCTTCTCAATGAATAAATCATGAAAAAGAAATTTTCTACGAAAAAAACGAGAGAGAGGAAAGAAAAATGTAATTTTCTATTTCTAGTACAAAAAAAAATTTGTTTTCAACTCATTGTTTATGAAGACAATTTGGGGAAAAAAATCCACGATTAAAAGTCGAATTGAATTTAGATGTTTATTTTCTAATTTAGAAAATTAGTTTTTTTTATATAATTTTTGAATGAGAATTAAAAAAAAGTGTTAAAAGAAATAATTATGTTATTTAATGAACCATTCTTATTGTTTTCTATGAAATCAAAATTGGTTCAGTGATATTACGTGTGAATAATTGACATGCGAATCAGACTGAGAAAAAAAAATCTTTTATAGGCTATTTGTATTTAGGAAATAATAGTTTTTAGTTTATAAATAAGATCCATGGGGTCGCACTTTAAAAAAATATATTTAATTTTGAAAGTCATCAAAAACAAAGTGTAATTAATATTTCAGAAATAATAATTCGATTCTAATTTCAATTTTTTATATTTTTTTAGGAATTATTGAAAAATTATAAAAATGAAGAATAATTATAGAAAATTGTTTATTATATTTATTTGATTATTTATTTACATATCTATTCAATAATTTATTTAGTTATTCAATTATTGATTTAGTTATTTAATTATTTATTTATTAATTCAATTATTTATTTATTAAAATTATTCTATTGTTGCTATAGTGTGAATTTTAAATTGTGCGCCATTAGTGACGCGCTCTGATTGGTTGAAATTGGCGTCGCGCCGATTTCCATAACCTCAAAATATTTGACAGCTCGTGTTACGAAATTATTGTGAAATTATTGTATTTTAACAGCTGCTCAAAAGTGTCATAATTATAAATATAAAAGTAATTGTTAAAAAATAATTTTAATTTCTACTTTCATTAATCCTTGAGTTGAAAAATTTACCTTCTCTTCCAAGTGTTTAAAAAAAAAAAGTGAAAATACGTCTCGTCTCAATCCACAAACACGTGCCTGTTGTTTTTTTTCGCTACTCGCAACCGAGGAATTTTGCCAATCATCAAATTTCAAAAAAGATAAAAAAAGAATAGCAAGTGATTCTATAATTACACGCAACAAAGATATTTTGACAAATGATTGTCGCAAAATCAGGATCGCACTACAAAATGACTGTTAACTTGTTGAATGTTGTAATATTCTACGTCTTAGGTAAGTAATTGGTTTAAAAATTGCAATTCAAATTTAACTCCTGCTTTTATAACTTAACGATCTTAACTATAAATAAATAAATAAGGAGTTTATTTTTTATATTTAATAACTAATATTTTAGTAATATAGAACTTTGTAATTAATAACAAAATTTTACATTTTAGGAACAAATCGATTTCAACAAACGACTTTTCCATAGTGATTGTTTAAATTGTTCCTTTCTTTGGGAAATATTTATTCGAATTGGAATTTATTTGAATTGAAAAATATATTTGCAAAATATTTGAGATAAATAAATAAAATTCTTGTTAAATAGAAAAAGAAGTGGAGAAAACTGAAAAAAAATGTACAAAATTTCGGAAAAAAATTTCCTGGGCAATATTACGATTGAAGTACGCCCACGTCTTCGTTCATGTATTGTTTTTATTTATATCGGTGACAAAGATCCATCATTAATTGATGTGAAACTATCAGAAACAAATATAACAATTACCTGTGAGAAATTATCGAAAAGTTTAATTTTGCCATCGGTGAAATTACTTCCAACTTCATTGTCATCATTGCGAATAAGCAGCAAATGGATTTCATTTCGTGTCCAAACAAATCCCGACACTATTTTTGGAACATTCAAAACAGAAATAATGAATGACATTGCAAAAACAATTGTCGTCGACAATTCGAAAAAATACAATTTACCAGCAATTGGATCGAAATGTTCCCTCCGTTGCAAATGTTGCGAGAATATTATAACAATTGTCATAAATTGCAAACGAGTCCTGCCATTGCCAGACAGAGATTGCGATCCCGGTGAATGGTTTTGTTGTAAACACAGTACAAAAGTTGATTTTGCCAAACTATTGAAACCCCAGGAAACTGATTATTTTTACGGCTCAGCATTTGCAGTGTTAAATAGTTGCAATTTTCGAAATTTAACGGAAAAATACAATACAATTTTGTGTAAGAAATGTTTAACTATTTTGGGAATTAAGGAGGACAATGAATCGATTAGAATTTGGAATTGTTGCGTTGAACGTAAATTGAATGATGAAGAATTCAAGGTGATTTGTCATTCGGCATTGGACGAATTCATAGGGACAATCAAGGATTGCAGTGAAATAATGGGCGAGGAAATTCTTTTGGAGAGTTTAGAAGGAAATACGACGCATTATATTTTAATGAAACCAATGGAATGGCAATTGGAATTATTGACAGAGGCAAATACCAAATGGGAGGGTGAATCAATTCGATTGCAAAAGACGCGGGTAATTAAAGTTTTTTATAAATATGGCGAGAGTGGAAAATCGGTGAGAAATGAATTTGTTCATTCGAAATATTATTTAATTGCCCTACCGCTTCTAATGGCGGGAATTGAGCATTTAATTTCATCAACGAAACGATTTCCGCCCTCGTATCGAACTGTTGCGCAATATTATGTCGGTTTTATAAATTTGAAAAATTCTTTCCTCTCCGGAATTTAGAGAGAATTCATTACAAAGAAAATTCTCGTCTGTAAATAAGATTTTTGATAGAAGCTGAATAAAATATATTTTTCTACAAAAAATTATTTTTTTCATAGAAAATTTCACATACACACAAGTTTTTTTTTTATTTTACAAAACAATTTTATTCAGAAAAAGATAACAGCTGCCTTTTTTTACAATATTTTTTCGACATGCAACGCGTTTTTTTTATGCAATTTACATTTTTGTTTTTTCTTACAACTAATTTTCTAAAGGAAACTTATGATTTCCTTGGAAGTTAGTATAACTACTTTTACATTTCTTTTCTCTTTCGAAAAGAAATAAACAGTTCTGAAATTTATTGTACAGACTTTTTTCTACATATTTATTATAATATATTTAAATGTGCCGAGTATTTTTGTTTTCCTGCTAATACGAAATTATCTAAGAGTCAAGCAGAATAAAAAGCCCTTCGAATTAATTAATTATGTAATAATAAAATTTATAATATTTCATATGTATTTATTTTCATTATATTTCGAATTCAAATATAAATTTGAAAATACAATTCGATGTTTTGCGGATAACGTAATTTTACTAAAAAAATTTTTTACGTTTGTCTTTTTCTTTTGCTTCTTCTCTTTGATAATAGATATTTAGGATTTTTTTTACTAACATGAAATTTCCATTCACGTACTTATATTAAACAAAAATATAAGATCTATATATAATTTTTTCTAAATTTATAATATATATATTGTTCAAGAGCTATTATTTTGCTTTTAAGTATTTATATAGATTTTTAGCTTTAAGAATTAGTTCTTCTCAAATTTCAATAAAATTTATCCTTGCATTAAAGGCCACTTATATACGTGCACTCTTAAGCCTCATAGAATTCGTCTTTTTTTCAGTAAAAATAAATCCCAAAAAAAATTCTACAAGATTTGGAGTTTTTTTTTCTTATTAAATAAACTGTTTTTTCTCTCTCTCGAGGAATTTAAAAGTCGAGCTAAATACTAAAAATATAAAAACTATAATACTTGACGTATTTTGTTTAACAAAAAAATAAATTTCCATTGTAATAAAAATATACATATAGGTATCTAAAAAAATTATTTAAAATAGAATGTGAATTTCATCACATTTTGCACCAAGAAAAATTTCTAAACCTAGTGAAAAATTAATTTGTCCCTTTTCCCAAACGTCACCATAAGATTTTTCAATTTACATAAACTAACTAATTAATTAATTAACAGTTTTTTCTGTTTAGATTAAACAATCTCATAAAATCTTGAAGAAAAAATTTGCAAAATTTTCTTAAGTAAGTAATAAATGGACTGTAGATAAAATTGAATTAAATTTCACATTTTAAAAATTCTAAAATATCATTTTATATTACATTAATATAATGTAATTTAATTGTTTAAAATCTATAAATCTATACGTATATAGTTAAATGTGTTTTCTTTCTCTACACATTTAAAAAATGCTTTCGTCTACAAACTGTACATAAACCATTTTTTAACTTTCATATTTATGCGGCGTTATAAAAATTGTAATAAATTTTTTAAAAATCGTGAAAAAATGACTCGAAAGTCTTTTTTTTTGTTACTTAAGGACATTTTCAACACAAGTCTTTTTTTTTAAGTCACACAAGTTTAATTTAAATTAAACCCTAAATTTTCCATTTTAAAGAAAAAGGAAATTAAGAAAAAAAACAGGAAGAACAGATAATAGACAAAGAGTTTGTGCCACAAATAAAAAAACGTTCTCAGTTCTTTTAGACTCTAAAATTGTATTTGAAATTTTTAATAATTAAAAAAGTATTTTAAATATATTTTTAATTTATTTTTTCAAAGTGAGAAAAAATTGATTTGATAATTTGACAATTATTTCAAATACTGTTTATATTATAATTTTTTTTAACAAGAAATGCTACGTTAAGGAATAAAATTTGTTGAGAACATTTTAGGGATTAAAGGGAAAATTTCAAATTGTAAGAAGTAATTTTTGTTTAAATTGAAATTTTCCGCTAATTCACTTAATATTGGAGGGGGGAACTATGATAAAATGGAAAAAATTGAAAATAGAAGAAGGACAGTAACTATATATGTACAGGCTTGTAGAGTGACGTACGTCTCAATGGAATCAGGCTTAAGTTTTGTTATTTTACGTGTGCGAATTACTTTTATTGGAGTCGATTTCATCATTTACCTCTTTTTAGGTGTTTGTCACTGTTGAATCGTCCGTTTTTACTTTTAATCTCTCTTCCAGAGGTTTCACATATGCCCAGCCTCCGTCTTTGGTTTCTTTGAACAACTGTCGATTGAAAATTTCAATTAATAGCAAATTTATTCATTAATTCCTTATATTTAATTAATTTATTATCTATTTTTACTTATTTTCGAATTTTTCGATACTTTGAAATTTTTACAATAGTATTTATTTTTTTCTAAGAAATTATAATAAATAGGAAATAAGTTACCTTCGTTTGCCACATAATATTATTTTCTTTGCGAATTCGAGCTTCGTCGCGTTGCTTTTGTTCAATTGATGATTTCGCCGCTGTCGCCTTATCCATGTCATTAATTCGTAAACCCATCGTTACTTCTCTCCAAATCTTTCTTGACTCACAATCCTCCTGTTCGCACATCGGTTTCACTTGCTTCTTTTCCGCCTTTAATTCTCGAACGTCAGCGAATATTTCCGATCTCTAAATCAAATCCAAATCCAAAATTTATTCACAATTTGTTTTTATTTCGAAAAAGCTTCATTTTAAAAAAATTAAATTTGAACAAATGTAAATTAAATTTACAAAGAATAAATTGAATTAAAAAATAAGAATTAAATTTAGAAAAATAAATCAAATTTAAAAATGGAAATTGAATTTTTAAAAATTAATTTTTAAAAATAAATAAAATTTGAGAAAACTTGTAATTGAGGAGAAATTTACCCCATCGGCCCATTTTGATTCCATTAATCCATTCCATTCGCCATTAATAACAAGGAATGGCTTTTTATCCGTGCGATGACTCACTTGACACGTGATACGATTACGTTTACCGCCATAAAATGGTTTTGTGAGAAATTCTATTGATGCTGTGTAACCAGATTGAGCGCATGTTATCGTCGTATTGCCACCCAATTCAATCCATGGCACTGTCAATATCGATCTTCCATAACCATTTGGAAATGTTACGATATACTCCTCGCCATGATTTATCACATTAACCCATCCCTTGCCAACATTATGTACACCAATGCTCAATCCTAAAAATTTACTCTTCGTCCATATGTGCGCTCCAAAGCTGATATTCCTCTCGACATTCTCAACATAAAAGCCACTCACTGGAAAAAAAGACGAAAATAAATAAATAAATTTCACTGGAAAATGGACAAAAATAAATCATTAAAAATAACAAATAAATGAATAACAAATAATAATAAAAAAATTAAGAAATAAATAAGTAAGAAATAATTAATAAAAATAAATAAGTAACAAATAATTAATAAAAATAAATAGTAGCAAATAATTAATAAAAATAAATAAGTAACAAGTAATTAATAAAAATAACAAATAAGTAGTAAAAAAATAATAAATAAATATTGAAAAAAAAATATTGTAAATAAGCTACAGGAAAAATATTATGCAAATATTTTTATTTACTTATAGAAAAAGAATATTTATATTCGTAATATGTGAAAGTTAATTACTATCGTAAATAGCAAATGCTTTTTGTAGTATTCAATTTATTACAATGCAAATTACAAAATTTGTTATTTTCAAATATCATTTTCAATCTTCAAATAATTGTAGATTCCAAAATTTAAAAGAATTTACCTCTTAACTAATTACAATTGTTATTAAATGTCTCTAAAGTTTTGAACGTTCAAATGAAGGAAAATTTTTTCCTTTTCAATATTTTTCAATGTTATTATTTTTAAATGACAATTTAAAAAAAATAGTTAACATAAATATTAAGAAAGTAATTTATTTTTTAATTTGTAAATTAATATTTTCTAGCAAAATTCAAACATAAAAAAATAACAAAAAAATTCGTTCATTTAAACGTTCAGAATTTTGGGGAAAAATTATTTAGAATTTTGTAGAATTGTATTAAAACTCTTCACAAGAATTAAATTTCTTTTTATTTAATAATAAATAAAATTCTTCAAAGCAATTCAATTATCTTTTATATAATTTTGACACAGTTCGTCGAAAAAATTCATATACTTTTATAAATAAAAACATTCTCTGTAGAAATTCAATTACTTTTATAATTTTTAAAGAAATTTATCAAAACAATTCAATTATTTTCGAAAATTTTAAAACAATTCTTCACAAGAATTCAATTTTTTTATGTAATAATAAATAAAATTCTTCGAAGCAATTAAATTATCATTAATATATATGATTTTAATACAATTCGTCGAAAAAATTCAACTTTTATAAATAAAAAAATTCCCTGAAAAAATTCAACTACTATTCTAATTTTTAAAGAAATTCTTTAAAACAATTCAATTATTTTCGAAATTTTTAATACAATTTAAAAGATTTTAATACAATTTTTTGCACGAATTCAACTATTTTTATAAACAAAAAAGTTTTCAAAATAATTCAATTATTGTTATAAATATCAAAATTCTTTAAAGAATTAAGTTTTTTTTTTATAAATAATAAAATTCTTTGTTGAAGTTTAATTACTTTTAATAACGTTTTGAGAAAATTTCTCGAAATAATTCAATTTTTTTTTAAATTTGAAGGAAATTCATCAAAAATACAATTATTTTCATAGATTTTAATAAAATTATTTGCAAGCATTCAATTATTTTTATAAAAAAATTAATTTTTCACAAGAATTCAATTATTTAAAAACATTTTAAGAAAATTCTTTAAAACCATTCAATTATTTTCAAAAATTTGAATAAAATGCTTTGTAAAAATTCAATTACTTTAATAATTAATCAAATTCTCGAAAGAATTCAACTAGTTTAAAAATTTTTAAGGAAAATCTTTTAAAAAATGCAATTATTTTTAACATTTTTAGTAAAATTCATCGCAAAAATGAAATTAATTTTAAAAGTTTTGATATTTTTAATTTTAAACAAATTCTTTTGTAAAATTCAATAACTTTTCAAATTTTCAATTAAAATTATTCTAAAGAATACATTATTTTCATAAAAAGTAATTTTTTAGTTTAAGAAATTCTCAAAAAAAAATTTATTTATTTTCGAAAATTCTAGAAATTTCTTGAAAAATTGAATTTTTATTTGAAAAAAAAATTGGATTTTAATTTTACAATTTAATTTTAATAAAATTTCTCTAAAGAATTTAATTCTTCTCAATCCATTTATTTTAAAATTCAAAATATAAAATTTGATAAGAAAAATGATTTAAAATGTCAGGAAACAAAAACTAATTTCAAACTTATTATTATTGTTGACAATACAAACCTGGAGGATGATGAGAAACTTGTTCAGAGATGAATGAAAGTTGATTTTCAGTAGACCACGGTACGGGACCGTCTTTAACGAATTTAGTATTGCCTTTTAATGAATTATTCTGTTCCTTCTCTGACGCAAGATCCCAATGACAGCGAAATATTTCTCCTAAAATTGGATTATAGGGCTTTTTGGCAACACCCGATTTTCGACCTGCATGAAAACTGCACAGATACCATTTCACCACTTGCACCATTCTTTCTTTTGGTGTTGGCATATCTGCTATGCTGTAAAAAAAATATAATATTTTACTGATAATAAGTTTTTTTTTTCTTGAATTCACATTCTTTTTCCCCCACTTTCAATATTTTCTTCTCTTTTCATGAAGAACTGTTGAATTTTATTTTTACCAGAAAACTTCGTTATTTATTTACTCCGTTTATTGGATTTTAATATAAAGTAATAGCAGTATTCGAAAATAAACCGAATTGAGACGTGAGTTTTGGTCTTAAAATAGATTTAGATATTGATTGCGAGAAATTAAAAGGAAATAAAAATTTAAATATTATTCTAAAAGAGGGATTTTTTGATGGATAAAAAAATTACTTTATTTCTAATAATTCTAAATTGAAATTGAAGATTTTACCTTACAAATTGATCGGGATGAGTGAAATAATCCGCGTACATTTCTAAAAGGGATCTGCGCTCCAGAATAAAAGTCGGGAGGGCAACTTTTGTCAAATCCATTCCGATTTTCACTTGCGACAAAAGATGAGTGACAACTGATCCATGGCTTTCCATCGAGTCCACTAAAATTAGAAATAAACAGAAATTACTTGAAATATAAAAACAATTTTTACCTATAAAGTTTACATTAAAAAGTAAATTCTAAATTTAATAATCAAGTTTGTGATTATGAATATTAATATAAGATTAAAGAAGGGAAAAATCGAATCTAGTACTTATTTTTGATGACTTAAAATATTTCGAAAAATATTAAAGTCTTTGAAAATTATTATTTTTATTAATTGAATTGAAAAATACTCACTTTCCTCTTCGCTCTCTTCCTCGTACAACGCTGCAACAAAAAACGAAATTAAAAACAAAATTCAAAAAATGAAAATTTATTTCAATCAAATATTTGGCGTGATCATCCCAGAAATGAAAATTTTCTACAAATATTATAATAATAAGTAATAAATAATAGAAGTTAATTACAAAAGACGAAAAGAAAAAAAGGAAAAATAAGAGTCGAAAATTTTCTAAATATAGAATCTCGAAAAAAGTAAATAACATTTTTCAGAAAAAAGAAACTCACTGTTTAATTCGGTATTCAACATTTTGCCTTTGTTGAAAATAACAAATAGCATCCATTACTAAAGAAAAAGATTTCTTTCCTTTTTCTTTCTTTTTTTTCTGTTAAGGGTGAAACAAATGAAACTATGATATGCGCGAAGTACGAGAATCGATTAGTATATTTAGAGAGATAAACGTCCTAACAGCCGTGAAAATCAGGCCCTGTTCTGGTTTCATTATTTTGCTAGCGCGACTGATTTCACAAGTTGCGAAAATAAATTTGAAACTTCTAATTTAAAACATTCCTCGTCCGCCACTACTCGTTAAATACTATATATCTAGTGAGAGAGAGAGAGATGTATTTGGTAGAGACTTGCATCAATAGTATACTCTTTGCCATGTATATGTTATACACGTGTATATATCACAGTCAGATCAATAAACCAGAGAACTACAAGTATAAAACCGAAAACTTTTTCTTTTAAATTTTGAATTAAATGAATATTAACAAAAAAAATAGGACGTCATTCACTTCTTCTTCTTTTTCTTTTGCAAGTATAATTTATCTAATTAAAAGTTAATAAGTATTGAAAAAAAATCAATGTCGAAAGTGTGACGTCTTTTTCTCTAAATTTTTGCGGGGAAAAAATAGAATAGAAGTTTTTGACTGAATATTATTTTTAGGAATATGATTTACATTGTTTTTTATAGTAATTTAAGTGCGGAAGATTTCTATACACTTCATTGTTTTTTGAAATATTAAACTACTTTTTATAAGAGAAGAAAGAAACAATTAGAATAAAAAAAGTATTTTCAAAAATTGATTAAAAAGTTAAATTAAATTCAAATTTAGAAACAACATTGTATTTATTCGTTTATGTTACAATTAATGTATTCATGAGTTTAAAAATTAGATTTTAATTGAATTTCTATTGTTTTTGTCAAAAGGAAAAATTTTTTTTTAATCGAATCTCTGAAATTTTTGGTGTAAATTTTCTAAAATAAAAACAAACTTACCATCGTAGTCGACAGATCCATCTCCTTTTATTGGCGGTGCTGGTGGTGGTTTTCGATTATCAACAGGTGTACTTTCTGTCGATGATGAAGATGATAATCTCTCAACTTCTCGTCGCTTTCTGCATTAAACAAATATTTTATTAATTAAAATGAAGAGAATAAATATTAAATCAAATTTCATGAATTTCAATTTTTCTTCTTCTTCTTCTTCTTAGTAATAATTTGATAATTCAATAATATTTCGATAATTTGAAAATTATAAAGAAGAGAATAAATTTCAAATTAAATTTCATGAATTTTAATCTTTTATCTTTTTTTACTAATAATTTGATAATTACAATAATAATAATATTTAGACAATAAAAATACTTTGTAAATTAAAAAGAAGAGAGAATAAATATTAAATTAAATTTCATGAATTTTTACAGTTTTCCTTTTTTTTTATTTAGTAATAATTTGATAATTCAAACATATTTTGATAATAATTTGTACAAATTATTCAATTTCTTTTTATCTAAAAAAATTCATTCATTCATTCATTCGTTCATTTAACAGAACGGAAATTTATTTATTTCTTCTTTAAATCAAAATTTTCTTACAATAATTTTGCTCCACGAGGCAACAAAGTTAATTTTAAAGTTTCTAAATGTTAAATTGTAATTAATTTTAAATTTTACAATTAGTAGTTTATAAAAATAATTTTTATGAAAAAAATTCCGTTCATTTGCCTTTCAAAAATTCTTGATCATAAATAATAATGAAAACAAAAATGTTTAATATTAAATTAAAAATAAATTTTTTCTTCCTCATTGAATAATTTACTTATGTTGGAAAATTGTTTAAAAAAATGAATGAATGAATGAGAATAATTAAATAAAAAGTGATATCAAACAAATCGTAAGTCAATATCACAAATTTAAATATTCATTAAAAAAATTGAATTTTTATTGATGTTTCATAAATTTTTATTCTGAATTATTTTAAGATTAAAATTTTCTTTTTGAATTAAGAAAATAAATGAATTATTCTTACGGCGGATGATAATTTTGAGCTGCTTGATGTGAAGGTACTGAAATATCATCTGCTGCATCGTAATAATCTTCGTCCTCATCGGAAGATGAATAAGAGTATTCTGGTACTGGAAGATCTCTTCCCACAACTGAAATAATTAAAAAGAAAGAAATAAATTCTTTTTCCTCTGAATTTATTAAAATAATTAAAATATTTTATGTAGTATTGAAAATAAAGTAGAATTAATAAATTTTAATTTTAATTGATAAATTATTTTAAAGAAATATTAATTTTTTCCAGAACTGTAAATTTGTAATTAATTAAGAAAATGATTTAGAAAATAAAATTTATTGCGTAAAAAATGAACAATGAACCTTTTGTTAGATTTGGAACCCTCGGCTCCACACATTCCGATCCTAATTCAATGCCTGTCTGTACAGCCAACTCTGGTTCCCCTTGAAAAAAAAATATAAATATATTAAATCACACTAACGATCGTTTGAAATTTAAAATTGTTTATTTCCTCAAATGCCAAACATACCGAGTTTCAAATCCGTAGCAATGGGTTTGGTTGGACCTGTGTAAATCCCATTTACCGGTATAGCTGTATTCTGCAAGTAAATAAATTAGTATTAATAATTTAAATGAAATTTAACAAATCTAAATATAATTTAGGAAATGTAACTAAAATTTAGGAAATTTAACTAAAATTTAGCAAATCTGAACGAAATTTAACAAATTGAAATGAAATTTAACAAATTTAAATAAAATTTAAACAACATGAAATGGAATTTAGCAAATTTAAGTGAAATTTAATAAATTTCAATTTAATTAAAGAAATTAATTTATCGAAACAGTAAAAACATCATAAAAAGTTGATGAATATTGAAAGAGATTATGGAGACAATGAATCATGAATCATGTGCGCTTAATTTAAACACATCTCGTGTGCTGTGATCTAATAAATCTATGCTATTCATAATGTGACCCAAAAAAAAAGTTAATGATCACTTCTACCGAATGTGTACTTGAGAAAAATTCTTTTTCAAAACAATAACAAATTAGTTCAGAGTATATTTATTTTCCCTTCACAAAAGTTAAAACTAAATTCTAAAATATATTAAATTTTCAGTTTATTATTATTTATTCTCATTACATTATTAACTTATTTATTCAATATTTATAAATTCAACCGCTTTGGGACTTCACTTTTTTGTTTCGTTGAGAAAATAAAGGAAAGCAGAATAAATAATTAAAATTTGAAATTAAAAGCTTAGGGATTAATTTAATTTTTTATTTTTACATTTGATTAAGAAGAAAAATACCTTGGCAATTTGTAATTGAACGATCATGTGTTTGACGGAATTAAGCATTGCGTTCGCTTGCTTCAAAATTTCCTCATATCTCTGTTCATTAGTCTCATCTCCTTCGGGCACTGACTGCTGCTTTTGCTCAATTAATTTAATTTGATCGATCAGCAATTGAAGATAAGCGTCAGCCTCTGCTACTTTTCGATCGAAATCTTGCTTTGGCAGTAATTTGTTTGGATCCCAGCGCTTAAACAAAACAAAAGAAATTCTATATCAATAATAATTATCGACAATTCGTGCAAATTTTTTGAATTTAATAATTGTGAGCAAAATTTTAATACTTAATTAAAACTAAATGTATAAATTTTCAATTTTCATAATTACAAATTTTCAATTTAAAATAATTATATGCGAATTTTGCAAAAAAGAAAAGTAATAATTTGTTTTCACAAAAAATGTTGAAAATTAAATTTACAAATTAAACGTGTAAATTTTTTTGTCTCGTGTGCAAAACATTTTTTTTTGTTCTGTTTTTAAATAGTTTCGATTTAAATTTATAAAATATTAAAATGTCGTTTTACATATATTAGAACAGAGTGAGGAGAAAAAATAAAAAAGAGTCTCTCGTGAAACTTACTGCATGTGAGTGTCGTAAAATTGTATCCTCAAGAGCTCGAACCCAACGTTCGCGTTCTTCGCCGTTTCGTGTTTGAAAGTGAAAAGTCTTTGGATCGTCTTTCTGTGATGATGTTGTGATAGTAAAAGTACTATCATCTTCATCATGAATTCCAATTACGGCGCCTCTTAAACGAACACATCCTCTTCGTGCCCCTCGCATCATTTTTTCCTTACTCTGAAACATTATTGTGTTTATTAGAATTTTTCTTCAAAATTCTCCTTCATTTCTTTATTCGTCAATAATAAATTTTAATTCAAAAGAAGGGAGAAATTAATTAATTTCTATTTATGTACAAAATGAAGCATACGTTCTCAATAAATTTTAAAGCCGGCGTTAAATATTATTTTGAAACACAGCGTCTATATAACTTTTAAAAAGCAACTTCATTAAATTTGAAAAATCCTTCACTAGTCAGTAAACGTACACTTTGAACTCTAACTCGAATTGTTTTAAAAGCCAAGTTAGAACGTGTTTTCAACGTATTAATTACGTTAGCACGGAGTAAAAACAGGTGTCATTTTTAATTAAATATTAGACTTGGCTTACAAATCATACCAGACAATCTTTTCAAAGTTGTCTCCTTCATTTGTTTTTTTATGCAAAGTAAAAATCAATCTTTCCAACTGGTATAATAAATCATAAAAAAAATTAATCAATAACAAGAAAACTTTTTCAATGAAAAGTAAAATACTATAATTAACATTGGAAAAAAAAACACAAAAAAAATAATTAACACTAAGAAAAAAAATAAACGCTGAGAAAAAAAACAAAAATAAACACCAAGAGAAAAAAAACAAAAATTAACACTATTTCATCTATGAAAAAGATAAACAAAGTTTTTTTTTTGAAAAATTATCCAATTGCGACAGAAATTTTCTTTCCTTTATAAATAAAGAGTCAAATGTCATACTCTGAATTTATTTAAAATCTAATGAAAATTCCTCTATGAATTTTAAGTAAAAAAAAAGAAAAAATTAAATAGTCAAAATGTTTATAAAAAGAAAACATTACTAATAGATGAAAATAAAAAAAGTTCGATTTTGAAAATTGATTGAAAATTAAGAACAAATTCTTTTACTATTTCTTTTTTTCCCATTTTTACATTTTCACGCCTAGATTTATTAGATTGTTTTTCTATTGAAAAATTCAAATGGAGTCTAAGGTGAAAGGGCAAGTATTTAGTATTCCTTTACGGAACTATGCGAGTTGTATGAATATATCCAAAATCGGTTGCATATGCATTAAGCATGATCGGCAATTCATATATAAGTTAATTCCCAAATTAACAAGGTTTTCACAAATCACCTAGTGATCAGTGACACGAGTGAGCGCGGTCTAACCGCGTTTAAAAAATATAGTTTTTTTTTCAAATTTTTATCTTTTTAAGTGTTAAGTAAATATACAAATAGTAAAAAAAAACAAAAAAAAAGCAAAATGGGTTTTATGGATACTTATAATTATTATTATTACGAAAAAGCAGGTGAGTGAGGAAATAAAAATGTTTATTTAGAGAAGTAATTTTTGGCAAACAAAATAAAACGAAACAATAGAAATAAAATTAGTAACAAATTAAATAATAAAGTAAAAAAGAAATTAAGTGAATAATAAAATAAATAAAAATAAAACAAATAAAAATAAAATAAATAAAAATAAAATAAATAAAAATAAAATAAATAAAAATAAAATAAATAAAAAAACATAAAATAAATAAAAGAACATAAAATAAATAACAAAATAGAAAAATTAAGAAAATAGAAGTGGAAATTTAGAAATAAATAATAATTAAATTAATTATTAAATTAAAAAATGGAGAAATTGAAAAGTGATGAAAATTTTGATTATGGAAATTGTTTCAGATACTCGGGTGACAGGCTGGCTGTTTATGGGCAGTCCATGGCCAATGATATTGATATTATTTAGTTATTTGTATTTTGTATTTCAATGTGGTCCACGTTTTATGAAAAATCGACCCGCTTACGAATTAAAGACTTTCATTAAGTTTTATAATATTTTTCAAATTGTCTCCAATGCTTATCTAGTCAAAGAAGTTCTTGCAGTTTATCCAGATGCAGTTGCTTTACGTTGCTTGCCAATTGATTATTCAAATAATCCAGATGCAGTTCGTGTGAGTCGCTATTTTATTAATTTATCATTATTCAAATCATTAACGAATAACGTTAAAATTAATTTCGTCAGAAAAATTCATTTATCACCCTTAATAAACCATTAATTTAGTCAAAAAATTAATTTACTCAATAAATTAATTTATCTCTAATAGAAAATTAATTTTCAGATGGCAAGAATGACGTATTTCGTATTCCTATTGAAATTAGTCGATCTTATTGAAACTGGAATGTTCGTTCTGAGAAAGAAATATAATCAAATATCGTGGTTACATCTTTATCATCATTTTACAACTGCTTTGGTGGCTTGGCTTTCGACGAGATATATTGCTGGCGGAATGGCAGTATTTTATCCTGCAATGAATTGTTCTGTTCACGTTATAATGTACACATATTATCTATTTAGTACCACAGATAGCACGAAAAATTTTGTTCTTCCATTTAAGCGTTACGTGACAATTATTCAAATGGTAACATAGAAAGATTAATTTATTTAGAAAAAAATAATTCACATATTTAGCATAGTGATTTTAATTGTTTCTTTCTCTCTTTCAGGTTCAATTTGTCATTTTAATATTCCATGCGGTAATAGGGACCTTCCCATCTTGCGATGTTCCTAAAATACCAGCGTATTTAATGATTTTAGATGTATTGATAAATTTCAATTTATTCTACAATTTTTATAAGAGAACATACTTAACGCCTAAAAAGAAAAAAGAATAGACTATAAATTAAGTTAAAATTTGTAAATATAAATTTATTTAAAATAATTCACTTCTCCTTTCATTTCCTTACTACAATCAATGTTTGGAATTTTTAGAAATATTTCGTGACAAAGATAACATTGAATTGATATTTTTCTGCTTAGTCACATGACTGAAAATTACGTAAAATTCGATAAATTTTTAACCAAACTTACAAAAATTAAAAGAAAATTTAATAAGAATAATTTTTTTTATTCTAATCATTATAATAACAGAATAATTCAAAAGGCGTTGCCTAATTTCGAAATACCTCAAAAGGAACTATGTTGACAAAACTAAAATTTCAATTTGACAAATTTTATTTTACAAAATAATACCTTTTGCCAAAAAAGTAACTCATTTGTTACTTTCAATTTTTAATTTCTAATTTTACGTGCAACATTTTTTATTTATTTAGCATGAAAATCTCATGAATAAAAACAGGTGCAAAAGGTCAAATCAGCTGATTGTCAGAAAGTGTAACAAATTCGATAATTTACTGTTTAAAATACTTTTACAATGAAAGGAAAAAATATATAAATCTGCGACAAGTAGTTAATCTTGAGTAAAATTAATTGCAGAACAAAAATGTAAATTTAAAAAAGAAAAACAATACTGTAGGAGAAAAATCTTATCTGACAGTTCAAGTATGTATAGGGCGTTCAATTATTGTTTTTCAATGATAAAATACTCACTGTATAATAAGATAAAAGTCCGGCATTATCGTCCAAGACGAACCATCGATATTGCCATCCGTTAACAACATTAGTCCATTTACTAAGTGAGCCTTCCATTGTCGACATTTTTCTTGTGAACATTATTGTTTCAGTTGTTTCATTAAACTTCGACATGACACATAACCTCTGTGTACATGAATACTGACATGTATACACACAACAAGTGCTGCCAACTTTTCATTTCAAGGTTGCTCATAATTTCCTTATAAGGAAAACAATTACTCAAAGTCTCCTTGCAATTACTCTTAATTTCAGATTTCAGATTTCAGATCAAAATCAATGGAAATATTTATACTTGGAAACAATACTTTTTCTATTTTTGACTAATTAAAATACCTATTTTTGATTTTTATCTGATTCAAAATATAAATAATAATAAACGTCATTTGATGGACTTTTACACAAAATTGACAGATATACTAATCATTATAATTAGTTATTTAATATTTTTAATATTTACTATTATTATTGTTTTTATTTTTTTGTTATTAATTAATTTCTTTTAGTTTTCGGTTAATTTGAATTTTGCGACAGGACAAAAACCGAATGCACCAATCAGAAACTTGTGTTTTCAGTTACAAATTACCATCCCAGATGGAGCTTTAAAGTGTGTTAAAAATTTCCTATTTAATTAATAATAAAATGTTAATTTATAAACAAAAATATGTTACAAATTTTATTCCAATTTTTTATTTTATTTTTTCCAGCATTTTTTGAGTGGAAAATGAATATTTTGGGGAAATGGAAAGTGTATTTGAAAATTAATTTTCTTACGATTGGCTAGCCTGAGACAGTTTTCGCGGTAAATGATAGCAACCCAGAGTAAGACGCCGAGGCACGCACGTCGCATCGTTTACGAGGGACAAATAAGTAAGATTTTTTTCTCTTTTTTATCGAAAATATTAATCAAATTTTTCCTTCTAATCTTTCCCGATAAGGCCGCGTAATCGTTGAAACGAGTGTTTATAAATTTTCTCCAATTTTTATATTGAAATTCAGACAATACTTGTTCGCACAACGTTACCCGGCCTCTTTACCGCCATTTTGCTATTCTTAGCACTCGGTATTTCTGTTATTCGGTGAAAAATTCATTTTTCTTTTCATTCAATTCATATGACAATAATTGTTTACACTGCATTGCATTTGGGGAAATATTTGTTTAATTTTCCCATTTCTTATTAGACGGATAGAAAGGGTGCGTAGTTGAGTTTCTTTGTGGTCCATTGTCAAACACGGCAAAACGGAAAATGCTTTTATACGTTTACTCAATTGTGATGTGACTTTGTATATTATTTCTTTTTCGCTTCACTTGAAGACGGTTGTTTTGTACGAATTTTCATTGTAATTATTATAATTAGTGACCATTTTTAGGTTTCTTTTTTTATTTTTATTAAGTGCTGGATAATTTTCATTTATGTCTGCATGATTTACTTTTGGCACCTGCGTGGTATTGTGAAACGCATTTTCACAAATGTGAAAATTACATATATATCATTGTTATCTGAATAGTAGATGGTAAAGTAAATAATCGTCACATCATCATTTTGTGAAATTGAAACGATTTATTTATTAATTTATATCGAGTAATTTTTTTTTCATATTTTCCGAAAATTGAAAGGTTATTTTTAGGTTATGATTTTCGAACTCTATTGTCTCGCGTTAGAACTTTGAAAGCACGAATCCTACAAGTGTTAGATTCAAAATATTATGAAATGAAAAATTATTCAAGTTCATTATGAATTTGTATATTGGAAAATTTCGCAAATAGTAAACATATGTTACGTTTGGTATTTATTATATGTGTGTATTTTTTCAGAAATAAAAAAAAATGAACAAATCAAAGGATTCACCGAATACTGAGCCAGAAACTGAAGAGGAATTCAGTGTGGAAAAAGTTCTGGATAGACGAGTTGTTAAAGGAAAGGTAAACAAAGGAATTGCTTAATATTGAAAATTAAAATTTATATTTGTAAAAAAAAAATTGTAATTAATTTTTCTGCTTTTCTCCAGGTGGAATATTTCCTTAAATGGAAAGGTTATTCGAATGATGAGAATACATGGGAACCGGAAGAAAATCTCGATTGTCCGGATTTAATCGCTCAGTTTGAGGAGCAACGTAAAAAGAAAGAAGCTGCAGCTGCTGGAAAGAGACACGAGGATAAGGACAAGAAGAGAAAGAGTTCCTCGACTCCAACTCCGACGCAGGCTAAAAAGAAAGCTCCAGAGGAAAAGAAAGCCGAAGGTACGAGAATTTTACCTGATTTCGTAAAACTGAATATCGATTAATTAAAATATTTCTTTTATCCTTCACTTATTTGGATTCAATTTCTTTTTCATTTTAAAATTTTTAACTTTTCTTTTTGCAGGCTTCGATAGAAACTTAGATCCGGAACGCATTATTGGTGCAACTGATTCGAGTGGTGAACTTATGTTTTTAATGAAATGGAAAGGAACCGATGACGCCGATTTGGTACCCGCAAGAGAAGCGAATGTAAGATGTCCTCAAATCGTGATTAAATTTTACGAGGAAAGGTTGACATGGCACAGCCCGGCACATGACGAAGAGGGAGCGACGAAACCCGATCCAGAGTAGCATTTTTCTTCATTAAATTTAAAACAAACAAAAAAAAAACTCAGCATTACTTGTAATGCAAAACATTTTTTTTTTTTTTTGACTTCATACGTTAAGAGAAAAACTGAATGTATCTTTTTTTCATAGAGAGAAGAAAAGAACACAAAATCATGACATTTCAGTTTGTATTCAACATTTAACCATTTTTTTATACATATATAATTATATTTTTTAAATAAAATATTGTTTTTTCTAATTAATTTCACGCGTATTTTTTTGGTTTACAATCCAGTTCACCGAATGAAAATAGTTTTTTTTTCTCTCCACACTGTAAAATAAAGGAAAAGTGGTTGAATGATTGAAGATATGTTGTGCTTTTGTGAATGTTTTTTTTTCTTTTCTTATAAATATATAAATATATATTGCATTATCAAAAAAAAAGTTTGAAATGTAAAACTTCACATTAATCGAAATAATTGTGATTTTTAAAGTTTTGTTTGACGGCGAAAAATTGTTTCAGAAAGAATTTTTTGTACTTGAACTTTGAAAAGAGAGAAGAAATATCTAAACTTTGAATTATAAAGAAAAAAAAAGAAAATACTATATCGATCGAAATTATATTGTGAAAATTTGATTATAAGTTTGTCTTGTAAGGATATTATTAATATTTTTCTGCATAATTAAGAATTTAATTTTATATGTTCATTGAGATATTCAGAGTTTAGAGACATTCGCCCGTTTAGAATCAGAATCGTACGAGTGTAATGTTTCCCATTTCCCAAAAACAAAGAGGAATTTTTTAAAAATGTACACTTAAGTCTTTTGTTTCAAATTTCCACTATATCTGTAAATTTGAAAACTAATGATATTGATATTAAATGATAGTTTCCAAGTAAAAGACGTAGAGTAGTTTATCCAGTGCTTTATTTTCATTTCACGAAATTTATTTTAATATTGTCATTTATTTTTCATTTGTAATAAAGTAGTTCTGTAATAAAATTACTCTTTATTTTTATCCTAAATTCTTTTTGATTTTTATTTATTAGTTGAATTTTAATATAAAATAGAAAGGAAAGTAGTTTCTGTAAAAAGGAAACAAGAGTTGAATAATTTTCTTTATATATAAAATTATATACAATTAGCTGAAAAATCGATTTTAATATTTTTCTGGAATTTTTTACATGCTGAGATTTGGAATTAGTGAATTAGATCATTTAAATTAATCTACTTCTTCTTTTTATCTCTTTTGTTTTTTTGTATTTTTTTTACTGTTGGAAAAATTTTTTCTCTTCTGTTTTTTACCGAAATGAGAACGTTGATTTTTCTTTGCCTCCCATTTCAATTGCTTAGGACCAGCACCGTCGACTGCAGTCATTGAATTACTTGCTCCGTGCTTTGTTTTCGAATAGCCTTGTTCTTCCATCATTTCAGCGAATTTCTCTGCTGACATAAATACATTTTCATTTGATTCTTTAGAATTTTTCTTTCCAAATTTCTTTTGGGAATTTTTCATCAATGACAATTCTTGACGAATTGCGTCATCGTCTGAATCTTCGTCATTGAAATCAATGTCACTGTAATCATCATCCATATTTTCCATATCATCATCGTCATCGTCCCCTATATTTTCCATATCATCATCGTCCATGTTTTCCATATCTTCGTCTTCGAAATCATCACTGAAATCTTCATTTTCATTATCGAAATCTTCCTCCTCGTCGTCCAGGTCACTTTCGTCGTTCTCGCTTTCGTCTTCGTCTTCCGAATTTCCTGCAATGAAAATTAATTAAATTATTTTTTAAATTAATCAAATTCTTCCCTGAAATTCAATTATGTTCAAAAAATTTCAACAAAAAATTCTGGTCAAAATTTCAATTATTTTTATAAATAATAAAAATCTTCTCCAAAGATCAATTTTTTTGAACAATTGAAAAAAAATATTCTCAATAATTCAATTATTTTTAAAAATAATATTTTTTTACAGAAATTAAATTATTTTCATAAATAAAATAAAATTTTTCCTTGGAATTCAATTATTTGCAAAAAAAATAAAATGTTGACAAATGATTCAATTATTTGCAAAAATAATCAATTTTTTTTGCAGAAATTCAATTATTTTTATGAATAAAATGAAATACTTTCTTGGAATTCAATTATTTTCAAAAGTAAATAAACTTCTTCGAAGAAAATCAATTATGTTCAACATTTTTTTGACAAAATTTCAATTACTTTTGTGTAAAAAAATGTAAAAAAAAACTTTTCTGAAATAAATTTTAACAAAATTTTGCAAAATAATTCAACTATTTAAAAAAATTGTAATAAAATTCTACGCAAAACATTTAATTATTTTAATAAATAATAAATATTTCACAGAAATTTAATTATTTTACAAATTTCTTCTCAATGATTCAATTATTTTCAAAAAAATAAATTTTTTTTATAGAAATTCAATTATTTTTAAAAGTAATCATAAATCCTTCGCTGAAATTCAATTATGATCAGGAGTTTTATTTTAAATTCTCGTCAAAATTTCAATTATTTTTAAAAATAATAAAATTCTTTTCCAAAATTCAATTATTTTCAAAAATAATAAAATTTTTCAAAAAAATTCAAATATTTAAAAAAAATTCAAATATTTAAAAAAATTTTTAATAAAATTCTACGCAAACATTTATTTTTTTTCATAAATAATAGATATTTCACAGGAATTCGATTATTAACAAATAATTTACAAATTTCTCCGCAATAATTCAATTATTTTCAAAAGTAATAAACTTCTTAGCAAAAATTTAATTGTGTTCAACATTTTTTTTAACTTTTCGAGAAATTTTCAATGATTTTAATAAATTTAAAAAAAGTCTTTTCTAAAATTCAATGAATTCTTTTGAATTCAATTATTTGCAATATCTATTATTTTAATAAAATTTCTTAAAAGAATTTAATATTATTTTAGAAAAAAAATTATAATAAAATTCAGTTATCATAAATAATAAAAAATTCAATTCAATTCACAAATTTCAATTATTTACAAATATTTTGCAAATTTTATCGTAATAATTCCATTATTTTCATGAACAATAAAACTTATTGCAGAAATTAAATTATTCTTTTACAATTTTAATTGAATTTCTCAAAAAAAATGTTATTATTCTTTAAAATTTTATTAAAATTCGTGAAAAGACTAAAATTATTTATTTTCGTATTTAAATAATTGGATTTTTATAGAATTTTTCAATAAAAATTGTTTTCAAAACGAACTTTAGATTATAATTGAATATTAAAAGCAGTATAGTGTGGATTTTTCAGAAATAATTTAATTTTAAAAATGTTCCAAATTAAAATGTTTAAAAATTTGAATTTTCCATATTTAAATTGACAATTCTGTAGAATTAATTTTTTTGAAATTATTTAATTGATTTTTTTTTAATTGTTTCAAATTTTGATTTTCAAATGAAAATTTTATTAAAGAATTTCCAAATAATCGAAATTTTTGAGTAAATTTGAATTGTAAAGAAATGGATTTGAAAATTTTTAAAAAGTAAAAGAAAAAGTAAAAATTACCCTTCTTTTTACTCTTTCTGGGAACAATGTCACCGGCAATATCCAATTCTTCTAAATTATCATTATCGGCAAGTCCGTCCAACATGTCATTAAATTCCTCGCTATTCACACTTTCGTTATCTTCGTCGTCCTCGCTCTCTTTCTTGACAAAATCTTTCCTCTTCTTTAAAAATTGATAAAGAAACAGTTCATCAACCGGAATACGATCTTCGCGTTCATTTAAATACGCCTCACTGTCGACGGGCACTGATCGCATTCCCTGAGGAACGTAACCAGTTCTCTGCGCAAGTGGATCACCTTTCCTCGTCACTTTTTTGTTCTCCAATTTTTTCGGATTTTTGAAAACGTACCGATCCAAAAAGCGAATCAAATTCAAGTCCTCCAATGGATCTCCAGTGTAGTCTATACATTTTCCTGCGAAAAAATTGATTTCTTTAAAGTTAAATTGTACTTTTAGAATTAGAAAAATGTAATAAAAAAAATTGTGACTTTATTTTAAATAAATTTTCCCCCACCTTCTTTAATATTGTTCGCAAAGAGTGCGACACTTGGATGAAAATGATTAACAAGCGCCAAAAGTTCGTAGTAAAATGTATTATTCGCTCCGGAACCCAACGGATTACGACAAAATGGATTATACTCCTTGTCGGGATCGAATTCCTCCTTAATTGTTATTTCTTCCTTAATTTCATTCTCATTCGTCTTCGCACTAATATTCGAATTGTCGACAATAACATTTGAGATTACAATATTATTTCTCTCCGTTTCGTCATTTTCCATTTCACTAACATCTGAATCTTCCGAATTTTCCGAATTTCCATTCTCTTCCTCTCTGAATTCTTTTGCTTTTTTCTCGCTATTTTCGATTTTAATTTCAGGCTCGATGCAGGACATAATATTGTGTGTGCCTTTTTTCGAATTTAAAACCTGGGAAACTACGTAGAGAGTCGCACACGCCATGTTCGCTGGATAGTAGAGAATAATTTGAAAAATTCTCTTTATATACGCCTTTAGACGAATTGTACTTTGATCGTTCTTCATCACTCGGTACAATAAGTTCAGAAAAATGGCACGTTTATTCCCCACACCTATTTGTGGATCGAGTAATTTTCTATAGAAGGCGGAATAAAATCGGTTTAATTGCTGTTCGTTCTTGCCGACCACCTGGAAGAATTCGAGAAAAAAATTAAAATTCTCCTTCTTAGTAAATGAATAAAAATATTTAAAATTAACGTGAAATGAAGAAAAATTAATGCAGTATAGAAATATTTTTTTTTTTACCTGAAACAAAAGACTGAGTGCATTTAGGGAAACGTTGAAAGATCCGACATGAACGACTTTATAAAGAGAATCAATGTGATCGTTGAGCTTTTTTGATTCGACTTTTGAGAAACGATAGGCGCGATTAACGCCCGTTAGAATTGCAGCCATCATTCGACTGTCGGGCTCACCTTTCTTGAGACTCGCTTTAAAGAATGAAAAATAGACGTCAATTAAATTATTCGCCGTCTCAGTGTCATCGCGATCCAATACAAATTGCGTGAGGAGGCAAATTGCGTAATATTGCGCCCTCGACGAAACATTGTTTCGAAATAAAAGTTTTTCCACTTCACGAAGAACGATAACTTTCATATTTGAATGCTCGAATAATAATTTATTCAAGCAGAATATCACCTTTGATGCGACTTTATTACTAGGATCGCCAATTTTATTTACCAGAAAATCCAATAATTTGTGTTCTTGTTCTCCATTTCCCATTAGAAGATCATTCATAACTGCAACGGCTTTCTCACGATTTGAATCGACAGTGTTCGAAGCAATTTGCGAGAGGGAGATAATAAATTTTTCATAAATTTCTTTCAGTTGATCTTCAAAGTACCAGTGGGTGAGTAATTTATTTTTTGACATAAACGGAACGCCTTTTTCCTGTTTAACTGTAATTCCAATATTGTCAAGTTTGTCCAAGTCTTGTTCTTCGAATTTTATTAATTTGTAATTGGGATGAAGTAAATCGGAGAGAAAAAGATCGCGAAGTGCTGTGATTATTGTGCTGCATTGATTTTGTTTTGATGCTTTTACTTGACCGATGAGTGACGTTAGACGTGAAAGATTATGTCTTGGACTGTCTTGTATTAAAACAATACTGGCTGCAACTTTATCCGAACTTGTTCCTTGCGATAGAGCAGTTTTAAGCCAACCATATTCTGAATTTCTCGATTTTGATTGTTTCAATTGATAGGCAGTTGTTTCTGCTTCGAGAAATCTTTTAGCCTCGGCTTTCAAATCCATTACAGTGATTTCTGTCTTTGAATGAGTACATGGTTTTTGTGTTTTTGGATATTCCTCGTACCATTTTTTACTTGTCGACGGAGCCAAATAATCAGCGACAGTCTTCATCTGATTGCAAAAATTTATAGAAATTTTCATGGTTTAGAGTTTAGAAAAATATTGTTAAATCTAATTGACAATTGTAAAAAATAAATTAAAATCATAGCTATTTAAATAATTAATATTACTGTATTTATAGGTTAGACAAAAAGTAACCTAAAAAATTGTAGTCAAACGATTTTTTAAGTTGTAATTCAGTATTAATTGAAAGTGAACGATATTAGATAAAAGGAATCATTTGTTATTTTAATTAGCGTTAGGTATTTTTAACAAAAACTTACATTTTGTAAAGATAAATAATATTTCACGTGGTGTACACTTTTTACGCTTTTTTTACGTAAACATTACTCTCGAGTGAAGTTGGCCTCGAACTGATCAATCGATGTTTCGATGGTACGCAAGTTCACATCCATCATTAACTAAAAATTGCGGGAACGCGAAGGTGTGCAATTAGAAAATCTATTTTATTTCACTTTTTTCCCGTATTCATCGAATCCGTGCCGTTAATTACTAGTGACGATACCTTTAACGAAGTTGATTTTTACATAAATAACAGTTTTCAAAGTAATTCGATTGATAATTTTCCATAATTATCGGTTTCGATAACATGTTGTTCGTGAACATAACCTCAAATAAGAGAAAGTCGCAAAGTGCAATTTCGTTCATCGAGACAAAAGTACTTTAAATATACTTTTCCGATAAAAATTCTATTGTTTTAGCAAAAAAAACGTTGATACCAATTCCAATTGTTGATTTTAACAATTGGAATCAAAATTCCGCTGGTCGCGATAATCACGTGACCCACATGATGATCATGTGACTGAAATATCGAATTCACGTGTGTTCAAATTTCAGTCTCTTTTTAGTTGTACACAAAAATACAAAAGAAGGAAATTTTTACTAAAAAACGAACACTAGAATAATTAATTAACTACTATTTGAATTTGCACGATTCTATTTATTAATAATTTTGACTACAAGCGCAAAATTTGGGTTCAAACATTCCCGCCAAGAATCGAATAGTTCGATATCGAGCGAAGTGGCAAAGTTCACTCCACTCGCCTGAGTAGCTCGAAATTGCGGGAACGCGTAACTCGTCAATTGAAAAACGTATTTTATTTCACTTTTTTCACGTGTAAATTTGAAACATCCGGTTAATATTTAGTAATCTTTTTAAAAAAGTTGGTTTTTTGTATAAACACACGATTTTTAATTGTTTCTCCGGATAATTTGAGTGAAATCAAGAAGTGTTTATTTCCTGCGGTACTGTAGTGCGAACATAACCCCAAAAACTCGGAGTGTGCAAATTGTGTGTTTGTCGCAGACTGGCGAGATTGTTGTCGTTTTAAAACGTTGAAAAAGTGCTTTGAATTGAAGAATTGGATGGAAAAAAGTGCAGATTGTTCGTTTCTTACTGGAATTATCAAGTGGAGGATGCGAGGACTCGAAGATGGAGGATTTCATCAGAAAATGTAAGTCAGAAAGTAAGAAATATGAAAATTTTATTACATTGAAAGGATTGAAAGTAAAATTCTTGTAGTTTACAAAAATTATTATAAGAAACATGAGAGTTAGGTGTTAAACTGTTTTTTAGAGTTGGAAAATTCCGTGAGAAATTCGTAAGACAAAATAGAATTTCGTAATGAATATTGTAATAACAATTTATAACTATGATACATTATTTATAACTTTTATATTTCTTTATGCCATTCGCCATGAGAAAATTAAATAAATATTTACAAATACCTAGCACAAAGAATACATAAATAGACAATTAGAAACTAAACGCTTCATAAACATTCGCTCCCAAAGTTTTAAGTTTATCGTTTAATGTTAATCGTTGTAACCAATCAGAAGGAACATCTCTCGATGTTGGCACATCCGGAACCTGTCCATTAATGATAGGAATTATTTTCGCCATTGGCATTGCAATTTTATTTAAATCGACAAATTCTTCCGCTGCTTTCTCAGTCCATATTGTTTCCATACCATTCGATGTTCCTGGAACTGGTAGAACTTTTTTCGTTACTCCATTACTTCTAGTATTCGTATCGCCAAAATACTCTGAAATATGATCGATTATTAGAACAAATCCACTTCTAATACTAGTTTGAATCAAATTTTCGACTTCTTCACTTTCCAATAGATCTAAAGTTTCGTTAATCATTTTCGTTAAAATAACATTTTTTTCATCTTTCTCGCAATTTGGTGGAATCATGTAATTTGGTAAATTTTTAACTGGATCAATTTTCGAATCGGCGGAAACAAGTGACATTATGGACCAATAAATTTGTTCTAAATCGCGTAGTGTTAATTTATCGCGTAACGACGTTGACGCTGTTATTTCCTCAACTTTCTCCTTAATAAGGGCACAAAGTTTTTCAATTCCCTCATCCATGAAATAACTACAAAGTGACATGTATCTTTGTTGCGTTACTTCGTCCGCTTTCTCAGTGTTATTCGTAGTTTGCGATGCTTTAAACATATAACCACCGACGAGATTCAATTGAATTCGAAGTGTTGCCACTAGCATGGCGTGTGCATAAATTATCACAGCCGATCTTGAAATTGCGAGAATTTTCAATTGATTCCATGTCGCGACCTTATCGCTGCATCCATTGCGTAATTTATTGACAATTGTTTCGGTGTCCAATACTTTTGTCACTGAATTACGAACACTTGTGCCTAATGTTAATATTGTTTGATCACACGTTCTCTCTGTACTTTCGAAATGTTGCGATCGTCGTGTTCGCTCGAGAAGTTCTCGCACTTCTTTCTCTTGCCACTCGCGAAGTTTACGTTGAGTATATCTTGTGATTAGAATAAAACCACCCAGCACCACTCCACTGACAATAAACTTTCGTTTATGTCGATTTAAAAATCCTCGAAATCGTGAAAACATTCTTTTTTCGTCTTGGGTGAAAAATCAATTTGATTTAATTTATTTTAAACTTAAGATTAGTGATGGAGCTAATTCCATTTTTCGCTCATTTGATCATTCATTCTGAGTTTTCTCCAGAAAAATAATGACTCCTTTTCTGGAATTTTTCTCCTGAATAACCTAAAACAGAATTTTTATATTAATAGAAAAATTATACTACTTTGCAAGAAAAAATAATAATAATAATAGTAAAAATAATATAGAAATAATAGTAATAAAAATATTAACAATAGAAATTATGATATATAATAAATAGTAATAATAAATTATGTAAATATTCATTACTCTAAATACCAAAAAATACAAAAGTATGAAATAATTTCCAGTCTCAAGTGTGCTTGCAAACATAACCAAACTTATCATTAATAATTGTCACGGTTGTCACTAAATGATAAGAAAAATTACAGTAGATAATTTCCAACAATAAATATTTTTTACCTTCTAATTGTTCGATTCAAGTCCTCTTTATAATAAAATATATTTTTTCTCCCAAGTATATTTGTCACTCACAAAGGTAAAATTTAATCTGAAAGTATAAACGTAAACTTTAAAATAATTTTACTTTTAATTAACGGATAGATAAAAAAAATTTGCGAGAATAAAAATTTATATCAATATATTTTTTTATAAATATTAAACAAAAGCACAATGTTTGATAACTATAAACTAACCTGAATATTCTATGAAATCAAATATCATTGCGAAAATGTTATATACTTGTAAGAAATTCACACCTTTTGAACTTTGATTTAAAAAATGAATATTTAAATCACATGGATATTTTTATTGCAAAAAAATGTCTGATTTCGACCTTTAAACTTTTTATAAAGAAAAGAGTTGTTGATTAGAATTTTTTTTAATAAAAAATGTCGCAGTGTGACAGAAACACGGTGTCGATAATGTCGGAGAGAAAAATTTAGATAAGGATAAATTCGTTCTTATCATGACGATCGATAAAGTTGATTTCAATTTGAAATTCGATTTTAGGAAAAAAAATAGAAAATTTTAAATTGAATTAAAATGAAGAATTTGATTTCTGAATTTACAATTTTTTCGCTTTTTGAAATTAAAAAAATAAATAATAAATTAATAATAATAAATTAATAATAATACATTAATAATAATAAGTAATAAAATATAAATAAATAATAAAATAATAATAAATAATAAAATAAATAAACATTAATAATTTTATTTTTGAATTGCCAATTTTTTTTTTACTGTAATTATTTTGCAGATCAGTAATTCTATTAGTAATATATTAAATAAATTAATATTAGTAATCATTATTTTTTATATTCGCCTATTTATATTTTTTAATATTGAAAGAATTTTTTTAATTTAATTATAATTTCGTAAATTTAATTTTGAGTTTTGCATTCAAAACTAAGTAACTAAATTGTATTTAATTTTTAGTTTTCCGAATTTAATTTCAAATTGTAATTATTTCTATTTCTAAAATTAATTAATATCTTTCAATGGAAAATTAATATTCACTTTAATACTAAATTGTTAATTATATTTATTATTTTTTTAATTAATTTATTTTTATTAATTTTATCAAAGTATTTTTTATTTGCCTTTTTTAATTGTTTGATATTGTTTTACATTTTAAAATTGGTAATAATAAATTTTTTTTAAATCCTGAATTTAATTTTTAATTCGATATAGAAATTTCAAAAAAATTTAAGATTTAATTTATAAATGAATTTTATTAATTTTATTAATTTGTTATTTAATTTTCAAATTGAATGTTTGTTAAATTCAATTTTTTAATTTTTAAATTGAATTTTTGATTTTTAAATTCAATTTTTTAATTTTTAAATTCAATTTTTTAATTTTTAAATTCAATTTTTTAATTTTTAATCTCGATTTTTTAATTTTTAATTCAAACTTCTATGATTGATTTTTAAAAATTTCCAAGTCAGTAGTAATTTTGCTGAATAAATAATTGTTTAATTATTTTTTTTCCTTTTTCGTATAATAATGGTACTTTTTTTTCGAAAAGAGATTTATTTTTAAATTTTAAGTTTAGAAATTAACGAGAGTGTCGAGAGCAATAGCATTATAAATGATTATTTATTTAACTTTGTTAATTACATATATTGTGGAAAATCGAAGGAATAATGAATGTATTCGATGCGTTTGGAAACGTTGCCATTAATATTCAACGCGTATATATAATGCCACGTGAAAACTCAGGGGAAACTTTAAAATTATACAAAATATATGCGTCGATTCGCGTCTATATTTAAAATTCCGACAAATTTGCAAAAATTTGACGATTCTAATTGTTAATGAAATTTATTTTCTATTAACAGCTTGGCGAGAATTAAACATTTTTTTAAAATAAATAATAGACTTTTTTTTGCATACAATTTTGTTTTCTAAATTTTTTTTACTCTCGAGAGTATTTTTATGTTATTAATTTTTCATTGTTTTGGATAAATAAGAAATTAAGGAGTAAATAATTTTGTATTTTTCACTTTGGAAAACGTTATGTAAATATTATTAGAATTTTAAAACATAATTTTTTTTTTGAACAATATTTTGTTTAATTATTTATTGAAAAATAAATTTGTACGTTTTGAATTATTTTTTTAATTTGATATGCACGAGGAAGATTTAAAAGTTTTTAATGAAATCCTAGAGAGGATAATTCAATTTTATTGACTTAATATCCATAAACTATTCGATTCGATACTTTTCTAGAAGATTTCGAGGAAAAGTTAATTTAAAAAAATCTTAGAGAAGCTTCTCAGTTGAAAAAGTGCGGTCACCGGGTCAAGTGTTTTATTCGATTGCAAGTCTCAAAGAATTCTTTTGAATGAAATAATTTTATGACTGACTTAATTTTTTTTTACTTTTTTTTATTTTTAATCAGAAAATAAAATTTATGTCTGTAAATTTTAGACTTTTTTTTCAATTTTTATTTCTTGTTTAATTTAGTAGTAACATTATTTTTCATTTTTTATTTGGCGAATAATATTTCTTTTCAATTTCAATTTGAAAGGAAATTTAGTAATAGAGAAAAAATTATTTTCTTAATTTTTATTTCGGGATTAATTTTATGGCAACATTTTTTTCAATTTTTATTTTGGAGAATAAGTTAATGTTGGTAAAAATATTTTTCCAGTCTCAATTTGGAAATTAATTACCATTTAATTATTTTCCAAATTGAGACTGAAAAATATTTTTTCAATTTGGAAATTAATTTGGTAATCGCGTGGAAATAAAAATTGTAATAATAGTTAAAAATAATAATTATAATAATAATAGTAGTAATAATAATAATAATAATAATTTGGATGGAGAGAGAATTTTAAAACTTTCTTCATGTATAGTTGCAAAAAAAGTTTTGGGGGAGTCTTAAAGGAAGTATTTTGACTTTTAAGCTCCGATTAACTTTTTTTTTCTCGGTACCATTCTCGTTATTTTTGTGACAACAAGCTCGAAGATAAGGGAATTAAGACTTTAGATTCAGACTTGAACTTCATCCAGATAATCTTAACCCTCTTAATCCTGCCAACAGCTCCCATAGTCATACAGATCAGTATATAGCGTGTGTGCATGAAAGAAGGCACAGTATTTTTTTTCTTCTTCTTCTTTTTTTTGTGCTTCTTCTTTTCCAAGTTTTATATAATCCTTCGAGCTTAAGGTTTTATTTCACGAAAACTAAGAACGTGTGTCTGATTCAGAAAAAAAAGTTACATGTTTAAGAAGAACGATATTTACTATAAAAATTATTTTTTCTCATCGTTGTGATTTTTGGCATTTTTTTTTTCACGTAGAATTAATTTTTTTAATTTTTAATATTTATTTTTTGAATGATTTTTCAATGTTGAATAAATTATTTAGTGAATAATTTTTTGATTTTGAATAAAATATGTACGGAATAATTTTTTAATATTGAATATTTCTTTTTTGGATGATTTTTTAATGTTGAATAAATTATTTACTAAATAAATTTTTATTCTTGAATAAATTACGTACAGAATAATTTTTTAATTTTGAATATTTCTTTTTTGAATGATTTTTTAATGTTGAATAAATTATTTATTGACTAACTTGTTAATATTGAATAAATTATTTATTAAATAGCTTTTTAATTTTGAATAAATTACGTACAGAATAATTTTTTAATTTTAAACAAATAATCCATTTTTAAATTTTGAATAAATTATTAATTGAATAGTTTTTTAAATTTTGAATAAATTATTTATTAAATAATTTTTTAGTTTCGAATAAATTATTAATTAAACAATGTTTTCAATTTTGAATAAATTCGAATAAATTATTAATTCAATGATTTTTCACTTTCGAATAAATAATTTATTTAATCATTTCTGAATTTTGAATAACATTAATTTTATTAATTACTATATAATTTTTTAGTTTTAAATCAATAATTTGTGGAATTTTTTTTTATCTTTAAATAAAGAATTTATTGAACAATTTTTTTAATTTTGAATAAATAATTTATTAAGTCACTTTTTTTAATTTAGAATAATTTATTAAATGATTTCTTGATTTTTAATTCCAACCATATTTATTTTTTTGTTTAAATATAAATATTGTTAATTTCAAACACAAACTTTATTAATTGTTTACTACAATTTTCCTTCTTTCTTGCATTGTAAGAATGTTCTTTCTTATTTATACGTATGTGTGGGGAAAAAAAATTTATTATATATATTTTTGATATCAAAGTAGCATGAAAAGGAATTTAAATGGTGGCAATATACATTTTTAGCTTTTATTTTTTGGCTGTATACGGTGCAAAAGAATTTTCCTCTTCCGTTTTAATATTTTAAAAATACGATTTCCTGTAAAGTCGTACTGAGACTATTCAGAGAAAGAATATGAAAATCTATGAAAGAGTCGACCCCGCTCTTACTCTCTCTCTCTCTTTCTCTCTTCTTTCCACTATTTATCCCACATAACAGGAGGTCCGTGCGGGTATATGTATATACATCTTCCAAACATTTATCAGATAACTCTCTGAACTTTAACTATACATATAAATATAATGTAAAAAAAAATTATTTGTCATTTTTCTTTAAAAAAATTTTTTCTTTTTTTTTATTACCATTTTCATTATTATTATTATTATTATTATTATTAAAAAAACTAGATAATTTTCTTAAAAATGTGAATTTAGTTCAAATTCACAAGTGAAATAATGTAAAAAATTATTTTTTGATAAAAATATAACAATTTTAATTGTAATAAATTTTATTATATTTTTACTATATTTTTTTTTGGTATTTTCCTTCATTTTTTTGTTAAAAAGCAATTTCTTCACAAAATCTAAATTTTATTTGTTTTTCCTCGGGTGATAGAACAGAAAAAATATTTTTTTTCTTGAGAATTCTAAAAAAATGAATGATTTTATCCTGAGAGAGTAGTAAAATTTTTTATGTATTTTATTTTTAAAAAATTTTCATATATTTGTATGATGAGTTTTATTTGATAACGTATAAGTTTATAATAAAAAAAAGTATGTAAATAAAAATGAATATCAAAAAAGATTTGATTCAAATTTTCATGCGCAGTTTAAAATATTAATTAAATAAAATAAATATTTAAAAATTTTATTTTTCCATGTAATATTATTTATTATTATTAATTAATAATTTTTAGTTAAATTCGATTTCATTTACATATTAGATTAATTACGTTCATTATGTAGAAGAATTTTAGTTGAAAAAACACTAAAAAAATTTAATTTTAGAGAAGTTAGAAATGTTTGGCAAAATTCAATTAATGGTTAAAAATTTAAAATAAAATTTCATTCAAAATTCAATTATTTTTAAGCGTTGTAAAATTCTTCTCCAAAATTTAATTATTTTCATAAATAATAAAAATTTCATAGCAATTCAACTATTTATAAATTTTTTTCTTACAGAGATTCAATTATTTTCATGAATATAATAAAACTCTTAATTGAATTTCAATTATTTTATTTAATAGAAATTAAAGTAAATTCTTCGAAAAATATAATTAATTCCAAAAATTTTTTTTTAATTCATCAAAAGAAATAAATAAACAATGATATTGAAGTTTTTTGTCTACTCTAGAGAATTTTCAAATCCAGAAATGATTACAATTGAATTGCAAGAAATTGTAATTAATAGAAGATTCTTCAATTAAATATTTAGAACATAAAAACTTAAAATAGTTGCAAAAATAATTAAATTTTTTCAAATTAAAAAAAAAATTTCATAGAAATTCAACTATTTACAAATTTTTTTTACAAATGTTATCGTAAGAATTCAATTATTTTTATAAGTGATCAAAAAAATTTACAGTTATTTAATTATTTTCATGAATATAAAAAAATTGAATTTCAATTACTTTTAATAAATTTTAACCGAATTCCAAAAAAAAAAATATAATTATTCTTGACAATTTTTTTTAAATTCGAAAAAATTCAATTGTTTTGATATTATTTCAAGTTTTTATTTTTTAAATATTAATTTGAAGAATTTTTGATTAATCATAATTTCGTAAAATTGAACTGTAAACATTATTGGATTTGAAAATTCTCTAGAAACAAAACAATTATAATTATTGTTCATTTCATTCTTTTGAATTAAAAACAAAAATTTTGAAATTAGCTGTTTTTCGAAAAATTTATTTTAAATTCAATTAAAAATAATAATTGAAATCCTGTAAGGAATTTTCTTATTTATGAAAATAATTAAATTCTTGCAAGAATTTTTATCTATTTTTTAAAAATAATAATTTAATTTCTTTGAGAATTTTCATTAAAATAGTAGATTTAGAAAATATTTGAATCTCAGCGAAGAATTTGATTATTTATTTTGAAATGTTATTGAATTCTTGCAAGAAATATTTGAAAATAATAAGTTTTCGAGAAATTTATTTTTTTATTGTTTTATTGTATTTTTACATTTTATTATGTATGGTAACAATTGAATTCTAACAAGGAATTTTATTTCCTTTGTTTTTTTAAATAATTGACATGATATGTAAAAAATTGTATTACTTATAAAAATAATAATTGAATTCTTGCGAAGGATTTTATAAAAAATTTTGTAAATAATTTATTTTCAAATTTGATGGAAATTTAAATGATTATAAAAAAAATGATTTTTTTCTAAGTTTAAAATTATTGAATTTCAAACCGTTTCGATTTGAATTTTTCAGTAACATTAATTCCTGTGTGGAAAAATATTAATGATTAATAAATAAGAATATTTGTTAAATATTTATTTTAAAAAGAAGTTATTGATGTTTTTAAATAATTTTATAATTAAAGAAATTCGTAAATAAATGTAATAGAATTTTTTTTGGTATCTATTCATTGAGAGTGAATCAGAATATTTTTTAGGATCAGGAAAAAAATCAAAATTTTGTCTAGAAATCAGGGAAAAACAATAAAAAACAATAAAAAATTTTTTTGTGGCTATCCTGCAACTGTTTATTAATATTTACAAAAATAATAATTAATATTAGTTATTTATTTGACAATCACAATAATTTAATTAAAAATTTAAAAATTAAATTAAATTAAATTAAAAAAATTAAATTAAATTAAATTAAAAAAATTAAATTACATTAAATTAAATAAATTAAATTAAATTAAATTAAAAAAATTTAATAAAAAATTAAAAAGAAAATAATACTTAGCTTACTAATTTTATAGCGAATATTGTAAAATTAATTAATTAAATATCGAAAATGATGAAAAGGTACCAAAAGTAACATAAAATTAGTTGAAACATTTTAGAAGATCATGTTTTAGTTAATTTTAGAGAAAGTGATTAAAGGATCTTCCTGACGTTTTACGATCCTGTTGGGAGAAGGACTTTGATGTGGCAATTGACTTTTCATATACACTATGTATAGTCTCTTTATATATGTATTACGAGAGAGGAAACTAAAGAAATGAGGTGAAAAGACTTCTAGTAAATTTTTTTACACACTCAGTACTATACATTTATATCTATATACAGTATAAATAATATATGTGCGTCCTGAATATAAAAATAATTGCAGGATTTCCTTTTTATCAGAATTGTTTCACATTCGTATAATACATTATCAGCTTTGTACTTTCAGATTCACTGCATATAGTGTATATAAAAGAGAAAAGAAAATTATCCTTTTCATTAAAAATATTAAATTACTTTTTTAATCAATAAATCTATTTTTCTTTCTTTGTGAATAAAAATATACTGTGCGCATAATAAAAACTTTGTTTCCCATTTGAAGAAAATTTATTAATTAAAATTAAGTAATTAAAAAAAAAAAATCTCGAGTAATTACGAAAATTATTTTACTAAATAAACAATTAGAAGTTGAGTAATTAAAAAATCGGGGTATTAAATAATTATAGTTCAATAAAATTAAATAGTTAGAAATTATGATTTAAATAATTAAATTTTAAATAATTAAAAAATCGAGTAGGTAGTGAAACAATTAAAGAATCGAATAATTGAAAAATTGAATAGTTAATGATTATCTATAATTAATTAAATAGTTAAATAAATGGAAATTAGAATTTAAATAATTTCGAGTAATTTAAAAATCGAGTAATTAAAAAGTTAGTTCAATAAAATTAAATAATTATAGAAATTATGATTTAAAAAATTAAAAATTGAGAAATTAAAAAGATTAATTCAATAATTAAATAATTGAAAATTATGATTTAAATAATGTGAACGAATTGAGTAATTAAAAAAATGTGTTCAATAATTAAATAATTAGAAATTAGAATTTAAATAATTAAATTCCAAGTAATTTAAAAATCGAGTAATTAAAAATTAATAATTAAGTAATTAAATATTAAACTAACTTTAATAAATAGATGCGCGGTTTAAATTTTAATATAAATTGAATCTCCTTTCCTCTCTTTCTCTTTGTTTTCCTTTGAGGTAATTATAATTTCTTTGTTGTTGTTGTTTTCTTCCATTTTTTCTTTTTTAAATTTGTATAATCGTTATTATATATAAATTTAACGGTGCGTTTTCTTTTTTTTTTTCTTTCTTTTTTTTCCCCCCTCAAACCATAGAGTAAAAGTAAATTTGCCTTGAGGGGGTTGAAAACCGCAATGTTGGCGCCAATGATGAACAAAGTCTGATATGTTTTACTTCCGGGAGAACAACAACAGAAATGTTTGAAAATCAGATGAAAACTTGTGTATAGCAAAGTGATTCTCGCTCGTTACCTCATGTTTCCGGTGGTGGGGCCAAGTTTACGAAAATCCGCCTAAAGTAAAAGCGGTCCAGTAGTATACTTCCGGTTTGTAATTTTCCTGGCATTAACAGAATTCTACTCCCCCCCCTCTCTCTCTCTCTCTCTCTCTCTTTCTCTCTCTGCGTTCATGTTTGCAAATTGCTTAACAAAAAAATTAAAGGAAAAATCTTGATCTTTAGATTATAAAATATTTTTACATATTTTAATGTATGGAATTTTTTCGGCAGTGGAGGGAGAGGGGGGAGGGGTTAAAAGAAGGTATTTTTAATCGTTCTCCTTTCTTCTATTTCTTCTTTTCTTAAACGTACCTTTTCGTCTCTCCTTCTCTCTCTCTCTCTCTTTCTGTGTCTGATAAAAGTTCTAGCTTAATTTCCTCAATTTAATTTACTGCCCTCACTAATTAAAATTCAGGATTATTCTTGAATAGAGCACCCACACACTTTTCTGTCTTTCGCTTTAAGTTTGAAGAACTTTCCCTCGAAAAGCTCTTCAATGGGAACTGTTTCTCGAATGGAAATCTAGTTCTCAGTCTTTAAGATACATTTTAGTATTTTCTTTTATTTTCATGATTTTCTTTTTTTTTTATAGTAAATTGTATTCCGTCTTAGATTTCATAAATATTCAATAATTTAAATGGAGTTTGAGTAACCAAAACTATATATTGATTACGATTGTAGGTTATTAATATTATATTTTCTATTCTTCCTGTATTTTCCGCGCCTTAGAAAAGAAATTTTGATTTTTTTGTAGGAATCCCGATAGATGCGTTGTGGTCACGGTCGTTAAAGCACTGCTCTTGTTGTTTGGGGTTCGATTCTCCTTCGATTTTCAATTTTTTTTCTCTTTTTCCTTATTCCTTTTTCTTTCTTTCTGCTTATTATTTCTTTATTTTTTTTATTATAAATAAATAAATTAATAAGAGAGGGAAAAATTGATTTAAATAAAAAATAAAAAAAATAAAAATTTAGGCAATATTATTATTTCTTTCTTTGTTTTTATTTAATAAAGAAAATAAGAAGAGAGAGAAGAAGAGAATTAAATAAATAATTGAATAAAGGAAAAATTTGGGAGCAAAAGTAATTGAAATTTGTTTTCAATACAAAGACTAAATTTTTTTTTTGCTTTCCTCCCCCCTTTTGTCTATGCATTTTTTATGGGACACACTACATACATAGAGAGAGAGAGAGAAAGAGATCTTATTTCCAGCGATTCACGAATCTACGTTTCGTCAATCCCGCATGGGAAATCTCAGATTCGAGTCTGTTTACTTGGCACTTGAAATCCTTCGGGATGTCGATGATAAGATTTCTCTGACAATTTATATACTATACTGGTTAACTGCATTCGAGCAGTTGATGCATGATTATTCACCAGTTGATTTTCACATATACTAATTGGTTGACAAATTACTTTGTCTTTATATATATATTTTTTTGTTGTTGACTTAATTAAATAAATAATTAATAAATTAATATTTATTTTTATTATTGTATTATTTTGTATGATATAATTGGGAAAATTTTACAAAAACTATACAAATGATTGAAAAAACTCTTCAATTATTTATTTATTTTCAAATAAGTAATAAAATTCTTCGTGGAAATTCAATTATGTTGAAAAAAATTTTTTTTTTAATTCTCGTCAAAATTTCAAGTATCGCTCGAATTATATCTTTTCGAAATTTATTAAAATTCTTCTTCGAAATTCAATTTTTTTGAAAACAATTTTTAATTAAATTCTTGGGAAAATTTCAATTATCTTTATAGAAATATAATAAAACTCTTTTCTGAAAATCAATTATTTTTAAGAATTTTAATAAAATTCTTGTCATAATTTTAAATATTTTTTAAAATTCTCTATAAAATTTCTATTCTCCTTAGAAATATTAAAATTCTTCTTTAAAATTCAATTTTTTTAAAGAATTTTTCTCAAATGATTTGCAATATTTATTATTTTTTATAAAATTTTCTAAAAGAATTCAATTATATAAAAAAAACATTTTTTTATAAATTTCTTCGCAATAATGCAATTATTTTCCATTTTTCATAAATAATATAAAATTTTTATTCAATTATTTTCGTGAGTACAAAATTTTTTTTTAGAAATTAAAATAATTTCATAAATAATAAAACTCAATTTCAGAATTTCAAATATTTTTAATACATAATTTAAATTGAATTTCACAAAAAATGAATAAAAAAAAATGCTTAAAAATTTTATTAAAATTCGTCGAAAGAATTCATTTATTTAAAATTTTTTAGTAAAATTCTTTATGAGCATTGAATTTAAGAAATATTCAATTATTTAGCATAAATTATTTATAGTTCTATTTTTAATAATCGAATTCTTTTGGAATTTTCTAATAAAAGTTATGATTTAAAGATGAAATTTATTAAAAATTTTTAGATTTTAATTGAATATTGAAAACATTTTCAGAAATAATTGAATATTTGAAAAAGTTTCACACTAAAATCTTGTAAAGTTTGAATTTTTCCTACTTTTAACTAACATTTTTCGTAGGACTAATTTTTTTTCTGAAAAAGTTTATTCGAAATTATTTATTTGATGGTTTTATTTTCTAACATACATATTTAATAAAAAAAATTCAAATAATTAAAATTATGTAAAATTGAATATTGTAAACAAATAAATTTGACAATTCTCAAAAAATATTTTTCAAAAATTATTCTAAAGAATGGAATAGCGAACAATTTTCAAAAATGTTTTTTTTTAAATTTAAGATAGAATTTAGAAGAAAAAATTAAGTCCATAGATAATTAAATAAAATTAAATTAAATATTACAGAAATTCACTTACTTTCATAAATAATAAACATTTTTACAAGGATTCAATTATTTTTATAAAAAATATAATTTTTTTGGGAAATCAATTATTTTCATAAATAATAAAACTCGTTGCAAAATTTAAATTATTTTTAATATATACAATTTTCTCGAAAAATATGTAATTATTCTTAAAAGTAATATTAAAATTCGTTGAAAAAATTCAATTATTTAAAAAATTATTTATAAAACTCTTGGAGGTTTCAATTTTAAAAAATTCAATTATTTAAAAAAAAATTTTTTTCTATTAATTATTTTCATTTGTTGTAGAATTTTCGAATAAAAGTTGATTTCAAAATAAATTTTAGTTAAATTTTTTCTTTTTATTTAAATATTTTCATTTGTCGTAGAATTTTCGAATAAAAATTCATTTTAAAATGAATTTTAGTTGAATTTTTATTTCCTATTTAAATATTTTCATTTGTCGTAGAATTTTCGAATAAAAATTGATTTTAAAATGAATTTTAGTTAAATTTTTATTTCCTATTTAAATATTTTCATTTGTCGTAGAATTTTCGAATAAAAATTGATTTTAAAATGAATTTTAGTTAAATTTTTATTTCCTATTTAAATATTTTCATTTGTCGTAGAATTTTCGAATAAAAATTGATTTTAAAATGAATTTTAGTTAAATTTTTATTTCCTATTTAAATATTTTCATTTGTCGTAGAATTTTCGAATAAAAATTGATCTCAAAATAAATTTTAGCTAAAAATTTGATGTTATAATTGAATTTTAAAGGCATTTTAGAATGAAATTTGAGAAATAATTAGATTTTGAAATTAATTGCCAGTTTTTATTCGTAAATTAAACGTAAATTTCGAATTAGGAAAACGATTTTAGTAAAAGAATAATAAAATTCTAAATACAATTTTACGAGTTTTATTCGTAAATCAAACGTAAATTTCGAATTAAGAAAATGATTTTAGTAAAAGAATAATAAAATTCTAAAAAAAATACAAAAGGGATTTATTTATGAGGCTATGCATTTTGGAATAAATAAATATAATAAAAAAATATTTTTCCTGAAAAAAGGATTTAATTTAAATTAAAATTTTAAAATTAAAAAAAAAATGAAATAAAAATATTTTTTTATTTTTATAATATTAAATAAGTTTGAATAATTATAAATTCAAATGAATAAATTTGAATGAAACAATTTTTTTTATATATATAGAAATATATTTTCGATGGAGGGAAAAATTTGGAAAATTTTTTCACAATTATACCAGATATATATATGTCTCTTAGTATATTTGCGTGTAATATAATATATAATGTATGTTCTGAAAGTGAGTTTAATTCCAATTAGAATTCAGGATTTAGTGGTGTACATTCGAGGGGATAAAACTGATACAGAGGTGAGGAAATTGGCTCTAAGTAGATTAGGAAACGTTTGATGGGACAGAGCATGTTTTATCTCTCACCCTCGACTTTTCATAGTCATCTCTTCTTTTTTTCCCCTCTACATATATATACCCATTCAGCCCTCGGCCTTTGGAATACAAATTCGTTTTAAGTATAGGAGTAAACTTTTGTTTTGGTCAGACGTCCTTTTCTCAACATTATCACCTTTTCTCATACATATATATATCCGTAACTGTATTTTCTTTTCACAAAAATTTACATTTATTTTGATTAAATTTTAATTCTTAAAGAATACAAGATTTATTTTTCATCCATAAGCTTATTTTATCATCGATTTTCGAATACTGCAAATAAATTTTTATTTTTTGATACTTTTTTTATTTTCTTTGTTGTAAATTTACTTTTTATAGATAATTGTAAAAATAATAATGACGTAATTGAATTTTGAAAATTTTTTCTTACAGATGATTTTAATAATAATAATTTAATTCTAAATTCTAATATTTAAAATTTATTTTTTGCTTTGTAATTTTTGATCAATTTTAGGTGTATAAAGAAGTATATACAGAAAATGTTTTATTAAAAACAGTTAACAAATATATTGTTAATTGAAGAATAATGTATGAAATTGAAAATATATTTTTAACGTAAATATTTATATTTAAAATTTCGTAATTAAATTTTTTACATTTGAAAAAAAGTAAAATGTGTTTTTATTCAAAAAATCGTTAAAAAAATATTTAGATTTAAAAATGTGGCAAATAATTTTTTATCAAAGTCAAGTAGTCTATGTTTGATAATTATTGGTTCGGAATATTTTTTATTGTAAATAGGGAACAATTTTCAAAAATGTTTTTTTTTTAAATTTAAGATAGAATTTAGAAGAAAAAATTAAGTCCATAAGATCATAAAGTTCTGAACGTTCGAATGAACGAAATTTATTTATTTCTTGTAAAAAATTAAGTTTTTATTGCAATTATTTTGTGTCACTAACAAAAAAAATTAATTACTGAGTTTCTAAAGATAAAATTTCAGTTTTTAAATTTTTTTATGATTAGTAATTTATTAAAATATCTTCAATAAAAAATATTTCGTTCATTTGAACGTTCAAAACTTGGGGATCATAAGTCCATAGATAATTATAGTTATATGAATAAATTAAAAAATTTGCTTATAAAATAAGTAAATTTTGTTAGATATTATTTATTTACTTTTATTTTATTATTTGATTTATTTTTCAAAAATTTTAAAGTGCAAAAAGTGTAATTAATATAATAATAATAATATTGTCAATGATAATTAAGTAAAAATTTTTGTTATCTACTATTATTTTTTCTTTTTTTTTACTATTTTTTCGAATTTTGGTGTGAGATACAATAATTTAGGAGAGAAAAGATAAAAGGAATGAAAAAAGTGGAGTTTTTGTATAATAATATAAATAACAAGGGATTAATTAAGATTCGAAAGTGTGATGCTTATTTTAAGAATGGAAAGAGAATTTCATTAGGACGCACTCTTCCGGAAATTGTTACCCGTTCGGTTTACGAATCACGTTCGCAGTTAGATGGTAGCGCGCGGGGTCCTCGCACGAATGGAATCTAAAGAAAAAGTCTCGTTTGGTAAAAGCTATATATACAGAGAAAACGACCCTATTCAGCTTAAAGTGTCGCCAGAACAGATGGTCCTTCGATGTGTATATAAAACATATACACATTTCTTTATAAACCCACCCACATATCCAATACGATGAAACATCACAGAAAAATAACTTTTATATCAAAATATATTCATGTAGTGCTCGAAAAAAGACCATTTACACAAATTATATAAAATGAATATAAAATTTCCTTTTTCGTGCAAAAAAATTATTTTTTACATCATTTCTCTTTTTTTATTTGCTTTTTTATTTATTTTTTTATTTATTTTTTAAATTATTTTTTTATTTATTTTTTTAATTATTTTTTTATTTATTTTTTTATTTATTTTTTTATTTATTTTTTTATTTATTTTTTATTTATTTTTAAAAGTAAACGAATAGTAATCAATCTATATATAATTATTAATAATCATTGTTTAATTTAATACCTAATAAATGTCATAAAAATCATCAAAATTGCTGCGAAGAATCTTTTAAAATTAATAAAAATAATCACACTGTTGTAAAGAATATAAACATAATTTTTGCAAATAATTGAATGTCTTCAAAGAATTTTTCTTAAAGTTTTCAAAATAATTGTATTTAATTATTTTTCAATTATTTTTAAAATTTCGGAAATTCTTATTAAAATATTTTTAAAAATAAATGTACTCTGTTGAGAATAATCAAAATGCTTTAATGTTTGAGAAATTTTTCTAAAATACTAAAAATAATAATTAATAAAATAATTTTTCTAAAAATAATTGAATTCTTGCGATGAATTTTACTTTTTAAAAAAATAATTCACTTTTTCCGAAGAATTTTATACGACGTTGGATTTTTTTGGCCACGTTATTGATCAATGAAAAAATTGTTTATTTAGTAAATGAATAAATTATATCGCAGCATAATATTAGCACAAAAATATTTTTCAAAAAATTAGATTGATGCTTATGTTCTGATAATAATTGTTATACAATTCAACATTAAATTAAAAATAATATTCGAATGTATAAAACAAATTTTTTTCGTGGATCAACGTTGTGGACTTTTACTTCGTGAATTTAATTAATAATTTTAAAAATAATTGTATTTTTTCGAGAAATTTTACTAAAATTAAATTTTAAAAAATTCCCTTTCTTTAATTAAATTAAAAGTAATTGCATTCTGTTGAAAAACTTTATTATTAATGAAAATAATTGAATTCACGCGAAGTTTTTTTTATAAAAAAATTCAAAACCCTGATTTAATTCTTTTGAAAAATTTCTTTGAATTTTTTGGAAATATTCTATATTCTTGAATAATTTTAGTTGAAAATTTTAAAAGTTATTGAATTTTGTGAAAGTTGATTTTTTTGTATTTTTTTAAAATATTCTATTTTTTAAATAATTTTAATTCAAAATTTTCAGGCTAATTTAATTTTATGAAGATTTTCTTTTAATTTTGTTTTTTATTTTGAAATTCTTTGAAATTTTTTGAAATATTCTATTTTCTTTAATAATTTTGATTCAAAATTTTGGGAGTAATTAAATTTTATGAAGAATTTCCATAGAGTTTTTTAAATTTTGAATTTCTTTGAAATATTCTATTATCTTTAGTAATTTTAATTGAAAATTCTCAAAGTAATTGAATTTTATGAAGAATTTCATTCAAGTTTGTTAGAATTTTAAATTTCTTTGATTTTTTTTTAAATATTCTATTTTAAATAATAATTTTGAATTAAAAATTTGAAAAGTAATTGAATTTTATAAAGAATTTTTTTTTAAGTTTGAAAAATAATCGCTTCTCATAAAAATTATTATTAAATACTTTATTGTTGAAGTTCATTAAAATTGTTTTGAATATAATTGAATTCCTGTAAAAATTTTATTATTTACAAAAATCAGTTAATTCTTGCAAAGAGTTTTTCTATTTTTTAAAATAATTGTATTGTTTTCTAGAATTTATTTGAAGTTTGAAAAAAAAGAATTTTTTCGAAAAATTTTATTAAAAATTGGAAGAAATTTTCCTTAATCCTTGAGTGAAATTTTTATTAAAAAATTGACATAATAAAATTTTTGTAAATAAATTGTGTCATTTTTTAATTTTTAAAGAAAATAGTTTAATGTTTTACAAGAATTTTCTTAAACATTTTAGAAAATAATTGAATTTTTTAAATAAATTTTACAGACAATGTTAGAAATAATTGAATTAAATTCTTTCGTAAAATTTTATTTAAATTGAATTAAAAATAATTTAATCTTTACGAAGAATTTTATTATTTACAAAAACAATTGAATTCTTGTAAAGTTATTTAAAAATTTTTTATTTTTCATTTATTTTTTATTTTGTTTTCATCTTTTATTTTTATTATTCAACCTTTTCTATTCTTCCTTTTTTATTTCAATTCTTAATTAAAAAAATTTTTTTTTATTTATATGTATTTGTAAAAGTTTTGCTTCAATTAAACGATGTTGAAAAATTTATATATTGACAAAAGCAGAATATACACAGTTTTATTTTTCGCACTGGAAACAAAAATTTTTTTTGTATATATGAATTAATCGATTAGTTGACTATAATGAAATAAATATTTATACCTAAATGTCAGAATAATTTTTCCAGTGAAGTCAATTTTTTTCTATTTACAATAAAAATTATTCGAACCAATAATTTTTGTATTTAAAGCAAATAGAGATGCGATATAGAAATTATTCGCTGCAAATATTTTTTGTGATCTAAATATTTTTTTAAAAAAACGAGAAAAAAATGTGCAGATAATTTTTTTTTCATACCAAACATATTATATATAGAATATTTAAAAATAGAAAAATTGTATTTATAAACGTTGATTATAAACATTGTGAGATTTATCAAGGGGTTTAAAAAATATAGAACAATTTTTTAATATATAGTCCAAAAAATAAAATTAAAATTTTAAATATTTGTTAAATATTTATTTATTTATTTAGTAAATATTAAAATTTTATTATTTTTTTAATTCCGAAAGTTTTAAATTTATAAAATTGAAAATTAAATATATTTAAAAAATGTGAAAGAAATTATTTTTACGTTTTTTTGTCTCGTTATTTTATTTAACATTTTTTGTTTTGCCTTTAAGTATCAAATATTCGTTTAATGTTTATTTCCATAATAATATTCACGTACAGAAATGTTGATTGTTTTGAATAAAATAAATTATTTTGTCTTGTTTTTTATTTTATTTTTTTATTGCAAAAATTGATTCACACACGCGTATAAAATCTAGAGTCAATATTAAATCGTTTCAAACACATAAGGTATATAAATATGTAAATTTGCATATAAAATTTTAGTACGCGTGTATAATTTTATGATAACGAGGTGCATATGTGAATGTCTACATTACATATTATGAAAGTAATAATTCTTAATCAAACATAAGCTTTTAAGCTGTGATTGAAAATTTTCAGTGTATTTTGTAATATAAAATTCCCCCCCCCCCTCCTCATCGTTTCTTTAAATAATAATGAATAGGTATATATTTAAACGTCTAGAGTAAAATTAAAATAATTAATTAATTATAATTAAATCTGTAAGAGGATTAAAGACAAAATTATTTTTAAGCATCAAGAAATAAATTCTATTCTAATCTAATTAATTCTAATTAATTAATTAATTTAAATTAATAAAACAGAATAATAAACAAATAAATAATTAAAATTTTTTAATTATAGTAATAATCAATTTATAATAATAGAAAAAAATAATAGAAAAATAATAGAAAAAGAGCAATTAAATTTTGGTTATTGTAATAATAATCAATTTATAAATTGTAAAATTGATTTTAATTTAATTATTTTAATAATGATGAAAATGTTATTATTTAAAATTTTAATTAATTTAGTTTTATTAATTTTATTATTGTGATTTTTTATTTGTTGTAAATGGATCTTTCGGTTTATTATAAAGAATTTTGGTGAATATAATATTTTTCTTGAAACTTATTTCCAGCAGGATGTAAATACTATGTATATGTATATAAATATTTTATATAGAGTATGTATATATGTGTGTAATATTTTTATATATATCTATATTGTTGTATATGCGCTTGTACATTCTTATGCATAACCTTTTAAGAATGAATAATATAATTCATACTCGCTTTTATACACGAAAAAAAATTGCACTGTAGCTACGTGTGTTTTATACACAAGCTTCGTTGTTGCGCTTTTTGGATTTTATCGGTTTTCGTTAAAAATAAAACGTTTCGCCTCGTATTCTTGAAATTAATCTTCATATTCTTTTACACTCGATTATCTACATTGTTAATAATTTTTATTGTATCGCTAGATGTAATTTGTAAAATTATTTTTAAATTATATAACCTAGTAATTATGAACAATATTATTATTAACAATGTAAAAAAGGGGTTGGTATCGTTTACTTCTTAAATAAATAAATAAATAAACAATATTATTATTAACAATAATTAATTATAATTATAATTGAAATCAATTATAATAATGAACTAAATAATAAATATAAATAATAAATAATAATAATAGTAATAATGATAATAAAATAAATTATAATAATAAAATAATTATTTAACAGTATTAATATTAATAATAATATTATTAAAAATCTCCTTGAATATGAATTAATAAAATTTTTACTAATTTAAATTATTGACTGACTTCCTTTTTGAATTAGTAAATTTAACAAATAAATATCAATTTCCAGTAATTTTTTCCTGTTTTTTAATTCAAAAGCAAAAAGTCAGCCACTAATTTAAATTAGTAAACAAAAATTATGCAAATTGAGAGAAATAATATTATTATTATTTATAATATTAAAGTGAGAAAAAATAAATCATTTGATTTAAAATACATTAATTTACAAAATTGGAAAAATAATTCCGAATAAATAAAATGTAAATAATTTCTTAGGAATAATTTAAATAATTCAGAATAAATAAATTAAAATAATTTTTATAAGTACTTAAAATAATTTAATAAGTAATTAACATGATTTAACAAGCAATTAACAGGACTTAAAAATTAATTTAAATATACCTTCAAGAAATGATTCAAAATAAATTAATTTCAATAATTTATAAAAAATAGTTTAAATTTACAAATAATTATTTTTTTCGAGGAAATTCATCGATATAATGTTTTTATTATATATAAATATTTTGACATAACATAAAAATAGAATTAAGTCGCCGTGTTAGAGAATATAAAAATTAAAAGAAAAAAACTAATTTTTTTTCTCTCTCTCCCCGAGGCTAATAAAAATGGAAATTTATTTTAATAAAAATATGAATTTCTATCTGTTGAATTAGCAATAGGGAAAAAAATTGGAAAATTAATTTCGAAAAAATATTTTCAATTTAATTCAATATAAATGAAAAAATTTTCAATTAATTCATAAAAAAATGTTCGTCGCAAAAAAATTATGTTTGCATTAGAAAATTTTTAGTTTTGCTTAAAGAAAAAAAATACAAATTTTTCCTTTTCGCAAAATTTGGAAAAGTCTTAGTATTTTGAAAGTTAAAAATCTTTTTATATTATTTCTTGTATTCTTTATAGAAATGTTTTTTTTACAGAAGGTAATAAATTTGAAATGAGTTTTATATCTACAAAAAATGTTATTTGTTTGGAATTTTTGACAAATTATATTAATTTAAAAAAAAATTTTACTACATTCGAAGAATATTTTTATATACTAATTTTGAATATAACTTATTGCGAAATTTAAAATTATTCAAATTTTCCTCGAAGATTTACAATCAGCTGTGAAATATTCTTATTTTTAGAGTAATTTTGGGATTTTCACTATATTTTTGAAATAAATTTTTCGAATTTTTAAACTATAGAAATTGTCTTTGATAATAGTAAAAGTTATTTTGGAAATAAGAATTTTTAATATTAAATTTTACTATTTTTGAGGAAAATTTTTCAAGTCCAATAAGTTTATTTTACTAATTTTTTTCTGAAATTGCAATTAGTGAAATATTTTTACTAATTGAAATTCAAGGAGAAAAGCAGTAGAAATTTTTAGTTAATTTAATAAAAGTTACGGACTGTGGAAAAATAACAATTTTTCCTAGAATTTAAAATTATTTTTCATGAAAATATTTGAATTTCTTAAAAAAAATTTACTATTTATAAAAGTAATTGAATTATTGCGAAGAAATTGATAAAAAAAATTTGTAAATAATTGAATTTCGGTGAAAATTTTATTATTTATGAAAATAATTAAATGTGTGCTTACAATTTTTTTTTAAATCGAATTCTTTTTGTGGAATTTTAAATTTCCTTGAATTTTTTTTAAATATTCTATTTTCTTTAATAATTTTAATTGAAAATTTTGAAAGTAATTGAATTTTATAAACAATTTTTTATTTTTTTTAACTTTTTAAAATAATAGCTGCTTTTAAAAATTATTATTAAATACTTTATTGTTGAAGTTCATTAAAATTGCTTTGAATATAATTGTATTCTTGTAAACATTTTATTATTTACAAAAATAATTTAATTTTTGTGAAGAATATTTCTATTTTTAAGAATAATTGAATTGTTTCCAAGAATTTATTAGAAGTTTGAAAAAAAAGAATTTTTTCGAAAAATTTTATTAAAAATTGAAAGAAATTTTATTGAATTCGTGAGTGAAATTTTTATTAAAAAATTGACATTATTAAATTTTTGTAAATAAATTGTGTCATTTTTTAATTTTTAAAGAAAATAGTTTTATGTTTTACAAGAATTTTCTTAAACCTTTTTGCAAAATAATTGAATTTTTAAAATAAATTTTACAGGCAATGTTAGAAATAATTGAATTAAATTCGTTTGTGAAATTTTATTTAAATTGCATTCAAAATAATTTAATCTCTACAAAGAATTTTATTATTTACAAAAACAATTGAATTTTTGTGAAGTTATTTAAAAAATTTTTATTTCTTATTTAAATTTTATTCTGTTTTCATCTTTTTATTTTTATTAAAATTTAACTTTTTCTATTCTGTGAAAGTTTTATTATTTATGAAAATAATTAAATGTGTGCTTACAATTTTTTTTTAAATCGAATACTTTTTGTGAAATTTTATGAAAATGATTGGATTTTTCGAGGAATATTTGTTATTTATAAAGAGAATTGGGATTTTGGGAAGAATTTTTTTTTAAGTTTCAACATAATTGAATTTTGTGAGAAGAATTTTTATATTTTTGAAAATAAATGAATTTCTAAAATTATTTGTAACTTTTATTTTTGTAGATATTGAATATAATTGGAAGGGGTAAGGTTTTTGAAAATATTTGAAATTAGGTCAAGAATTTTATTGACATTTTTGAAAATAATTGAATTTTTGGTGAAGATTTTTTTTTTATAAAGAGAATTGAGATTTTGACGAGAATTTCTATATTTAAAGTGTCAAGATAATTTTTATATAATTAAAAAATTTGCCATCTCTCTAAATTTGAATTAGTTAAAATATATGTTCTCTAGTTTAAATTAGTAAATGATTTTTTATTTTTAAATTAGTCAATTTTACTATCAATATCAAATAATAATTCTTTGCTAATTTATTAGTAAGATTTACTCGAAGTTGAAGTCCACAACGTTGATGAACGAAAAAAATTGATTTAATGCATTCAGGTATTATTTTTAATTCAATTAATTTAATTAATTTAATTTATTTAATTTATTTAAATGATTTATTTTATTTATTATGTATTTATTTTTTTATTTTAAGTATTTTATTTTTTTTTATTTATTTTATTTAATTTATTTAATTAATATTTAATTATAAAATAATTTTTATCAAAAAATATAAACAATCAATCTTTTTTTTCTAAATTTTTATTAATATTGCTGCGTCATTTTTAATTATTTTACTTAATTAACTTTTTTTCCGTTGATCAGCGTTGTGGACTTTAACTTCGTGTAAAATTTACTGATTTAAAAGCAAAAAGTGTCAGGTGCTAATTCAAATTAGTTAACATTTTTACTAATTCAAATTAGTAAATATTTTTAATAATTTAAATTAGTAAATATTTTTACTAATTCAAATTAGTAAACATTTTTAATAATTTAAATTAGTAAACGTTTTTTACAATTAATATTAGTAAACATTTTTACTAATTCAAATTAGTAAACGTTTTTTACAATTAATATTAGTAAACATTTTTTACTAATTCAAATTTAGGGAGTTTTTTTGAAAATCTGAACTCGATTTCCTTTTTGAAAATTAATTTCCCCTTATTGCCTAACATTACCTGAAAAAATCAACTGTAATACCTATAATTCAAATTAGTAAACGGTTTTTAATTTAATTCGAATTTAGCCGCAGTGTATTGCTATTGACTAGTTGGATTTTTACATTTTTAGTGAATTTTCCACGCGGGTATAGATTTAACGATTATTGCCGCACCCTTTATACTTTCCGCACATGAGTTCAAATTGTTCCAAGGACTGTTTCAGGATTTATACTATATATAGAGAGAAAAAGAGAGAGAGAGAGAGAAAGAAAGAGAGAAAAAGGACGGGCAAAGGCAAGCAATTTCAATGGGTCTTTATGTTTGAAACGCGCGCGCGAGTGAGGAGTACAGTACAGGCTTTGCTTTTCAGTTGTTGTTGCCACCGGTCGCTTACATCTCTTATGTACCAAAGTCATTACTTTTCTAACGACCGTTTTCCAAGAAAATGGATTTCCCTCATCCCTCTTTCCATTTCCCTTCCAATCCTCTATATTCTTGTCTATTTCTTCCTTTTAACAGTTAGGTATAGAACACTCACGATTGCTATGAAAAAGATACAAGAAAATTGCGTCATAAACTTTGAATTGAAACGAGGTGAGTAAAAGCGACAAATTTCTCTCTTTCTCTCTCTCTCTCGATATATGTGTACATAAACCTTATAGGAAATGATGGATTTCACAGTAGAAGTATGTGTGTGTGTATATATATAGGATATTCATTTTGAATTAAATTGTCTCTCAGAGGGATTTTCCTATTGAAAATGTAAAAACAGAAGAAAAAAAATGGAATTCCACTCGTTGAGTTTGGTTTTTGTATTTTTGAAGATTTGTTGACAGTTTACTTTACGATTTAGGAAAAGGAATGGTAAAATAACTAAAAAAAAGACATTAAGAAACTAGGATTAAGAAATTTTTTTTGTAGTTATTCACTGTTAACTTAAATAGTTCCCTGAAGTTGCCATCGATGCTCAGCATCGAAAAATATTTTTTGTACAAACCAAAAAAAAAATCATTCAATTTTTTCCAAAGTTTTAAAATAAAAAAATACTATTAAATAGTTTTTGAATTCTTAGGTGAATGAAAGGAGTAAAATTAGTTAAAAATTTTTTACTAAAAATAAGGAAAAATACTTTTCGATGCTGAGCATCGATGCCAACTTCAGGAACCTACTTAAATGTATCAAATGGCAACGAATTGATACCAAAAATGTGGATCAAATAAAAAATTGATCCAGATTTTTGACATCAATTTGTTCCACTTTAGTGTCAATTTGATACTTTCTTGAAATCTGTGTTTAGACGATTTTCAAATTAGAATATTTTTAAGGAAGAATCTTTAACGAGGAATCCAACAAACAATCGGATCATAAAAATTTAGTCCAATGGCAAAATTTCCTTTAGTTTTTAATTAGTAAAATTAAATTTCAATTTGCGTTTGGTAGAAACGTAAGGAATTTAATTTTCTACATTTGGAACATTTTAAAGTTAAATATGAATAAAAATTATAATTTTTTTACTAATGATGAATGACTTCAATAACCGAAAATTTAACAAATGTTTATTATTGACAGAAAATTGTAATTTTTATTCAAATAGAACTTTTAATCGTTTTCAGTACTTAAAATTTAATCCTTTAGCTTTCCACCTAGATCAATTTTAAATTTAATTTATGGTTTTCTTTTAAATTACCGAAACGATGACATGAGACTAATTTTTGATTTGACTGTCCGTCAGATTTCTCCTTAAAGAAGGTCCATTTTTATTTTGTTTCTCGAATTCTTTATAGAAATTTTTTTTACAAAAAGGTAACAAATGTAAAATGAGTTTTTTATCTACAAAAAATCTAAATTGTTTGGAATTTTTGACAAATAATTTTTTTCTGAAATTTATAATATAATTCTTTGCAAAAATCCAATTATGTTTAAAATTATCTAATTTAATTTAATTTTCTACATTTGGAACATTTTAAAGTTAATTTTGTATAAAAATTATCATTTTTTGTCAATAATAAATGATTTAAAGTAGCATAACCGAAAATTTAACAAATGTTTATTATTGACGGAAAATTGTAATTTTTACTCAAATAGAACTTTTAATCGTTTTCAGTACTTAAAATTTAATCCTTTGCGTTTCCACCGAGACCAATTTTAAATTTAATTTATGTTTTTCTTTTAAATTACCGAACGATGACATTAGACTAATTTTTGATTTGACTGTCCGTCAGATTTCTCCTTAAAGAAGGGCCGTTTTTTAAAAAAAGGAATTTTTTCCGAAACTTGTAGCAGTATTTAGAAAAAGTATTATTTAGATTAGAAACCGTTGCTGATTTAGAAAAAAATTGCATTTTGAAAGACAATTTCTTGATCATTTTTTCCTACAATTTTTAGAGCCGATTTACAAAAATAGAGTTTTTTCACCAAAAAATGGATTTTTCTTTTAATTTAAAAAAGGATTTTTTACAAAACTTTGCAGAAATCAAAATCACTTTAGAATTCGTTTCTGGTTTTAAAAAAAAATTGTTTCTCAATAAACGATGCCGATTTAAAAAATTTTTTTAACTGTTTTTTGAATTTATTTCCAAATTATGGCATTTTTTCATTAAAAAATGGATTTTTTTTTAATTAAAGAAGAGATTTTTTACGAAACGTTGCAGAAATCAAAATCACTTTAGAATTCGTCTCTGATTCAATAAAAAATTTGTTTCTCAAAAAACGATGCCGATTTTGAAAATTTTTTAACTTTTTTTGAGTTTATTTTCAAATTATGGCAAATCTTTCATTATAAAAAGATATTTTTATTTAAAAAAAAGAATTTTTCCCGAAACGTTGTGGAAATAAAAGTTAATTCAGAATTCGTTTTTGATTTACAAAACAAAATTTATTTTTTTAAAAATCGAGCTTGTCAATTTTTGAATTCGATTATTAAATTAGGTTATTTTTCAGTATAAAAAATTTTTTTTTGCAAAACGTGAGAAAATTCAAAAATTATTTTGAATTCATCACCGATTCAGAGAAAATTTAGATCTTAAAAAACGAAGCTGGTTTTCATAAATATTTCAAGTTTTTTTTATTCGATTTTCAAATTAGGGCCTTTTTCATTATAAAAGGGTTATTTTTTTTTAAAAAAAAGGATTTTTCTGAAATATTACGGAAATCATTATTTTTTATCTCAATTTGATAACCTTAAAAAAATCTGCGATAGCATTTTCTGAAAATAATTTTTTTTCACCCAATAAATAAATAGTATATAAAGGAGATTGAAATGAAAAAAAAAATTGTTCGATATTTGAAGAAAAGTTGAAATAATTTTTTTCCCCTGAACCCCATTGGCAATTCCATTAACAGTTGACGTATCTTAATGATCTATATATGAGAGAAAGATCTGAGCAAACTTCTTGGCGGACCTTTCCGTACCTTCAATTTTTTTTTTATTTTCTCGCTTTCCTCCTCTCACTCTCTCCCTCTCGAACGTGGCTCATCTATCATCTCAAAAACATGGCATTTTCTCAGTGAAAAATTTTAAAGTTCAAAACTTGGCAATGGTCAAGTATTATTTGAGAGAGAAATTCCCTTTGTTTTTTTAATTTTTGTTATTTCTTTTTATGTTTTTTTCTGGGGAAATTTCTTGTGTTTTTCTGTTTTTGAAAAATATCAATGTATTTAGGAGTGATATTATTGAAATTCTCCTTTATAGTGTTAAAAACGTCTTTGATGTTGTGTCCCGATAATCCGGATCGGCTTTTCGCAAAAAAGCGTCACGAAATTGCACTTTAGAGTAGATAGGACGACAGTTAGACTTTGGAAGTGTCAAGAAAGTCAGTAAAAATAGAGAAAAGGAAAAAAGTGTAGCAAACAAAAAAAAAAGAAATAGAAAAGAAAAAAATGGTTTCAAAAAGGGTTAGGTACGCCCGGGCGCATTTTTCACGACGAAAACACATTGCGTTACTCGCACGTCCATTGAAAGTACATTTGTATAAAGATATCAACATTCTAGTGAGTTGAAAATATTTTTGATAATCTTCTCCTTTTACTTCTTTTTCGATTTTTTAAAACTATTTTGTTATTTATTTCGTTAACTATTATTATTTTACCTATTTTTAATATTCTCGTTCTTTTAATATTCACGTTCTTTTAATATTCACGTTCTTTTAACATTCCGTTCTTTTAATATTTACATTCTTTTAATATTTACAATATTTAAATATATTGTAAATTATCGGTAAATTTACTTTTCAATGTTTATGTATTTTTAAACCTCCTGTGCAGCATACATTTCAAAGAAAAAAATTTTGTTTTATTGTTCTAAGCATTTTAAAAGTCGTATTTATTGTTAAATAAATAATACGGTGTCCTAAATAATTTAATAACATTCGTTTATTTCTAAGAAATAATTTGCAACTTGATAGATCACTTAATGTTAATTTAAACAAAAGTTATTAACAAAAATGGTTGGACGAATATGTTCGGCTTTATGCGCAGGAGGGTTAATTTATATTTTGAATTTTAGGGGAAAAAAAAGAATTGAAATGCTTTTAATTATTGTATATTAGGAGAATCCATTTACGGTGTCGCGAGCAGCCTTGAAGTTTCGTCCCACAAAACGCCTTAAAATCTTGGCAAAGCCAAAGTCTATTAATAAGAAATATGATCCTGCGTAAGAAACTAATATCGTGGAGAATTTTCTTTTGTTTTCCGTTTTCTTTTTTCTTTTTCTTGCTAAATAACGTATGGTAAGGATAAATATTTTCTGGAAATTTTGTCAATAAAATATGTAATAATGTCGTGTTTTATATAGAATGAAAGCCCCGATATATTCTAAGGTCCCTCAAGCGGCGTTGAATGCCAAAGCAAGCAATCGTATAAAGGATCTTTCTCTTCCTCCGAAAAGGTATTTTTTAATAAATTTTTCCTACTTTATAATATTCTTTGAATATGTCATAATTTCATGTTCCTTTTTTGACGACTTTGTAGTTTTTTTGCTGTTTGTTTCTTTCCTTGTTGAGTTGTGAAAAATTCGGATTTTTTGGGTCTGTAATTTCATATGATTTTTTATGATCTTGAAGTATTTTTGTTGTTTCTTTCTTTCTTTGTTTAGTTGTGACAAATTGGGATTTTTTGGGCCAGCAATTCATGTGATTTCTTGACGATCTTGAAGTATTTTTGTTGTTTGTTTGTTTCTTTGTTTAGTTGTAACAAATTAGGATCTTTTAGATCTCTGATTCATGTGATTTTTTTGACGATTTTATAGTTTTTTAGTTGATTCTTTCTTTCCTTGTTTTGTTGTGACAAATTAGGATTTTTTGGGTCTGTAATTCATGTGATTTTTTGATGATCTTGAAGTATTTTTGTTGTTTGTTTCTTTCTTTGTTTAGTTGTGACAAATTGGGATCTTTTGGGTCAGCAATTCATGTGATTTCTTGACGATCTTGAAGTATTTTTGTTGTTTGTTTGTTTCTTTGTTTAGTTGTAACAAATTAGGATCTTCAAGATCCGTAATTTCATGTTCTTTTTTGATGATTTTGTAGTTTTTTTTATTGATTCTTTCTTTCCTTGTTTTGTTATGACAAATTATGATCTTTTGGGTCTGTTTTTTCCAACAAGGACTCCGAAACGTGATAACTAACTTTTAGTTTAATTTCAAAACAGAAAATTCTGATTTTGATTCTGATAAAAAGTAAAAAAGTGCCTATTTTGCCCCAATCCACTCCTACTGTCATTAATCTAGTCGAAATTTTCTACTTCTTCAACTTTTTCCTATGCTAATTAGTTTTATCTCCAACTATTAATTGAAATTTAGAGAAAAGGGGTTTTGTCTATACTGTGTGTATGTGTGAGAGTGTTTTTAGAAAGGGGGTCACAAAACAATTTTCGAAACTTGAAGTAAACTGTCGCCATTGGCCTAAGTGGAGTGACGATGTTCCTCAAGTGACTTTGGAACTCATCGTGCAGTTCCGAGACCAAGTGACATTAGAAGTAGTTTCGCAAATGAGGCACTTACAATGTGCATATCACACGTGCATGTCTTTTGAAAGCCAACCCACATTCTCTTCCTCTCTTCCTCACTCTCTCTCTCTCTCTTTTCTACAACTACACAAAACTGACATCTCAAGTTTCTAACACCACTTTCCGAAAATTTTCATAATTGTCATTGTTTTAAGTGAATTAAAATTCCAATTCGGAAAGTTTAATTCTTTTTAATGCAGATTTGATGCAATTAGAAGAGGAATGAGGAAAACGGATGTTGGAAAAAATGGAGAAAAAGATTTTTGTATCTAGATACTTTTGGTGTTAATTGCTATTATAAAGAACAACTATTATTGTTATTAGCATCATGATTTTCTTGAAAATAGCAAATTGGTGCCAAATGTTTACCAAAATTGGAATGAAAAATTTTCTTTTGTTACCAAAATAGAAATTGACAGCAACAATTTGGAACAGCTTTTGATTTGTTCCATATACACTTTTGGGATCCATTTGTTGCAATTCGGTTCTTTTGGGTTAATAGCAGGATTTTTAGCTCTTCAACAATTATTTTGTTGTGCAGTATCTTCTTTACATAATTAATACATGAAACTAAAATTTTGTACGAAAATTTCGTTTGTAATTCTTTTTATATTAAGGATAGCAGAATGGTACCAAAAATTTGTGGTACATTTTTGGTATCAATTCGTTGCAATTTGATACTTTTGGGTTAATATCAATGATGTGATTGTTAGCTTTTCAACGTTCATTTTGTAGTTCCACAAGAAATTTTGATTTCCAAGTTAAAATTTTAATTGATTTTTTAATTTCCTCCAAATTTTTGGTATTCGTTAATAATAGTTAAGTGTTGATAACATGTTTATGTCTACACTAATAGTGTTTGTTAGGTTTTTACAACATAAATTTTGCTGTTCCTATAAAATTTTGTTTTCTAATTAAAAATTCAGATCAATTTTTTATTTACTCCCAATTCTTTGGTAAGGAAAATCTTTGTAATTCACTTTATTTTAAGAATATCAAACTGATACCAAAAATTTAGATAAATTTTTGTATTTGCTTCATACATTTTTAGAGTTGCAATTTGACACATTTGAGTTAATAACAGTTGATGTGATTGTTAGCTTTTTAACATTAATTTGGTAGTTCCTAAGAAACTTTGATTTCTAAATCAAAATTCAAAATCAATTTTTGATTCATTTTTTGAATAGCTCCACATTTTTGGCATAAATTCGTTGCAATTTGATACTTTCATGTCAATAGTATAGTGTTTGTTAGATTTTCACAACATTAAATTTGCTGTTCCTAAAAAATTTTGTTTTCTAATTAAAAATTTGGGTTAATTTTTTATTCGCACCACATTTTTCGTATTCGTTGCATTGTAATACTTTTTAGTTAATATTAATGATGTGATTATGTTAGCTTTTCAACGTTAATTTTTTTGTGCAGTATCTTCTTTAAATATTTAACAGATGAAGCTGAAATTTTGTTGTTCCGTTTATTTTAAGTAATAAACTGATACAAAAAATTTAGATCAATTTTTGATTTGCTTCATACAGTTTTGCTATCAATTCGATACAATTTGATACTTTTGAGTTGATACCAATGATTTTTAGCTTTTCAACTTTAATTTTGTTGTTCCTAAAAAATTTTGTTTTCTATATCAAAATTTGTCAATTTTTTATTTGCTCCAAATTTTTGGCATCAATTCGTTAGAATCTGATTCTTTTATGTTAATAGCAGTGATTAGGTTTTCAATGCTAATTTTGTTGTCGAGTTTCCTTTTTAAATATTTAACAAAAATTAATCAGAAATTTTGTTAGAAAATCTAGAAGATCAGTTTATTTTAAGGATGTAAAATTGAGACAAAAAGAGTATTAAAATTGTTCTTAAGCAACATTTTCATTCGCTTTTTGTCTCAATTTGGGATCCTTCGACGAACTGTTAATTTCGTAGTAGTAATTAATAATTATTAATTAGTAATTACTAATTACTAATTACTAATTACTAATTAGAACGTAAATACTAATTTCAGATTTTTAGGAAATTTGAGATCTTTTTAAAAAAAGTTTATAGTGATTAATTTTCATTTCTTTTTGTTACATTTTTTATGAAATGGTAAATTGTTGTTTATTAAATGGTAATTTAGTTTTTAATTAAATAATTTGATTTTTCTTCTTGAAAAAAATAATTTCTTTCTCCTCCACTTTTCTTCTTCTTTTTCTTCCACAGCGCAGTGAATCATATACGAAAAGTGTTTTCCCAAAATAAAACGAAAATGGAATATATAAATAAAATTTCGCTTGAAATTCGCAAATCGAGATACCAAAAGTATCGACTTATTTGCAACACACTCCATCAGCAAGCATTCGCCAGGGAGTATGCGGAGTTTCCAGTTCGCTTTCGCTCGACTGCTCTCCTTCATTCATTTTGTCAAGGGACTTCCTCATGAAAAGCCCATTTCAAACCAGAGATCGGGAAAACGAATCTTCCAACTTTTCTTATCTATTTTTCCAACCCGTTTAGACAATTCTTCAATTCCCCCGTCAATACCACTTCGTCGCCATTTTACAAATCAGTATATTTTGTATTTATTTTTTTCTCTCTCTATATATATACGTATATATATATAAAGTTTTTCACTATAGTGGGTGGAAAAAAATTTATTTTATTCAAATAACGGAGTCTTTTACTATTATTAATTAAATATTTATTTGTGTCAAGTAAATTTTTGTTTAAACCAATTAAATTGTTTTTAAATTAATAGCAATTTTTGTATTTGAGAGGACATATGAACTGAAGCATTTGATTGAGTCAAATAAAAATTGTATTTGATTCAAGAAAATATTTAATTGATAATAGTAAAGTATTTGGTTATTTGATTTAAATAAAAATTATTTGATTCGAGTAAATATTTTAATTGATTAAAACATTCGGTTATTTGACTCAAAAATTATTTGATTCAAGAAAATATTCAGTTGATTTAAAAATATGGTTATTTGACTCAAAAATTATTTGATTCAAGTAAATATTCAATTGATTTAAAAATTTGGTTATTTGACTCAAAAATTATTTGCTTCAAGTAAATATTTAACTGATTTAGAAATTAATTAATAATTAATTAATTAATTCAAAAATTATTTGATTCGTAATTGGTTATTTGAATCAAATAAAATTTTTTTGCAGTGTATGTTAAAAATCTGTAAAATTGAATTATTGCAAAAATTGAAAAATTAATATTCTCACTAGCAAGAATTATTTTTATTAATTTTCAATGATTCTAAAAGTGTGAATATTCAAATGAACGAAATTTTAATTATTCTTCAAATTGAATTTTTATTGCAATAATTTTGCGCCATTATTTGCGTCATCTTTATCATGAAAATTTATTTTTGAAGTTTCTTCCTGTTAAATTTAAATATTTTCTTTTTTTTATTGCAATCAGAAGTTTTCGGAATTTTAATAATTGATGGAGAGAAGTCGAGTTGATTGTTAATTATATACATATTAAATTAGTCTATTTTTATTTAGTTTTTATTAAAATAAAAAAAAATTCCCTATCAGGTTCGCTTGGAGAAAGAAATTGAAAAGATTTTTAGAAAAACCATCCGATTGGGAGAGACACAATAAAGTTTTAGAACGACTTGCAAAACCGAAGAGAAAACATTTGCCACCAAAATTATCAGTATTCTAACTTTTAATATTTAACTGTTTATCTAATTTTTCATTCTCTTCTCGTTTCACGTATTCTTTTAATTTAATTTTTTAAATTTCTTTTTTATTTTGATAAATTCTAAATACAATTTTTATTAAAGAACTAAATATTTAATACTATAATAAATATTTATTTCTTTCATTATATTTTTTATTTTATTTATTATTTTATTGTGTTTTTGGAAATTTATTTAAAAAATTTTATTGTATTTTTGAAAATTTATTTAAAAAATTTTATTGTATTTTTGGAAATTTATTTAAGAAACTTTTTTCTATTCAAAAATTTATTTTATTGTATTTTATTGCATTGCTTTTGAATTAAATTTAATTTATTTAACTACATATATTATTTTGATGTAATTACTTATTTTATTTCGAAAATTTCCCTCTTTTTTTCCTTTTATTATTTTCATTTTAATTTATCACATTTTATTTCTCTTTCATGTGGGAAATACTTGATTTTATTTGACTCTCGCATTATTTTCATTACACATATAGAAAAGTTGTCATATAAAAGCAGTTGGAGAATTTTAAACATATAAAATTATTAAAATGGTAAATAGAAAACAGAAAATAAGGAAAAGTTGAGGTTTCAGTAAAAAAATAATAAAAAATAACGCATTGCATAACTTTTAAAATGTTCGAAAAGTTTTACATTTGTCACAAAACTTTTTACGTGAGGAATTTTTCATTTATGATGAAGATTCCTTTTATATTTTCCATATATTGCATATACCTAATTATAAAGAGTAGTTTTTCATTTTTTTTTGTTTTCTACTTTGTTCGTTTTTAAATGAAAAAAACTGTAAATATTCGTTCAAAGTTTAAAGACATGAACTTTGTATAATAAATATTAAGAAAATAAATTATTTATTTATTTATTATTTATTAATATTAATAATATTTATTATTTATTTTTATTATTATTATTATTATTATTCATTTTTTAATAAAACTATTAAATAAATTAATTTGACAAAAAGTAATAAATTTTCGAAATTTAAAATTCAATTACAGTGATTATATAATAAATATTATAATTATAATAGAATATAATAATTATTATAGAAATTATTATTAAAATACAATTAAAATTATATTTTTTTTACTGTATTTATATATAGCCTTTAAGAAAATCGAAAAAGAAAAGAAAATATAATCCGACAAGAGTTGAGAAATTGGCCCAACCGTTGACTAGAGAGGCGCCTTCAAAGAAGAATGCCTTTAAAGTTAAATCCGGTGCTCTTAAATATGAAATGACCGATAAAATGAAAGAACTCGCGTATCGAATTTATCCCCGAATTTGCATAGAGCCTCGTATTCCCGGAAAAGTTACGATTTCGGCTTTAAAGTATGAGGGTAATTAAAAGTGAAATATTCCCTTCTATATTAATTAATAATTTACAATTAAAAATCGTCGATGAATAATTTTTAAATAATAATTACAAATCAATAATTTTCTATTAATATAATCGTCGATGAATAATTTTTAATTAATAATCGTTAATCAGTAATTTTAATTAAGAATCGTCAATCAGTAATTTTTAATTAATAATCTTTAATCAATAATTTTTAATTAATAATCGTCAATCAATCATTTTTTATTAAGAATCGTCAATCAGTAATTTTTAATTAATAATCTTTAATCAATAATTTTTAATTAATAATCGTCAATCAATAATTTTTTATTAATAATTGTTCATCAATAATTTTTAATTAATAATCGTTAATCAATTTTTTTTTAAATTAGAATTCTACTAATCAGTAATTAATAATTAATTACTTTTTTTACAAAAATTAATATTACTAATTACTGTGGGAATAAATAATAATTATGATTATGGAAATTAATAAAAAAATAAAAATTAGCGATAAAATTAATTAATAATAATTCCTAATATTCGATTATTATGAATAATAGCTAATGATCGAATACAACAACTCGCCAAGCCGCCAAATAGACCACCGGGAAGGGAAACGGATTTGAAAGATAATGCCTTCGATGTTTCTCCAACAGCATTAAAAGCTTGGTGTTCGCCTGCAATTAAAAAATTGGCTAAGCCTAGAATTCGTAAATAATTAATTTGTCTCATTAAATTTTATTTGATTAAAATCCAAAATTATTTCCAAACAAAAAATTAATTTTATAATAGGGTCGGTTAAATAATAATTAATTGTATTCGGATTTTATTAATTTTTTTTTCTTTTTCTGATTGCGTTTGTAGTTTTTTTTTTGTTATATAACAATCGAAATAGAAAATTAGGTGGCAAAAATAAATTATCGATATTAATTAAATTATTATATGTGTGAATGTAAAATTCATTAGAACGTAAATTAAATTTATTATGTTACAAATAAATTAATATATTAAATGATAATTTTAAAAAATATTGAACATAATATTAAGAAAATAATTTATGTTTTAATTTGTAAAATAATAATTTCAACCAAAATTCAAACATAAAGAAAGTAACAAAAACATTAGGTTTTTTAAACGTTTAGAACTTTAGGGGCATAATTTACAATTATCGAATATTGTCTCCTAAATTTTTTTGCGAATTCAATTATTTTCAAAATTTATAATTAAAATTATTCAATGATTAAATATTATTAAAAATAATTAGATTCGTGCGATGAATCTTATTATTTAAAAAAATAATTCAATTCATTTGAAGAATTTCAACAGAAATTTTGAAAATAATTGAAGTTTCAAGAAGAAATTTGTTAGTTTTAAAAATAATTGAATTGTTTCGAAGAATTTATTAGAAGTTGTAAAATAAATAAATTTTTTGGAAATTTTTTTTAAAATGGGAAAAAATTTTTACTAAATTATATTTTACTGAATTTTACTAAAATTTTTTTAAAGAATTGATATAATAAAATTTTTATAAACAAATTGTGTCATTTTTTAATTTTTAAAGAAAATAATGTAATATTTTACAAGAATTTTGTTAAAAATTTCGGAAAATGATTGCATTTTTTTAAATAAATTTTTGCAGACGGTCTTAGAAATATCGAATACTTGAGTTTTTTTAGATTTAAATCAGTTATTTTTAATAACTTCTGAAAAATTTGTGTAAGAATTTTTTTCAAATATATTTACATTTGGATTAAACTTTAAATAATTTGAAACAAAAAAATTCAATTAAACATTTTCAAACAGAATTAATTCTACAAAATTGTTAGTTAAACGTATGAAAAATTCAAATTTTCGTAAAGATTTTAATTTGAAACCTTTTTGAAAATTCAATTATTTCTAAAAAAAATTCACGATATGATGCTTTTAATATTGAATTATTATTTAAATTTTCAACGGAACTTCATTATTAAATCAATTTTTATTAGAAAATTCTATAGGAGAATTCAATTTTTTAAATAGGAAAATAAAATGTTTTTAAAAGTTGAATTCTCACAAAGAATTTTATCTAAAATATTTTCAATAATTGAATCAATTCTTTTAAACGAATTTAAATAAAAATTTTAAGAATTATTAAATTTTTCGAGGAATTCGATTGAAAATGGTTTGAAAATAATTGAATTCATCTAGAAATTTTATTGTTTACAAAAATAGTGCAATTTTATTAAAATTTATTAAAAAGAAGAAGAAATTTATTAAAAATTTGTAAATAATTCAAGTCCTGTGAAAAATTTTACTATTGATTTTAAAATAACAGAACTTAGGGAACTTTTGGAAAATAATTGAAATTTTGCTAATAATTTAATAAAAATTTTTTCAAAATAATTGAATTTTGGAGAAAAATTTTATTATTTTTTAATAAAATTCAAATTCTAATAAGAATTTAAAAATTTTTAAATTTAATTGAATTCTTTCGAAGATTTTACTATTTAAAACGAAAAAAATTCAATTGGTTTGGAGAATGTTTATTTTATTCATGACAATAATTGAATTCCTGCAATTAGAATTTTAATATTTTATTATTTAAAAAAAATTTAACCTCTTGTCAAATATTTCTAAATTTACAAAAATAATTGAATAATTACTTCCAACATAGTTTATGAAAAATTCCAAGAAATAATTGAATTATTGCGAAAGAATTTATTATTTTTAACAATGATTGAATTCTTGCGAGCCAATTTGTTAGAATTTTTTTTAAATAATAGAATTTCCAAGAAGAAATTTGCTATGTTTTAAAAATAGTTAAATTGTTTTGAAGAATTTTATATGAAAATTCGAAAAAATAATTGAATTCTTCCGAAGAAGTTTATTAAAAATTTCCAAAATCCTGATTAATTGCTTGTGAAGAATTTTTTTTTGTTGTTTTTTTTAAGTAATCTTTTTTCTTTGACAGTTTTAATGAAATTTTTTAAAAGTATAATTGAATTTTGTAAAGAATTTTTTAAAAGTTTTTAAAATAATTGCTTCTGGTAAAAATTACAATTAATTACTTTATTATTGTTGAAGTTTATTAAAATTGTTTTAAATATACTTTAATTTCGGTAAAAAAAGTTTAATATTTATATAAATAATTTAATTCTTAAGTAGAATTTTACTATTTTTAATTTTTAAAAATAATCAAATTGTTTTCAAGAATTTAATAAAGTTTAAAAAATAAATTAATTTTTAAGAAAGATTTTTTTAAATTGGAAAAAAATTTTACTAAATCTTTAGAGAATTTTTATTAAAAAATTGACATAATAAAATTCTTATAAAATTAAATATAAAATAATCGTATTTCCAGGAAGAAATTGATTACTTTTAAAAATAATTGAATTGAAAAATTTAATTCACAAAAATTTCATTCTTCCGAAGAATGTTATTATGTATGTATAGAAAATTGGATTCTTTCTAAGGTTTATTTTTAAATTTTTCTGAAAATATAAACAAATGCCAATTCATCAAGTTTTGATTATGAATTTATTGGAAAAATTGAAAGTAAAAAATTGTGAACATTTGCTAGTTGGTAATATAAAATACTTGGGAGAAAAAAATTATTTTGAATTCAATTTTACAAGATTTCGATTATTCATAAAATCGAAGGTCTGGTGAAAGAGAAAAAAAAGAAGAGAGGGAGAAGGAAAGAATGCGGAAAAGAGAGAAAGAGAAAAAAAGAAAAAAATGAGAGAGAGGGAGAGAAAGAGAGAGAGAGAAAAGGAGGGAAAATAGTATAGATGTGAGTGAAAGAGAAAAAGAAAGGGAAAGAGAAAAAGAAAGAGAAAGAGAAAAAAGGAAAGAGAAAAAGAGGAGCGGAAAAAATATACTAGTTCAAAAAAAAAAAAAAAGTTATAACAGTTGATTATTGGAGTTTGATTACCCTCAATGATACTAGGGCACAATTGTGCTCTCTCTCTTTCTCCTCTATATATCTATTCAAAAAGAGTTTTACGAATGAATTCTGCTGCAAAAAAAGCATGTATGTAGCATCAGTGAGGGGTAAAAAAAGAGGGAAAAAAAACTCGGGAAAACCTTTTTCTAGAAACTCATGACTCGCGCATGCATATGTATGTATATATATATACTATCTATATCTATATACATGTGCGCATCATACATGTTTGTTTCGTTTGATTGCAATGTTCCACTTTCATCAATTTCGATTGGACATTGACGATTGAACGCGTCTGTGTATATGAAAACGATCGAAAACTTCATGTCATTGCTCTAAATGAAGAAAGTTTCAACTTTAGAGAGATCAGCGCGTTTACAAAAGCAATTTCTATATACGCAGCTTACAGTGTGACAACCTCACTCATTTTTTTTTTTTTTTTTTTTTATTACTGCGCCTCTTTTTTAATCCACTCTTCTATCATATATAAATGAAAAAAGAAAAAAATTTTCCCCCTAATGTCAAATAATTTTTTTCTATTTGTAATTATGTATTTTAATTCTGACATTTGTGTAATTAGCTGAGTTTATGAATTTTGTAATTAGGTGTATTTTGTAAATAATAATATATTCATGTTTTTTTTAATTATTCTTATACATATTGTAAACAAGAGTCTATTTATTTTATAATTTTATCATCAAATATTACGCTCGCCAGGGCGTGAAACGTAATCTAATTAATTAATTAATTAAATGTATTCAATTTATTATTATTATTATTATTATTATTATTATTATTATTATTATTATTACTAATATTATTATTACTATTACTATTATTATTATTATTACTATTATTACTATTATTACTATTATTACTATTATTACTATTACTATTATTATTATGCAAATTGCAATTTTTTTATTTAAATAACAACTTTATTTTTTTGAGCAATTTTAAATTCAACCTTCTTTTTCAAAAAATCACTTTCTTTTAATAAGCAAATAGTTATTAATAAACAGTTTCTTTTATGAAATTCAATTATTGTCAAAATTTTCAAAGTTGAAGCGCACAACGTTTATCAAGGAAAAAAAAATTTTTAAGGCATTAAAGTATTATTTTTAATTCAATATTTGTGACCCGCTCCCAAGAAAAAGGTACCTAAGAAGCAAACGATTTGTAGGTTAGGTTCGTGTTAGATTTATTTTGATTAAAATTTTATTTTTAATTATTTGAATTTAAAACCAGTTTTCATTGAATATTTTGGATGTAATGAAGACTTGAAGATGAATAGTTTTTAGTTAATATTTGATTCTCTTTCTGTATTTTTACTTGAAAATTTAAAAACATAACCTCAAATTCTTTGCTTCTTAGGTACCTTTCTTCGGAGCGTGACACATTTATCTAATATTAAATTGTAAAATAATTTTTACGAAAAAATAAACATAAATCTTTTTTTCTAAACTTGTGTCTTGACTGCTGCGTGATTTTAAATTATTTTACTAAGTGGACAATTTTTTTTTCGTTGCTCAACGTTGCGTGGACTTCAACTTCGTTTGTTAGCAAAATTTGTAATTTAAAATCCTCAAAAGTTAATTTAGAAAAATCGTAATAAACAACTGGAGAAAACACGAACTTATTTTGAATTTAATTTTCTAAATTTCAATTATTCAAATGATGGAATCTTAAAAAATTATGATAAAACAATTTTATTTGTATCAAAATTTTTTAAGAGACTATTATTTTTTAATAATTCGAATTTGGAAAATTTAATTGAAAATAAGTTGGATTTTTCTCTAGTATTTTATTTTTTGCAAATTAACTAATGAGAATTTTTAGTTGCTAATTAACTAATTTTGAAAATAACTAAATTGTGAAAAATTTTAATAAAAAATCTTCAAATATGTAAATTTTCGAAAATTAGCTTTTAAAAATTGTATTACTTTTTTTTTACAAGAATAGTTATTGGAATTTTTGTCATTTCCATTTTTTTAAATTCGATTATTTTCTTTTTTTTCAATTACATAATTTCGAAAATTCAAAAATGTTGGTACAAACAGTATTAAAATTAAATATTAAATTTTTTTAGAATTATTTACAACTATTTTGGAAAAGAACAATCATGTCAAAAATTTTAAATTATAATTCTTCAAAAAATTAATTCGTTTTTTTTAATTTTACAAAAAATCTCTTAAAAATTTCAATTATTTTTGAAAATTTACATTATTTAAATATTAAATGTAATTTTTTCTTAATTTTCATTAAAATTTTTTGAGAATTTAGTTATTTTGAAAATTTGCAATTAAAATGCCGCATTAGTTATTTTGCAAAAATTGTAATAAAAGTTTGGAGAAAAATTGAACTTATTTTCAATTAAATTTGCCAAATTTCAATATTCAAAAAATAATGAAATCTTAAAGAATTATGTGACAAATGAAATTGTCGTATCATAATTTTTTAAGATTCCATCATTATTTGAATGATTGACATTTAAAAAATTGAATTGAAAATAAGTTCGATTTTTCTTCAGATTTTTATTGCAATTTTTGCAAAATAACTTTTGAGGATTCTTAATTGCAAATTTTGAAAAAAACTAAATTCTCAAAAATTTTAATGATATATCTTCAAGTGTGTATTTTTGCGAAAATAAAAACTAATAAAAATTAGTTTCTAAAAATTATATTAAGAAGAGCAATTGTGTTTAAAATTTTGTAATGGAAATTCTTTAAAAAGGTTAAATTATTTTTTTTCAAATTTTACAAAAATTCTATAAAGAAATTCAATTATTTTCGAAAAATTAAAATAGAATATTTTTTTAAATTTAATTCCCAGAATTGTTTTATTATAATTTTTTAAGATTCAATTATCATTAAACAACGAAGATTATAAAGTTTTTTTAAAATTTATTTTTTTTACTTATTAAAATTTCGGAGGAATCAAAAATTAAATTTTTTTTAAATTTAATTGTCTTATTTATTTTTTTTATAAATTCAATTATTTGTAAATGATTTAAATTTTTTTTTAGAATTGTTTGAAAATTTTTTAATTGTATATAATGGAGAAATTATTTTCTTTCAATATATTATTTTGAAAAATCGTTTAAAAAATGCCACAACTAGTTAAAAATTAATTAAAATTACAAATAATTACACATATTAATTACATAATTAATTAAAAATTAAAATTTATTCCCCAAAAAATTGATTTTTAAAAATTTCTTTCTTTAATTTATTGAAAACGTTATTAAAAAAAGACAATTGCAGTTATTTTAAAAACTTGAATTGTTGTACTTAAGTATTTGAATTCTCGTAAAACTATCGGAAAAGTATTTAAATTTTTAATTGACAAAATTATTTAAAAAAGCGTAATTTAACGATCACTCCGATTTAAGGAAATTTAAATAAAAAAAATATTAAATTCTTTTTTCGTTTTAATAAAATTATTGGAAGTTTCGAATAATTGAATTTAGAAATCAGTGGAAGGGGAAAATTAGGGGAATAAAAACGATATTTTTCTGGCAACAGTGAATTAAATAATATCAACTTTTTTCTTTTTTTGTATTAATAATAAAAAACTATTATTTATTATTTAAATTATTTAATTTTTTTTTTTAAACGAGATCCATTTTTTTCTCCATTGTCTCATCAGTGAGACCTATGAAACTGAAACCATATAAAAATCCTGGGGGTGCAGATAGAAAAAAAATGAAAGAAAAAAAAATTGTTCTAAAAATTCAAGTCGAAAACAAAGTTTTTTAATATCACTGCGCTGTAAACGAAGACCGAAGCCAAAAATTTGCACACACAATTTTTGTTCAACTTTTGGGGGGAAAAAGAAATTTTCTCTGTATATATGGAAATTTACAAATGCAAAGTGGGGGAAATAAAATTACTTTTGATGAATTTTTTTCCATTTCTGTATATATATAGAAAGAATGAGAGGAGAACGAATTGGAAAATTAGATTTGATATCACTTGTCGAATTGTGGTGGCTGCAAAGATCAATGTTTATCTAATAGAGAAAATATACTTTTCTGCGATCTTGATAGCGTTTTATGGTTCTTTGAGAGAATTCACGTTCGCGGGCAGGATTCGATCTATATATATATATATATATATATATATATATATATATATCTATATATATATATATATAGTCAACATTGACATTTTGTCATCATTTCTCAACAGTCACGTATTTCGAAAAGTAGTACTTTTATATATGAGGATATTTTATTTCTATATTATTTTTTTTATTTTTTATTTTTATTTTTTTTTATTTTTTTTTTATTTTTTTTATTTTTTCTACACTTTTTCTATATTTTTTTTTCTTCTCTCTATTTTTGAGAAATAAGTCCATTAGTTCAACACGTCCATTAACTGTCATAAGACGGAGGTCATCTGTCTATAAAAGAGTATATCCTTTCGTTAATGTCAAATTTAACTTTATTCCTTCATTACAAACTTGTGTATCGTAAAAGGAGAAAAAAAATCCTCTCTCGATTTCTCCGTTCAAGTATAGAAGGATTCTTTTTATTTTTTATTTCTCTTTTTGAGAAATTCATTTTTCTCTTCAATTTGTATTTTTCCGTAAATTCCCTTCTTCTCTTTTTTTATTGGATTTTTCCTATTTTTATTTATTTTTTACTTTTTTCATTTTTTATTTTCTATTTTACTTTTCTTCTTTTTCTTCTTCTCTTTTTTTCAAAATCGTAAATCGTAATACGCTGGAAAAATTAAAAGAGAAAATTAATAGAAAAAAAAAATGGTAATTGAAACTAAAAACAAAAATTAATAATTAAGAATTAATAATAATAATAATTAATTTGAATAATAATTAGATAATAATTGAATAATAATTGGATAATATTGTTTTATAACTGTTTTATTGGATATAAAATTGATTTTATGGTAGGATTTAAATTATTATTTTTAATTAGCACTTTATTATCGTATTATAATAATGCGCACAGTATTATCTTGACAAAATTCAGATCTCTTTTCTTAATTGATATTAATTATTGAAAGCGAAATTAATTAGCTGAATATAATTGATATTGAAATGGCACATATTTGCATGAAGTGCATTATTAATTAACATTATTGATAATTTGGGTACAGCAATACTTTAAACGAACACTAAACGTCTTATGCAATAACACACTTTCTATAATACATCTCATTATCTTTTTCCTTTTTTTATAGAAATAATTAAATTTTTAATATATTTTTCCATCTTTTAAATTTTTTTCTCCATTATTTTTTTCATTCTTCAATTTTTTTTCTCCATCATTTTCTCCATGTTTCAAAATTATTTCATTTGGAATATTTTATTTCGAAAAAATTCCAAAATACTTTTATAGTAAATAATATTATATATAATATTAATATAGTTTTTTTCCCCCTGAGAGGAATCGAACCCTAGATGGTCCTATTTAGTAGTCTTTGTATTTTTCCTCGCAGCCATTCGTGTATTATTATTTTTAGTAATTTATATACTATATTTAATTTCTACGATTATTTAATTTATTAGTTAGTCAATAAAAAATGAATTACAACTGTTTTATTATTATTATTATTATTATATTATTATTATTATTATTATTATAAGTAATTATTATTATTTATACAATTAATTCCTTTAAAGTAATACATTTAGCAATACAGTTAATGTAATTAAAAAACACTATTATTATATAATAATTAATAATTGAAATAATTAATAATAATAATAATAATAATAATATTTATAATAATAAATATTGTTATTTATTATTAGAAAAAAGACTTCTTCCATTATAAAATAAATTTCTTTTATTATATTTTGTTGTTATTTTTTATATTGAAAGTACTTTTGTACGAAAGTGAACTATCCGTGTAAATAAAAAAAAATAATAATTATAAAAATAATAATAATAATAGTTATGACAATAACAGTTCACTAACAATAAAAAATATTACAATTATCCAATTTTCCATATGAGAATTGACTTCATTTTCTCATAAGTAAATTATCGCAGTTTCCAGGGCAATCTCGAAATTTAATCATATACTCTGATCAGGTACCTTGCGGAATGCAATTATTACTTAGAGACCGTTGGTCACGAAGGAATTAATAAGCCTTAGGGGCGCGCTTACGTTTAAGATAATGAAACTTTATCAGTATTAAAAATTTTGCATTTTGCCTCAAACAAAAAAAAACAAAAAAAAAAAAAAAATAGAAAAGATACAAAAAAAGTATATGGACGGTATAATGAAGTTATTACAAAAAAAACGAGTTGTTTAAAAAGGCAAAAATTAAAACTACAAAAAAATGGTGAAAATTTGTTATTGTTTATAAAAAATTAAAAATGAATATATTTTACTTGATGTTTTTATAATTGTTATTAATTATAAATTATAATTTTCAAAATCCATGTTAAATATACAATGAAAGTAAATGTAAATTAAAAATGTTAAATTGTAAAATATTATTATGAAATTATAATTCTTTGTTAACATAAAAAATACACTTTAGGTAAAATTATTCTTTTAAAAAAGAAAAGAAAAGAGAAAATTGAGATTTTTAAAATCCACGTTAAATATATAATGAAAGTAAATGTAAATTAAAAATTAAAATTGTAAAATTGTTCAATTTTATTATAAAATTATAATTCACTGTTTAAAAATATACTTTTGGTAGAATTATTCTTTTATTATTCAATTATTAATTATTTATGTTGGATTTATTATTTTAATTATTTCTTTATGCGCTGGTTATATAAAATTAAATAAATTAAATTAATTAATTTAATTAAATTACCGTATATTTTATTATCATGCATTAATATTAAAAAAAATTTTTTTTTCGTTTTTATTTTTTTTTTGTGACAAAAGTGTAATATTCTCTCTCATCTCTTTCTCTCTCTCTCTCTCTTTTTGTGTATAAATGGAACTATTTTTTCGTTGCTTTTTACGAATTCAAAAAGCTATATGGCGATAATGGGACGTTATATCACTTTCGACTGAACCGTGAGGAATATAAATTATAAAGGTCTCGCAGTTTGATATTCTGTTCAACCAACAACCTGTCGCCCCTTGAAAATGTAACCACTTTCAAGCGTACCGCTGCCGCTTTTCTCCATAACTAAATAAACATATACAGAGGCATGTAAATCCATTGCAAATATTAAGTGAATACACCACCACAACTTCAAATTGAATGCAATATTGACTCTTCTCTTATTCTGTCATATCTTCTTCTATAACTTCTTTTTCTTCTTCGTTTTCTGGTTTTCTTCTATTTTCTGTTTCTATTGTTTTTTCTTTGTTTTCTCCATTTTCTTCTTGTTTTTTACTTTCTCCTTGTTCTTCTTTTTCTACGTTTTCCCTTTGTTTTCCTTTTTTCTTTCATTTTGCTATTTTCTCCTTTTTTCATTTTTTATTTTTCTCTTTGTAAATATATTTTTAATTCATTTTCTATTTCTCTTGATTGTTTTTCTTCTTTTTCCACAATTTTTTCTCCTTTTTCTCTTTGTCTATAAATATTTTTATTCTATTTTCTCCTTTTTCCTTGTTTTTATTTTTCTTCTTTTCCACCATTTTCTGCTATTTTTATTGTTTTTCTTTTTCTTCCTTTCCAACATTTTCTCCTTTTTCTTCATCTTTTACTATTTTTCTTTATCTATAAGTATTTTTATTACATTTTCTTCTTTTTTTGATTGTTTTTCTTTTTCTTCTTTTATCAACATTTATTCTCTTTTTTCTTTTTGTCTACAAATATTTTTTTTTTATTTTCTCTTTTTTTGCTTATTTTTCATTTTTTAACCATTTTTTCTCCTCTTTCTTTTTCTTTTTCATCATTTTCTCATTTTTCTCCTTGTTTTTCTGTTTTACTATTTCTCGTTGTATTTCTTTTTTCAGTTACAAAATTTTCTCCTTTTTCTTATTCCACTTTTTCTTTTTTGCCTATAAATATTTTTATTACATTTTCTCCATTTTTGCTTCTTTTCTTTTTCATCATTTTCTCATTTTGCTTCTTTTTTATTTTTTCTCTTTGTCTATAAATATTTGAATTACATTTTCTGCTTTTTTTGCTCTTTCTTTTCAACATTTTTTTCTTTTTCTTTTTTCTCATCGTTTTCTCGCCTTTCTCTTTTTCATCATTTTCTCATTTTTCTTCTTGTTTTTCTTTTTCTACTATTTTTCTTTCTTTTTCTTTTTTTTCATCATTTTCTCATTTTTCTCCTGGTTTTTTTCTACTATTTCCTGTTGTATTTCTTTTTCGCCATTTTCTCTATTTCTTGTTTCTTTTTCTTATTCTTCAGTTACAGAATTTTCTCCTTTTTCTTCATTTTTTATTTTTTCTCTTTATCGATAAGTATTTTTATTCCATTTTCTCCATTTTTTCTTGTTTTTATTTTTTCGTTATTTTTTCTCCTTTTTCTCTTTGTTTTTCTTATTCTTCATTTTCGACATTTTCTCATTTTTCTCCTTGTTTTTATTTTTTTATTATTTCTCGTTGTATTTCTTTTTTTTTCTTTTTCGCCATTTTCACCATTTTCTGTTTCTTTTTCTTATTCTTCAGTTACAGAATTTTCTCCTTTTCCTTCATTTTTTTATTTTTTCTCTTTATCGATATGTATTTTTATTCCATTTCCTCCTTTTTATGCTTGTTCTTTTCTTTCTTCTTTTTTTAAAATTTATTCGCCTTTTTCTCTTTGTCTATAAATATTTTTATTCCATTTTCTCCGTTTCTGCTTGTTTTTTTCACGTTTCTTTTCTTTTTCTCTTTGTTTTTTTTCTTCCTTTTCGCCATTTTCTTCTTTTTCTGTTTCTTTTTCTTATTCTTGAGTTACAGAATTTTCTCCTTTTTCTTCTTCCACTTTTTCTTTTTTTAGCCTATAAATATTTTTATTACATTTTCTCCTTTTTTTGCTTGTTTTCTTTTCCATGATTTTTTAATTTTTCTTCTTTTTTACTTTTTCTCTTTGTCTATAAATATTGTTATTCCATTTTCTCCTTTTTGATTGTTTTTCTTCTTCCTCTTTTCAACATTTTTTCTTTGTTTTTCTTTTTCTTTATTTTCACCATTTTCTCCTTTTCCTGTATATATTTTTCTTTTTCTTCTCTTTCACAATTTTCTCCTTTTTCTTCTTCTGCTTTTACTTTTTTGTCTATAAATATTTGTATTCCATTTTTTCTCTTTTCTCTTTGTTTTTCTTTTTTTTCACAATTTTATCCTTTTTCTTCTTCTACTTTTTCTACTTTTTTTGTCTATAAATATTTTTATACAAAAACATTTTCTCACCATTGGCACATAAAATACTATACACTCTCTATTTTCTAGAAATTTTCCATTTTTCCCACTTTGCCAACAGTTTTAGATTTAACATTTTATACACTTTTTGTCATTTTACAAAATCTTTTTTTTTAACATTTCATGTACTTATTCTCGTCTTACAAATTTTTTTTAATTTTGTGCCATTTTTTTCGTTTAGGAATTTTTTTTCCAATAGAAAAATTAATGTGGAGAAATAAATTATTAACTCAATTTTTCTAATTATTAAGTAAAAGAACGCGAATGAAAAAAATGTGTTTAAAAAATTCTGTTACGCGAGGATATGGATTCTTTGTGTAGAATTAATTCTTTTTTTTTTTTTTTAGTAAAAGCATTGAACTTTTAATGATAATGGAATATTCCATATGTAGAGTGAAAGAGTGTTCTTTTTTCAGTTTTTTTTCAGTCTAAAAGTTCTTTTTGTATAAAATTTTTTTTGTATCGAATTTTTTTTTATAGAGAATTGCTTCTTTGGAAGAATTATTATTTTAGGGGAAAATTTTTCAACTCGTTCCTTGCATTTTTCTTTACGTTTTTCTACTTGAAGAAATTTTCTACAATAAATATTTTTTAATGACAAAAAAAAAAGGAAAAGTTTTTGTGCAGAAATTGTTTTTATACATAAACAGAAAATTTCTACACTGAAAAATATTTCTACACAGAGATTTTTCCTTATAGAATTTTTTTCCTATCGAAATACAATTTTCTAAAAATAGAAATTTTTTCTTGCAAAAATAAGATTTTCTGTGTAGAGATTTTCCCTTTGCAGAAAATTTTTTTTTTATAGAAATAAGATTTTCTTAGAAATAGAGATTTTTTCTTTTAGAATTTTTAATAAAAGCTTTTTTTCTTTGTGTGTAAATTTAGAAAATTTTCCCTTTTTTGAATCAGGAGAAAAGCAAATATTTTTCCGCACTCTTTATCAGGGAGCTTTGGCATGAGATTGTTAATGAGATAATCCTGGTTACGATTACGGGAGTTTTGGGGAGGTACACTCAACCGCTAATAAGACCATCGAAACCACTAACATAATCAATATCCAAGCAATTAGTTGCCAAACAACAGGATATAATATCACGTCGATAGCTCTCGCAGTTAATTTGGTTCATTTATTCCCCATACAGCAAGTGCGTAATTGCGATTAATGAAGTACTTTTATATTCCAATATATTATTAATTTTTTCATTAAAACTACTTTTTCACATTTAATACATAATTATATTTAAAAATTTACATATTTTTGTATTAAATTATTAAAAGAGTAAATTTTTTTAAAATTAAAATTGTATTATTTTGCTGAAAATAAAAAAACCACTTGGCTTGTTTCGCAAAACAATATAATTATTATTATACTGAAATAATTATCATAAAAACGTATTATTTTAATTAATAATAATAATTTTTATTATTAATAATAATTATTATTTTAATTAATAATAATAATTTCTATTATTAATAATAATAATTATTATTTTTGTTAATAATAATAATAATTATTATTATTATTACTAGAATCGAGATAAACAGTGAATTAAAATTAAAATGAGAGTGAAAATTATTAAATTAAAAAAATCTGAAATGTAAATTTATTGAGATTAGAATAAAATGGAAAATTAGTGGAATTAGAGTTGCGGAAATTATTGTAACTGCAATAATTATTGTAATTAATTGTACTTGATAATTTTAATAATAATTGAAACGATTCGCAATTCCAATAATTATTCTATTGCATTGAATATTGTATTTTAATTATAATGATTAACTTAATTGCAGTTTGTTGTAGCCGTGTGTACTAATATGCTTCTAATGATTTTATTTTCTGTAAAATTATGAAAATTATTTTTAAATTTAATATTTTTTTTTTAGTTTAATTTAATTTTAATTCCATTTTAATTCAATTATACTTGTAAAGAATTCAATTAATCGATTAGATGAGTTTTTTAGCATAAAAATAATTCACCTGAAAGAAAATAAATATTTTATTGAGACAAATAAACAATTAACTTGAAGTAAATAAATATTTCATTGAAGCAAATAAATAATTAACTTGAAGCAAATAAGTATTAAATTAAAACAAATAAATATTAAATTGAAACAAATAAATATTAAATTAAAACAAATAAATATTAAATAAATAATAAATTCAAAAAAATTTTTAATTTTAATTTATTTCCTAAATTTGAAGCAAATTAATGTTAATAAAAATTATATTAGTAAAATTTGCTAATTCAAAAGCAAAAATACTGTCACTGTAATTTACTGTCTTAATTCTAATTAGTAAACAGTTTTACTAATTCAAATTTAGAGGACAAATTATTTTTTATTAGTAAACATAAAAATGTTTACTAATAAAAAATAATTTGTCCTCTAAATTTGAATTAGTAAAATTCTGAATCTGAATTAGTAAAAACTAATTCAGATTTAGAGGATAAATTATTTTTTAATTAGTAAAAATTTTTACTAATTCAAGTTTAGAAAGTAAATTATTGTTTTTAATTTTTTATTACTAAAAATTTTTACTAATAATTTAAATTTAGAGAGACAAATTATTGCCTTTATTACTAAAAACTTAATAATTCAAATTTAGAGGGTAAATTATTATTTTATTAGTAAAAATTTTTATTAATTTAAATTTAGAAAGTTATTTCTAGTTTTTATTACTAAAAAATTTTTAATAATTTAAATTTAGAGGGTATATTATTATTTTATTAGTAGAAATTTTTGAAAGTAATTAACAGTTTTCAGGCCTGATAGTTTTTATTACTAAAAAAAAATGCTTACTAATTCAAATTTAGAATGTTATTTATTTTAATTTAATTTTAATATTTTCATTAAATTTTCTCTCTCCAATTATTATGTTTCAAAATTAAAAAATACTTTTGTAAAAAATTTCTTGAAAATAAAGTTTGAATAACAAAAAATTCTCACGAGCGGATCCCTATATTGTCTATTATAAATATATACAGCGTTTTGTGTATATTTTAATATTCCGGAAGTGCAAAAAATGAGGGAGAAGATTGACTCTCAATATCATCATCTCGGGAGTTTATAATTTGGTGGAGAATCGATGTTGCGTCACGTGTGCCAGGTTACTGATAAAAGTCGGAAGCAAAAAAAAGGGCCTATTATAAGTTTTTAAGAGTGAGCGAGAGTGCTTAAATCCTTATAGGAAAATAAAGATAAATAGGAGCAGCTTCTCGAGCCCTGGGACAAATTGAAAACGACCTCGCAACCCTCAATTGATCAGCTTTAGCCAATTGCGAATTATATACGAACGAATCTTTATTTACTGACATCATTAAATTGTCGCAATTACAACAAATTACTTCCTTTTTGCAGCGAAAAAAGAAGAAATAAAAATTCCTCGCGTTCTGTTGTTTGTTCTGATTTTTCTCTAATTTTAAAGAAAATAATTAAATTATTAAAGAAAAATAATTAAAAATGGAGTAAAAATTTTGTTCTTTAAAAATTAGAGAGAAATTTTTTTTTAATAATTAAAATCAAAATTTTATTTCAAAATAAAATAAAAAACGTTTTAAAAAAATACGTACTTAAAAAATATATTAATTCTCTTTAAATAAAAAAAATATCTTCGATTTTGGAGAGAGAATATTTTTAATTTCCTGCAAATTATTTTGTTGTTGCAACAAATTATTTTTTGCGAGTAAATATTTATTCTTCCCTTACAAGAAGCTGAATGATTTTATTAAAATACAATTTTTTTTCTCCTTCTACTTTCTAAATATAATATTTTTAACAAAAAAAGCGCAGAAAACCACAACATTTTAATAAAAAATCGAATAATCGATTATAATTTTTTGATAAAAAAAAAAGAAAAATGGAAGTAAAAAAACCAAAGAAAAAACGGTCTAAGAAAAAAGGTTTTAAAAATACAGAAAAACAGAGGAAAAAAATTCAAATACTGTGAAAAAGAAGAGAAAAAGAAATAATTTAACAATAAGAATAGCAAAAAATCACCAAGCTTCAAATAAAATAAAGAAAACTAGAAAACCGAAAGAAAAAATAAAAACAAAAAAAAATTCCAAAAAAATAGAGGAATGAAAAAAATGAAGAAAAACGGAAAAAAATTTAATTGTTTGAATAAATTTAGGAAAAAGAAATAGTTTTAACAATAAACAAAGCAGAAAATGGCACCAAATTTCAAATAAACTAGAAATGGAAAATAAAAAGCAAAAAAAAAAAATACCAAAGCAAAAGTCCAAGAAAATAGTTGCAAAAAAAATGAAGAAAAACAGAGGGGAAAAAAATTGAAATGCTGGTAAAAAGAAAAGAAGAATTGAAAGAGAGAAAGAGGAAATGTGACAAATACTTATAGGTAAAAGAAAAAAGAAAAAGAAAAGATGAATATAACCCATATAATGTAAAGAGAGATGGAAAAATAGAGGGCGAGAAGTGAAGGTTCTGATGGCAAAAGTTCTCTGCAATGTCGGCGGACATAAATTGCTGAAGAAAGTGGCGAAAAGAAGGTAAGGGTCAAATAAAAAAGCAAAAAAAAAAAAAACGAAAAGAAAAGAAAAGAGAAAAGAAAAAAAAAGATTGAAGAAAAGGAAGAAAAGCCAGTAAAGAAAACGAACCTGCTACTCGATTAAAGAGGGGGGATGGGGGACGACCTGAGATTTAAAGCGAATTTTGTTACTATAGTATAATATAGAACTCTCCTCTCTCGCGCACTAAATTGCTACTTCGCTACACAAATTATAACTCCATTTTTCTCTCCTTTTGTCCTCCTCTCATTTTTACACACACCTATAATCGTTCTCTTTTCGTAAAACGTTTCTTCTTTTTTTTTATTTGTTTCCAACATTTTTTATTTTACGTTTTATTTATTTTACTATTTTCCATTATTTATTTATATTTTCCTTTTCTTTTCTTGTTTTTAAATTATTTTTTTATACTTTTTTTTTAATCTGTAAATGCTATATTTTTATTTTTTTCGGACTTAATGAATAATAATTTCTACTAATAGATAATAATTTTTACTGGTAAATAGTAATTTTTTACAAATTTATCAGTAAAATTTACTAATTCGAAAGCAAAATTTTAGAAACCGGGAATTTTGCTTAAAAAATAGTTGTTTTACTAATTTATTAGTAAAATTTACTAATTCGAATAGAAAAAAGTTAGAAGTAGGAAATTTTAATAAAAAATAGTAGTTTTACTAATTTATTAGTAAAATTTACTAATTCGAAAGCAAAAAAGTCATAAATAGAAAATTTTACAAATAAATAGTAGTTTTACTAATTTATTAGTAAAATTCACTAATTCGAAAGCAAAACAGTCAGGAATAGAAAATTTTACAAATAAATAGTAGTTTTACTAATTTATTAGTAAAATTCACTAATTCGAAAGCAAAAAAAGTCAGGAATAGAAAATTTTACAAATAGTGATTTTTAATAATTTATTAGTAAAATTTTACTAATTTAGAATAATTTACTAATTCGAAAGCAAAAATAGAAATAGTAAATTTTACTAATAAATTGTAATTTTTACTAATTTAAATTTAGGGACTAAATTTCTTTAATTTTATTATATTGTTAATTGTTTTCCCCCTTAGTACGGTGTTGCAAGAAAAAAAAAGCATTTTGGAAATAAATTGACAATAATTTAGGCCACAGAAAAATGAAAATAAAACGATAGGAAAATAAAATTACAATAAAAAATTTTCTTCTGCGCCAAATATTTTATTGGAAATAGATATAATGTATTCACTTGGACAAAGATAAATGCTTTATCTAGTTTTGCTGAAATCGAGTCTTCTTGATGTCAGACGTCTATGATTGATTGTTTTCAAGAAAGGAGTTTTTCTCCTTCAATCCAAGTGCTCTTTTAAAAACAAACTAAAAAAGAAAGCATCCAATTTAAAAGCAAAAGAGAAATTAAAAAAAAATTCAATTTAGCTCATAAATTTTAATTTAAAAAAGAATTTTCTTTTCTTTAATTTTTTTTTCATTCTTTTTTTTCGTCTCAATTTTTTTTTTTTTTTGAAAACCCATAAACGTAAAAATTTTGCAGAAATGATTTTAAAATAATTACTGTTTCAAAAATTGGATATAAGAGATACAATTTATAAATGTATATAAAAATAAAAGAGAGAGGGACCAGTATTTGAAATAAATTTTTTAAGAGAACATTCCATTTTCTTCCATTGAATTCAGGAGCATTAAAAGGTTCCTGCTCATAACAAGGTTTTAGAAAAAGTCAAAGACCCTTTTTCAAGGAAAATCTTTCTAACTAAACTCTTTTACTTTCAAGATAAGCTTTTTTTTCTCTCTCCTCTTCTTTCTTCATCCTATCTTTGACGGTCTCTAATATAAATTTTCTTTTATAAAGGAATATTAAATCAGTCTTTGCGAATTTCTAAGAACACAAAGGACTTGTGATTAAAAATGTAAATATTAACCTGTAATCAATATCTTCCTTTGCCTTTTATTATTTTATGTAGAGAGAAAGAGATAAAGAGGAAAAGAGAGAAGAAGAAACAAATTTTTTCTCTAAATTAATAAAAGTGGTTAATTTTTTTTTCTTAAAAAAGAAAAAAAGGAAATATTTTTTTTGCTGAAAAATTAGAAAAGAAAATTAATTTTTGTGTTCTTAAATTTTCGAACGGTCAAATAAAGGAGAATTTTTTTGTTACTCTTCTTTAATTTTTATTTTATTCACAATTCAGGAAAAAAATTTTTTAAATAAATTTTTTAGTAAATAAATAAATTTATAATTTATTTTTCATAAAAATAATTGAGACGGTGTAAATGAAACATTATTCATTTACACTATTTTTTTTAGTAATTTAGTAATTTTTAGTAATTAATTTTTTAAATTTGAAAAATAAATAGAAACAAAATTTTCTTATATTTAAAACTTTAAAAATTTAGGGGAATTCCTGTAAAAAATGTTTGTTATTTAAAAAAATAATTGAATTCTTTCGAAAAATGTTTTTAAATGAAAATAATTTAATTTTTGTCAAGTATTATACAAATTTACAAAAATATGTAAATTGTTTCCAAGAAAATTTATTAAAATTCCAGAAAATAATTGAATTTTTCCGAAGAATTTTACTGCTTATAAAAATAATTGTCTTGTCTCAAAGAATTTTTTATATTTAAAAAAAATTGAATTCTCGCGCAAAATTTCACAATTTACCACAATAATTGAATTGTTTACAATATAAAATTTATTAAAACTTTTGTAATAATTGAATTTTTTTGAAAAATGTTTCTAAATTTAAGAAAATAATTGAATTTTCCCGAAAAAAGTTTTTATTCATACTAGAATTTTTCCGAAGAATATTTTTAATTTTGAAAGTAATTGAATTGTTTTCTAGATAATTTATAATAATTTCAGAAAATAATTGAATTCTTTGGAAAATTGTTTGTGTTTACGAAAATAAGTGCATTTTTTCCAAGTAGGTTTTTATTTTCAAGAATAAATGAATTCTTCAGAAAAATGTTTTCATTTATGTAAAATAATTGTACTTTTCTCAAAAATATTTTTTTATTTATGAAAATAAATAAATTTTTCTAATCATTATTTTTATTTGACGAAAATAATTAAATTCTTGCAAAGTATTTTGAAATTTACAAAAATAATTGAATTCTTTTTCGCTGATAATTTATCAAAATTTCAAAATATAATTGAATTTCTACAAAATATTTTAAAAAATAATTAAACTCTTGCAAAGAATTTTACTTTTTAAAAAAAGAATTAAAATCTTGCAAATTATTTAAAAAATTTAGAAAATAATTGAATTTTTTCGAAAAATGTTTCTATTTATGGCAATAATTGAATTTTTCCAAAGATTATTTTTATTTATGAAAATAATTGAATTTTCCCGAAGATTATTTCTATTTAAAAAAAATTATTGAATTCTTCCGAAAATTGTTTTCATTTATGAAAATAATTAAATTCGAAGTATTTTATAATTTACAAAAAATAATTGAATTGTTTTCCAGATAATTTATTAAAATTTTACGAGATAATTGATTTTCAGCGAAGTATATTTTAAAAAATAATTGAACATTTGTTTTGATTTGATTTATGAAAATAATTGAATTCTTGAGAAAAAGACAGAAAGTTTTTTAAAATTGTATTTAAAATAATTGAATTCATACGAAAAAATTTCTTATGAATAATAATTCAATTCTTATCGAACGTTTTATTAAAACTTTTGAGAATAATTGAATTCTTTAATTATAGTTTTATTATAATTTTTAAAAATAATTGAATTCCTGAGAAAAATTTTTCAATTTATAGTTTATACTAATAAAAGTAATTGAGTTGTTCCAATGATTTTAATTTAAATTCTAAAAAATATAGTTTAACTTTTTTCAAAAATTTAGAAAAATTAATTTTCTTTGAAAAATTTGTTTAAATTTTTTAATCCTTTTGCGGGTTTTTTTTGTTAAAAATGGATTAAAAATATTTAAATCCTGGGGAAAAATTCTTCTGTAAAAAAAATAATTGATTATTTCTAAAGAATATTTTATTTAAGTTTAAAAAAAATATCGTAAGGCGCTTTATTCCGAGGCCAGAGTAATAATAATAATAATAATAATAATAATGGCAATAATAAAAATAAAAATATTCATTCCGTGAAAATAAAAGATGAATATAAACAGATTTGCTGTCGATAATTTTCTCGCAGCTTCATGGAGTTTTTTTCTTTCTTCTTCTGTTTTCCTTTTTTTTTCTTTCTTTCTTTCTTTTTTTTTTGTTTTAACCAGGGAAAAATTTAATTACGATCTCGTTAAATCGCGATGGGGACTAGGTCTGATTAAAACAGCAAACGAAAGTCGTCCTCCCACGATGCGAGAAAAATCGTCCCCGACGAATACATTGGGACAACATGCCATCGACGTTGTTGATGTCGAGTTCAATTTTCCCTGGACCAATGTTCAAATAATTTAAATGTAAATAAGTATCGGCATTGATTTTATGTCTTCGCCAAATAAATCAAGTCTCACTGATGGATCGTTGTTCCAATATAAATGTGGGAGGGTGTATAAATATAATTTGCCTGCGAGTTACACAAGAATATAATTATAAATATTGAAAATACTTACCTGTCCAGTGTGCTTCAAGTTTCGAGAATAAATATGTGGAAATAAATCCCAAGTCGACGAAAATAAATTTAATTATTAATTTTATTAATTAATTAATTAAAATGTAAAAATAAGGAAAGTTTTTACAAACAATTTATTAAATAATAATAGTTCATTATTTAAAATTAAATTAATTTATGTTAAAATTAAAATTAAAAGTAATTTAAAAATAAATAATTAAAATGTAAAACTAAGCAATTTTTACAAAAAAGTTATTAATTATTAATTGAAATAAAATAAAATAATTAAAACGTAAAATCGGTGATTTTTTACAGTTTTGTTCGTTATTTTTACGATTTACAATAATTTATAGTACTATTAAACATAAACTATTGACTAAATTAAATAAATAATGTAAATAGTTATGAAAAAAATATTTATCTTGAGGAAAATAATTTCTATTAGTCGAAATAAATTTTATTTACTCGAAACATATTTTTCAATAATTTTTCTTTCAACTTCGATAAATGATTTGCTATTTTTGTCGAATTTTTTTTAAACAATAGAGTTTGTAATATTATATTTTTTTCATTCGTTATTATTTTTATATTATTTTAAAACATATTTTAATTAACAATGAACTGCAATTATTTTTTTTAAATAATAAACAAAATTCACCTTTGTTTGGTATTTTTCTCATGAAAAAAATATTTTTCACAATATGAAAATAATAATTGCCAATTATATATATATTTTTTTCATATTATATATATATATATATATATATTTTAAGAGTAAAAAAATATTGTTCTATTGTTTTAAATTAGAAAAATTAAATTTATCCCGGAGTTAAAAAAATAAACTTAAAAAACAGAAAAAATTTTTAATTTAAAATTTAAATTGATTGTTTAAATATTATTTAAATAAAATTTATTAATGAAAATTATTCGAAAATGAATTAATAAATTATTAAATTTTTATTTTTTGTTAAAATTTGAATTGAAATTAAAATTTTCAAACGGAATTTACTCAATTTCCACCATTTGAACTTTTGAGAATTTAAATTTTAAGGGGAATAAAAAATTTTTTGTCTGAAATAAAAATTATTTAGAATGAAAATTATTGGACAGCAAATGGAAAAAATATTTAAATAATAAAAAATGAATTTAAACAGACAGAATAACAAACAACTATAAAAAAATAAAAATAGTACCTAAAAAATAAATGTATAAAAATAAATATTGCAAAAAAAAATAAAAACAGTAAAAAATAAATATTACAAAAAAATAAAAATAGTAAATAATAAATAATCAAAAATAATTTGTAAAAAATAAACAAATAGGTAAAAATACAGAAACTATAAAAAATAAAAAAAATGGATTTAAACGTAAAAATGGAAGATCAAAAAAAATTTTTTTTTTTTTAACAGATAAAGTTATAGGAAAAGGCATTTAGTTTATCATTTATATACATATATACGGTGAATGGTATTTTGTGTGCGTCTTTGATCGACTCTCGTTGAGCTTTAATAGTCGTAAATCGAAGTGATTCTTGACTCTAAATTCTCTCGTGAAATGGTTGGTATCACGACTCTTAAGTACAAGTGTTAACATTTCCTTGAGTTCGATTTCTTTAGTACAGTGTAGTAGCAAGATAGCTCTCAACTATAAGCAACATAGTGCACCTCCCGAAATTACGCCATTAATTTAACAAGCGACGTGCTTCACATTTTCTCTTGTCTAATTTCTATTCAAAGTTATTACGTCAAATTATTATAATAATAATTACACATACTTAAAGTTTATTTACTCTCATGTACGTTTTGTGATATTATAATAATTCCAAAAAGTAAATCGTATATTTATTATTTATATTAAACTGAGAAAAAAATTTATTTTGTCCAAATAGTGGATTATTTGTTTATTAAATATTTATTTGTCAAATAATATATCAAATAATAATTGATATTGTATCAAATAATTATTTAGATTAAATAAATTTTATTTAAATCGAATTGTTTTGGCAAATAATAATTAAAAAAAGAATCTTTTCATTTATAAAAATAATTGAAATAATGCGAAAAATTTTACTGTTTAAAAAAATAATTGAATTCTTATGCGAAAAATGTTTTTATTTATCGAATAATTTGTATTGTTTCCAAGATTATTTATTAAAATTTTAGGAAATAATTGAATTCCTGCGAAGAATTTATAATTAAAAAAAACAAAGAATTCGAATAAAAATAATTACAGAAGAAAACAAAGAATTCGAATACTAGTTATTAAAAAAATCAATCATTTGAATGAAAATAATTAATAAAAAATAATTCAAATACAAATTATTAAAAAAACAAATAATTCGAATAGAAATAATTAGAAGAGCGAAAAATTCGAATATAAGTAATTTAAAAAACCAAATAATTCAAATACCTACAAATAGTGAAATAACCAAATAGAATGAATTGATTTTCGTAACAATTATTTGATTCGAGTAAATATTTATTTGACAATTGACAAGTTTTTCATTCGAAGAATTTTCTTATTTATGAAAATAATTAAATTCTCGCGAAGATGTTTGTTGAAATTTTTATAAAATTCTAATTATACACTTTTTGAAGAATTTCTTTGAATTTTTTTTTAGTTATGGAGTTTCTTTAATAATTTTAATTAAAAATTTGGAAAATAGTTGAATTTTTCTGAACAATTTCTAATTGCTTTCAAGTTTTTTAAATAATCGTGTTTAATAATAATAATTCAAATAGAAAAGTTAATTATTGAATTGTATTAAAAAATATAGAACATGATTTAATTCTTTCAAAAAATTTTATTATGATTTATGAATTAAAAAAACAATTAAATTTCCTCGTGAAATTTTGTTGAAAATAATTGAATTTTTGTGAAGAATTTTACTGTTTATGAATATAGTTGAATTGTTTCTAAGTGAAATTTTAGAAAATAATTGAATTTTTTCGTAAAATATTATTAAAAAATACAAAAAAATTAAATTTTTTTTTTCAAAAATGTTATTACAATTGTATTAAAAATATAATTGAATTCTTTCCAAGGAAATTTATTAAAATTATCGAAAATAATTGAATTCTTTTAAAGAATATTTTTATTTATGAAAATATTTTATAACATGCGAAGAATTTTATTTTTTAATAAAAAATTTGATTTTCTATCAAAGATTTAATAAAGTATTAGAAAGTAATTGCTTTTTTTCTAAATATTTTACTACGAAGTAAGAAAAAATTGAATTCTTTCATTTCATTTTGTTCAAGAATAATTGAATTTTTGCAAATGAAAGTCTTCATTTTATAAAATTAATTGAATTCTTGTGAAGTATTTTACAATTTAAAAAAATAATTAAATTCTTACGAAAAAGATTTATTAAAGATTTTGAAAATAATTGAATTTTTTTGAAAAATGTTTTTATTTATGAAAATAATTGACATCGTGCGCCAAATTTTAGTACTTAAAAAAATAATAGAATTTTTACGAAAAATGAATAATTGAATTCTTTTGAATAAAATTTATTAAAATTTTTGAAAATAATTGAATTTTTTGAAAAATATTTTTATTTTAGAAAATAATTGAAATCCTGCGAACTATTTTACTATTTAAAAAAATGATTGAATTGTTTCTAAGGATTCGTTAAAATTTTAGAAAGAAATTGTATTTTTTCGTTAATTATTTTTATTAAAGTTTGTTCATGAATAATTGAATTTTTGCAAAAAAAATTCTACTATTTAGAAAATTAATTGAATTTTTGTGAAGTATTTTACAATTTACAAAAATAATTGAATTTTTTTGAAGAATGTTTTTATTTATGAAAATAATTGAAATCATGCGAAGAATTTTAGTATTTAAAAAAATAAGAGAATTTTCACGAAAAATGTTTTTATTTATCCAATGATTGTATTGTTTCTAAGATTATTTATTAAAATTTTTTGGGAAATAATTGAAATCCTGAGAAAAATTTTACTATTTAAAAAATTAATTGAATTGATTTCAAAATTATTTATTAAGATTTCAGAAAATAATTAAATTTCTGCGAAGTATTTAAATAAATAATTGAATATTTCCGAAGAAATTTTTTATTTATAAAAAAAATTTATAAAATTTATAAAAAAAATAATTGAATTCTCTTGTTGTAGTTTACTATTTTTAAAAATAATTAACTTTTATTGAAATATTTTTATAACAAAGTGAGAAAAAATTGTAATTCTTTCGTAAAATTTTCGTTTTTTTTTGTAAATAATTTATTATTTGCAAAGATTTTAGTGTTTTAAAGAATAATTAAATTGCTTCGTAGAATTTATTAAAATTTTAGAAAAGAATTTAGTTTCTTTCGTGAATTTTCATTTAAATTTTGTTCCTAAAATAATGGAACTTTTGCAAAAAAAATTACTACTGAAAAATTAATTAAATTAATTACTGAAAAAAATCAATTAAAAATAATTGAACTCTATTAAAATTTTTGAAATTAAAAAACAGGAATATCATTAATTAGTAAATTAGTTAATATTTGAATTTGTTTAATGTTTGAATATGAAACTGTTTAAAAATTTATTTTTGAAAATAAATAACTTTGTTACAAGGCTTTTTAATAATAAATTGAATACCACGTTCCTCGCTCGTAAAATTTGCTAGCTGTTTGTAATAATTAATAAAAAGCGTATAATTAATAATTTTGTTAATTAAACCACTTATTATTTTTTAATTCACTATAAATTTCTCAAAGAGAATAATAATTATCGTTCGTTTGTTCTAAAATAAAAATTCTTTTTTCCTATTTTCGTTTCAATTAGCATATATACAGCATTAGAATTTTCTTCCTGTTTCTTTAATACATATAGAGAAAGAGAAAGAGAAATAGAGTGTGAGAGCGAGAGCAGAACAATTTAATAAAAGAGAAAATTTCTATTGTTGAAACTTTAAATTGTATTATCGATACTAATTGAAAATAAAAAAAAAGAGCGAGAGAGAGAGAAAAAATGAAGATAATTTGTATTTTATGTTTCGAAGCGAAAAAATTGTCTATATAAATAAAATGAAACCCGACGCTTATAGAGTTTATTTTCATTTATTCTTCTTCGATTCTCTCGTATCTATCTTTTGAGAACAAACTTGAAACAAGTTCGTTCCGAGTCACTATTTCTTTCTATTTGGTCCAGTTGAGATTGCAGGGGACATCCCTTATATGTGAAAGTTGAGTCTTTTTTTTTCTCTCTCTCCTCTTTCTCTGTACAGATATACAATTTGTTGAAATTCTATAACTTGAGATTTTTTTTTCGCATTGAGAAAAATAATTCCATTTTTTTTTCTACAATATGTATTTGAATTATCAGGTATTTATAATTTATAATTTCATCTCATCGTTTATTATGACTTCTCTTTTGTAATAATAATAGAAAATTCTTTTTCTTTCCTTTTTTTTTTGTTTTGGAAAATAAATACTAGATTGTGATATTTTATATATGCGCTTTTAATTAAATCGCAAAAAAAAGTGTGATGGGAAATCGAAACTTTTTCATCTTCCGCATTTTTATAAATGAAATCAACAACAGTGAAAATTTTATTGAAAAATTTCTTTTCGTTTTCGTACAAATAATCGGAAAAAAGGGGGAAAAAAATATAAACTCTGAATTTCGCAATAACGCGCGTTTATTTTCTATACACATGATTTAAAACTTTTCTTTGTTGAACTTTTAATTAATAGTTTTTTGTTGCAAAACGGAATATATTGTGTGTATATACATATATAGAAAGTACCAACATCACGTTTAATTGAAAGTTAGAAATAAATTTTTCAAAATGTTACAATTTGAAAGTTTTATATTTTAATTGAAAAATATTCTTTATTTGGTAATTGATAGCACTGGGATTTATTTATTTGGTTCACTATCAAATAATAATAGAAAAAATAATAATAATAATATATTCATTTTTATTTTTGTACTATCACTTATTTATGATTATCAATTATTAATATTATTTTTAAACATTATTTTTTAAATTTTATCAATTTTATCAGTTTTATAATTAATTCATTTCCTATTTTCATAATTATTATTTTCGAAATTTTTTTTTTAAATTCCTTGCAAGAATTCAATTAATTTTTGAATTTTTAATAAATTATCTTCAAAATAAGACAATTATTTTTTTAAATAGTAAAATTCTTCGCACGATTTCAATTATTTTCATAAATAAAGACATTCTTCAAAAAAATTCAATTATTTTTAAAAATTTTAATAAATTTTATTCGAAAGAATTCAATTATTTTTTTAAATTGTAAAATACTTCACAAGAATTCAATTACCTTTATAAAAAGAAGACTTTTTTTTGCAAAAATTCAATTACTCTTGAACAAAATTTTAATAATTATAATTATTTTAATATAATTCTTCATAAAACTTTAATATTTTTTTTAATACTTAGCAGGAATACAATTTTTTTTGTTAAATTTTCAATAATTTATTTTGCAAACAATTCAATTACTTTTATAAGTTATATAATTCTCGCCCTGGAATTCACTTATTTTTTGAAATTATAATCAATTTTATTCGAAAGAATTCAATTATTATTTTAAATTTTTAAATACTTTACAAGAATTCAATTAACTTTAGGTATAAATAGAAGAATTTTTTTTTGCAAAAATTCAATTATTCATGAACAAAATTTAATAAAAATAATTAACGAAAAAATACAATTTCTTTCTAAAATTTTAACGAATCCTTAGAAACAATTCAATCATTTTTTTAAATAGTAAAATAGTTCGCAGGATTTCAATTATTTTCTAAAATAAAAATATTTTTCAAAAAATTCAATTATTTTCAAAAATTTTAATAAATTTTATTCGAAAGAATTCAATTGTTCAATTTTCGTAAAAATTCTATTATTTTTTTAAATACTAAAATTTGTCGCAAAATGTCAATTATTTTCATAAATAAAAACATTTTTCAAAAAAATTCAATTATTTTCAAAATCTATAATAAATCTTATTCAAAAGAATTTAATTATTTTTTAAATTGTAAAATACTTCACAAGAATTCAATTAATTTTATAAAAAGAAGACATTCATTTGCAAAAATTCAATTATTCTTGAACAAAATGAAATGAAAGAATTCAATTTTTTGTTACTTCGTAGTAAAATATTTAGAAAAAAATCAATTACTTTCTAATACTTTATTAAATCTTTGATAGAAAATCAAATATTTTATTAAAAAATAAAATTCTTCGCATGTTATAAAATATTTTCATAAATAAAAATATTCTTTAAAAGAATTCAATTATTTTCGATAATTTTAATAAATTTCCTTGGAAAGAATTTAATTATATTTTTAATACAATTGTAATAACATTTTTGAATTCATAAACAGCAAAATTCTTCACAAAAATTCAATTATTTTCAACAAAATTTCACGAGAGAATTTAATTGTTTTCTTAATTCATAATAAAATTTTTTGGAAGAATTCAATTATGTTCTAAAATTTAAATACATTTCAATAATTAACTTTTCAATTTGAATTATTATTATTATTAAACACGATTATTTAAAAAACTTGAAAGCAATTAGAAATTGTTTAGAAAAATTCAACTATTTTCAAAATTTTTAATTAAAATTATTAAAAAACTCCATGCCTAAAAAATTCACGAACAAATACCATTTCATTTGAAAATTTTAATAAATTCTTCCAAATAATTGAATTACTTTTAAAAATAATTACAAAAATTATTTTTTTATTCTTTGCAAAAATTTAATTATTGTAATAAAATTTTTCTGAAAACTTTAATTTTTCTTTAATACTTTGCAGGAATTCAATTTTTTAAATAAAATTTTCAACAAATTATCTCGTAAACAATTCAATTATTTGTTTTAAATTGTAAAATTCTTCGCCCTGGAATTCAATTATTTATTAAAATTTTAATTAATAGTAAAATTCTTTGCCGAATCTCAATTATATATTCGAAACAATTTTTATAAAATTCTTTGGAAAAAGTCAATTAATTTCTGAAATTTTAATAAATTATTTTGAAAATTGTTCAATTATTTTTGTAAACATATAAAATTTTTCTCGAGAATTTAATTATTTTCACAAATAAAAACATTCTTTGTCAGAATTCAATTATTTTTTCGAAATGGTAAAATTAAAAATTAAAATAGTTAAATTAAATACGTCGGTGAAGTTCGCAACGTTTATGATCAACGATTGAAAGAATAAAAATTATTTGCTACCAAAAAGAATAAAAAATTTTGTTCACAAACATTTTTTTTTTGTAAATCATTATTAAAAATATTAAACGCACTATTTTCTGTACAAAAATTAATAAAATTTTGCTTAATGAAATATTTTTTTTTAAGAATTGTTGATTATAAACGTTGTGAACTTCACCAACGTAATTAAATAATGTAAATAAAAATTCGATTGAGTAATTGATGTTTGAAAACTAAATTTAATAATTAAAATGGAAATTAAATTCAATAAGTGAAATGAAAACTATAAATAAAATTATGTAGATGAAAATAAAATTGAAGAATTCAATTAAATATTTAATGAAATTAATGAAATAATAATTAAAATGTAAGTGAAATAGAATATTTAAAATGAATATTAAATTAAACAAAGGAAATAAACATAAAATTGAATAGTTGATGTAAAAATTGAATAATTCAAATTGACGTAAATTGAATAATTTATATTACACAATTCACTATTTTTCTTTATTTATTTTTCAATTATAAAATAATTTTCTTCCGTTTTTTGAATTCCCTTAATTAAACAAAGTATAAAAGCATTAAATGGACAAAAATGGAAGAGAGGAAAAAAGAAATGTGTTGCATGTATAATTTTTGAAATTTCCACCCAGTGTTATTCCACTGTGAAAGCTTAGAATATCAATCTTGGGGAAATTTTAATGGCGAGTGGTCAGGGCAAAGCCTCTGTGGTTCAAATCAAGATCACCGGAACGAATAGCCTCGTTAATTTAAAGCTCAGTAAAGGTTATATTATCACCGTCGTATTTTCTCTCTCTCGTATCTCTTCTCTCCTCAATTTTGAAGCAGCAGCACAGAGGAAGAGACATTTCACGTATAAAATTATAAAAATGTCGGTCGTGTTTCGGAAACTTTAAATTGCCGGGCTATTATTCCGGACGAAGTAGACGAACCGACCGAAAGTTTCTCGATAAATCATCGAGTGTTGGCTTGAGAAACGTTAAAAGTGGGCTGGCTGACTTCAGTATAAAAGTAAAAAAGAAGAGTTTGGGGAGAGTTGTGAAACTAATAAATATTAATATCAGGCTGGTTACTTTTAATCGATCTCGGATTTTTACCACTTGGCGAAGAGAGTCCTCTGTCAACATTATAGAAAAAGGCAAAAAAATAAGAAGGTAAAGAGGGAAGAAAAGTTCAAACTCCTTTCAAAATATGAAAGAGATTAAAAATTTCTTTTTAAAGACGAGAGACGACAAAATGACATTTTGTATTCCTATAAATAACAAGTATTTTTATTAATTTCTTTATTTATAAAAATGTTATTATTTAGTAAAGTACTTCTTTAACCTACTTCCTTAACCAAATAATTAATTATAATTTTAATAATAATTCTATAATAAAATTTGCCAAAAATGTACTTTTTTCCATATTCAAAATTGACAAAATTAAAAAGAAGAAATTCAGACAAAAAAAAATAATTAAAAAGAATATACAAAAAATAATCATTAGAACCTTTAAATTATATTTCATTTATGTAATACATTTTATATTTAATTTGTTTCTTGTGATAAATTGTAATGTAACAATTCTGAAAAGAATTTTCCAAAATTCAAAATTTGAGAATAGAAATTAATCTCCTATTGTAAACAAGATAACAACGACCCTTGGTATTGTTCACAGCATTGTTTTCGCTCCGTCCTTCTCTGTCTTTTCGAAAACAAGGAATAAAAGTACAACAGTCAATTTAAGTACTTTCCCCTTCCATTCTTTCCAATGTTGATGGTTTTCCCCATCAAACTGTGTGATTCTAATAAAATGTTACAGTACTTCGACTCCCTTAAAGCGGTAATCAGCTTAAATTATAAACTTATTTCTCTATTCAAATCAATGTTAATTAATATCACTAACTGTTAAAATTATTTGTTCCAAATAAATAAAATCAAATTTTTATAATTTTCTAGGCCAGGATGAAATTCTCCGAAGTGCAACCCATATTCCAGGAGAGGAGAATTAATATTAAACTATCCGATCAACCTTGGTAAATAATTTGTAAGTAACAAAAAGTTAAACTTATTTTCTAATATAGTAGGATATCTTAAAATATTTTTTAATTAGAATATAAAAAAATATGATAAACATAAACAACATGGAACATAGAATTACAGTAAATTTACTTTAAATAAGATTTTCTTAGAATTTTGCATTTTTCGAACATTAATGTCCACTGCTCTACATTTTATAAACAATAGTAATAGTTTATAATTTTTTCATAACGCAGTGCCAAAAAACGCACATTTTTGCACCTTGTTATGAACAATATCGTTCGTAACTTGTGCGAGCAGTTGCAAATTTACAATCGTTTTAATTAATTAATTTTAATCATTTTTGTTAAAAAAAATTTCTATTTTTTCAAACTCTAATGTCAACTGCTGTACTTTTTATAAACAATACTTATTGTTCATAATTATTTGTTAACTCGAGGAAATTTACTGAGTTCTCAATATATATATATATATATATATATATAAAATTGTTTCGAACAGTAGATTCGCTTTAAACTCGATCTTTTCAAAAAATTTATGTTTTTTTGAACTTTAATGGCGACTGATGTACATTATATGAACAATATTAATTGTTTATAATTTTTTGTTACCTCAGGAATATTTACTGAGTTTTCCAAAAAAATATAAATTTTATTCGATACGTAGATTTGCTTTAAATTTGATCTTTTAAAAAAAATTTTATTTTTTCAAACTTTAATCTTAACAGCTGTACATTTCATATTCGAATAATAATAATTCTTAACCGTTTTAGAGAAAAGTCACTTTAAAGTTACCCTTATGTTCCTTTTTTTGCATTTTTTTAACTGTTTTTTAAACAAAAGTGCAAAGATAATAGCTTAGAAATTTTTTCATTTCAAGTTATTATAGTGCTTTGGAAAGGTAAAGACTTCAGCTTTCCAACGGTCACCCTTTGAGATCATTTCCATTAACCGTTTTAGAGAAAAGTCACTTTAAAGTTACCCTTATGTTGCTTTTTTTGCATTTTTTTTAACTGTTTTTTACACAAAAGTGCAATGATAATAGCTTAGAAATTTTTTCATTTCAAGTTATTATAGTGCTTTGGAAAGGTAAAGACTTCAGCTTTCCAACGGTCACCCTTTGAGATCATTTCCATTAACCGTTTTAGAGAAAAGTCACTTTAAAGTTACCCTTATGTTGCTTTTTTTGCATTTTTTAAACTGTTTTTTAAACAAAAGTGCAATGATAATAGCTTAGAAATTTTTTCATTTCAAGTTATTATAGTGCTTTGGAAAGGTAAAGACTTCAGCTTTCCAACGGTCACCCTTTGAGATCATTTCCATTAACCGTTTTAGAGAAAAGTCACTTTAAAGTTACCCTTATGTTGCTTTTTTTTGCATTTTTTTAACTGTTTTTTACACAAAAGTGCAATGATAATAGCTTAGAAATTTTTTCATTTCAAGTTATTATAGTGCTTTGGAAAGGTAAAGACTTCAGCTTTCCAACGGTCACCCTTTGAGATCATTTCCATTAACCGTTTTAGAGAAAAGTCACTTTAAAGTTACCCTTATGTTGCTTTTTTGGAATTTTCTTAACCGTTTTTTACACAAATGTGCAAAGATAATAGCTTAGAAATTTTTTCATTTCAAGTTATTATAGTGCTTTGGAAAGGTAAAGACTTCAGCTTTCCAACGGTCACCCTTTGAGATCATTTCCATTAACCGTTTTAGAGAAAAGTCACATTAAAGTTACCCTTATGTTGCTTTTTTGGAATTTTCTTAACTGTTTTTTAAACAAAAGTGCAAAGAAAATAGCTTAGAAATTTTTTCATTTCAAGTTATTATAGTGCTTTGGAAAGGTAAAGACTTCAGCTTTCCAACGGTCACCCTTTGAGATCATTTCCATTAACCGTTTTAGAGAAAAGTCACTTTAAAGTTACCCTTATGTTGCTTTTTTAAACTGTTTTTTAAACAAAAGTGCAAAGAAAATAGCTTAGAAATTTTTTCATTTCAAGTTATTATAGTGCTTTGGAAAGGTTAAGACTTCAGCTTTCCAACGGTCACCCTTTGAGATCATTTCCATTGACGGTTTTAGAGAAAAGTCACTTTAAAGTTACCCTTATGTTGCTTTTTTGGAATTTTTTTAACTGTTTTTTAAACAAAAGTGCAAAGATAATAGCTTAGAAATTTTTTCATTTCAAGTTATTATAGTGCTTTGGAAAGGTAAAGACTTCAGCTTTCCAACGGTCACCCTTTGAGATCATTTCCATTAACCGTTTTAGAGAGAAGTCACTTTAAAGTTACCCTTATGTTGCTTTTTTAAACTGTTTTTTAAACTGTTTTTTAAACAAAAGTGCAAAGAAAATAGCTTAGAAATTTTTTAATTTCAAGTTATTATAGTGCTTTGGAAAGGTAAAGACTTCAGCTTTCCAACGGTCGCCATTTGAGATCATTTCCATTAACCGTTTTAGAGAAAAGTCACTTTAAAGTTACCCTTATGTTGCTTTTTTTGCATTTTTTAAACTGTTTTTTAAACAAAAGTGCAATGATAATAACTTAGAAATTTTTTCATTTCAAGTTATTATAGTGCTTTGGAATGGTAAAGACTTCAGCTTTCCAACGGTCACCCTTTGAGATCATTTCCATTAACCGTTTTAGAGAAAAGTCACTTTAAAGTTACCCTTATGTTGCTTTTTTGCATTTTTTAAACTGTTTTTTACACAAAAGTGCAAAGATAATAGCTTAGAAATTTTTTCATTTCAAGTTATTATAGTGCTTTGGAAAGGTAAAGACTTCAGCTTTCCAACGGTCACCCTTTGAGATCATTTCCATTGACGGTTTTAGAGAAAAGTCACTTTAAAGTTACCCTTATGTTGCTTTTTTGGAATTTTTTTAACTGTTTTTTAAACAAAAGTGCAAAGATAATAGCTTAGAAATTTTTTCATTTCAAGTTATTATAGTGCTTTGGAAAGGTAAAGACTTCAGCTTTCCAACGGTCACCCTTTGAGATCATTTCCATTAACCGTTTTAGAGAAAAGTCACTTTAAAGTTACCCTTATGTTGCTTTTTTTGCATTTTTTTAACTGTTTTTTAAACAAAAGTGCAAAGAAAATAGCTTAGAAATTTTTTCATTTTAAGTTATTATAGTGCTTTGGAAAGGTTAAGACTTCAGCTTTCCAACGGTCACCCTTTGAGATCATTTCCATTAACCGTTTTAGAGAAAAGTCACTTTAAAGTTACCCTTATGTTGCTTTTTTTGCATTTTTTAAACTGTTTTTTAAACAAAAGTGCAATGATAATAACTTAGAAATTTTTTCATTTCAAGTTATTATAGTGCTTTGGAATGGTAAAGACTTCAGCTTTCCAACGGTCACCCTTTGAGATCATTTCCATTAACCGTTTTAGAGAAAAGTCACTTTAAAGTTACCCTTATGTTGCTTTTTTGGAATTTTCTTAACCGTTTTTTACACAAAAGTGCAAAGATAATAGCTTAGAAATTTTTTCATTTCAAGTTATTATAGTGCTTTGGAAAGGTAAAGACTTCAGCTTTCCAACGGTCACCCTTTGAGATCATTTCCATTAACCGTTTTAGAGAAAAGTCACTTTAAAGATACCCTTATGTTGCTTTTTTTGCATTTTTTTAACTGTTTTTTACACAAAAGTGCAAAGATAATAGCTTAGAAATTTTTTCATTTTAAGTTATTATAGTGCTTTGGAAAGGTAAAGACTTCAGCTTTCCAACGGTCACCCTTTGAGATCATTTCCATTAACCGTTTTAGAGAAAAGTCACTTTAAAGTTACCCTTATGTTGCTTTTTTTGCATTTTTTTAACTGTTTTTTACACAAAAGTGCAAAGATAATAGCTTAGAAATTTTTTCATTTCAAGTTATTATAGTGCTTTGGAAAGGTAAAGACTTCAGCTTTCCAACGGTCACCCTTTGAGATCATTTCCATTAACCGTTTTAGAGAAAAGTCACTTTAAAGTTACCCTTATGTTGCTTTTTTGCATTTTTTAAACTGTTTTTTAAACAAAAGTGCAAAGAAAATAGCTTAAAAATTTTTTCATTTTAAGTTATTATAGTGCTTTGGAAAGGTAAAGACTTCAGCTTTCCAACGGTCACCCTTTGAGATCATTTCCATTAACCGTTTTAGAGAAAAGTCACTTTAAAGTTACCCTTATGTTGCTTTTTTGGAATTTTCTTAACCGTTTTTTACACAAAAGTGCAAAGATAATAGCTTAGAAATTTTTTCATTTCAAGTTATTATAGTGCTTTGGAAAGGTAAAGACTTCAGCTTTCCAACGGTCACCCTTTGAGATCATTTCCATTGACGGTTTTAGAGAAAAGTCACTTTAAAGTTACCCTTATGTTGCTTTTTTGGAATTTTTTTAACTGTTTTTTAAACAAAAGTGCAAAGATAATAGCTTAGAAATTTTTTCATTTCAAGTTATTATAGTGCTTTGGAAAGGTAAAGACTTCAGCTTTCCAACGGTCACCCTTTGAGATCATTTCCATTAACCGTTTTAGAGAAAAGTCACTTTAAAGTTACCCTTATGTTGCTTTTTTTAAACTGTTTTTTAAACAAAAGTGCAAAGAAAATAGCTTAGAAATTTTTTCATTTCAAGTTATTATAGTGCTTTGGAAAGGTTAAGACTTCAGCTTTCCAACGGTCACCCTTTGAGATCATTTCCATTAACCGTTTTAGAGAAAAGTCACTTTAAAGTTACCCTTATGTTGCTTTTTTTGCATTTTTTTAACTGTTTTTTAAACAAAAGTGCAAAGAAAATAGCTTAGAAATTTTTTCATTTCAAGTTATTATAGTGCTTTGGAAAGGTAAAGACTTCAGCTTTCCAACGGTTACCCTTTGAGATCATTTCCATTAACCGTTTTAGAGAAAAGTCACTTTAAAGTTACCATTATGTTCCTTTTTTTGCATTTTTTTAACTGTTTTTTAAACAAAAGTGCAAAGATAATAGCTTAGAAATTTTTTCATTTCAAGTTATTATAGTGCTTTGGAAAGGTAAAGACTTCAGCTTTCCAACGGTCACCCTTTGAGATCATTTCCATTGACGGTTTTAGAGAAAAGTCACTTTAAAGTTACCCTTATGTTGCTTTTTTGGAATTTTTTTAACTGTTTTTTAAACAAAAGTGCAAAGATAATAGCTTAGAAATTTTTTCATTTCAAGTTATTATAGTGCTTTGGAAAGGTAAAGACTTCAGCTTTCCAACGGTCACCCTTTGAGATCATTTCCATTAACCGTTTTAGAGAAAAGTCACTTTAAAGTTACCCTTATGTTGCTTTTTTTGCATTTTTTTAACTGTTTTTTAAACAAAAGTGCAAAGAAAATAGCTTAGAAATTTTTTCATTTTAAGTTATTATAGTGCTTTGGAAAGGTTAAGACTTCAGCTTTCCAACGGTCACCCTTTGAGATCATTTCCATTAACCGTTTTAGAGAAAAGTCACTTTAAAGTTACCCTTATGTTGCTTTTTTTGCATTTTTTAAACTGTTTTTTAAACAAAAGTGCAATGATAATAACTTAGAAATTTTTTCATTTCAAGTTATTATAGTGCTTTGGAATGGTAAAGACTTCAGCTTTCCAACGGTCACCCTTTGAGATCATTTCCATTAACCGTTTTAGAGAAAAGTCACTTTAAAGTTACCCTTATGTTGCTTTTTTGGAATTTTTTTAACTGTTTTTTACACAAAAGTGCAAAGATAATAGCTTAGAAATTTTTTCATTTCAAGTTATTATAGTGCTTTGGAAAGGTAAAGACTTCAGCTTTCCAACGGTCACCCTTTGAGATCATTTCCATTAACCGTTTTAGAGAAAAGTCACTTTAAAGTTACCCTTATGTTGCTTTTTTTGCATTTTTTTAACTGTTTTTTACACAAAAGTGCAAAGATAATAGCTTAGAAATTTTTTCATTTTAAGTTATTATAGTGCTTTGGAAAGGTAAAGACTTCAGCTTTCCAACGGTCACCCTTTGAGATCATTTCCATAAACCGTTTTAGAGAAAAGTCACTTTAAAGTTACCCTTATGTTGCTTTTTTTGCATTTTTTTAACTGTTTTTTACACAAAAGTGCAAAGATAATAGCTTAGAAATTTTTTCATTTCAAGTTATTATAGTGCTTTGGAAAGGTAAAGACTTCAGCTTTCCAACGGTCACCCTTTGAGATCATTTCCATTAACCGTTTTAGAGAAAAGTCACTTTAAAGTTACCCTTATGTTGCTTTTTTGCATTTTTTAAACTGTTTTTTAAACAAAAGTGCAAAGAAAATAGCTTAGAAATTTTTTCATTTTAAGTTATTATAGTGCTTTGGAAAGGTAAAGACTTCAGCTTTCCAACGGTCACCCTTTGAGATCATTTCCATTAACCGTTTTAGAGAAAAGTCACTTTAAAGTTACCCTTATGTTGCTTTTTTGGAATTTTCTTAACCGTTTTTTACACAAAAGTGCAAAGATAATAGCTTAGAAATTTTTTCATTTCAAGTTATTATAGTGCTTTGGAAAGGTAAAGACTTCAGCTTTCCAACGGTCACCCTTTGAGATCATTTCCATTAACCGTTTTAGAGAAAAGTCACTTTAAAGTTACCCTTATGTTGCTTTTTTTTGCATTTTTTTAACTGTTTTTTACACAAAAGTGCAATGATAATAGCTTAGAAATTTTTTCATTTCAAGTTATTATAGTGCTTTGGAAAGGTAAAGACTTCAGCTTTCCAACGGTCACCCTTTGAGATCATTTCCATTAACCGTTTTAGAGAAAAGTCACTTTAAAGATACCCTTATGTTGCTTTTTTTGCATTTTTTTAACTGTTTTTTAAACAAAAGTGCAAAGAAAATAGCTTAGAAATTTTTTCATTTCAAGTTATTATAGTGCTTTGGAAAGGTAAAGACTTCAGCTTTCCAACGGTCACCCTTTGAGATCATTTCCATTAACCGTTTTAGAGAAAAGTCACTTTAAAGTTACCCTTATGTTGCTTTTTTTAAACTGTTTTTTAAACAAAAGTGCAAAGAAAATAGCTTAGAAATTTTTTAATTTCAAGTTATTATAGTGCTTTGGAAAGGTAAAGACTTCAGCTTTCCAACGGTCGCCATTTGAGATCATTTCCATTAACCGTTTTAGAGAAAAGTCACTTTAAAGTTACCCTTATGTTGCTTTTTTTGCATTTTTTAAACTGTTTTTTAAACAAAAGTGCAATGATAATAACTTAGAAATTTTTTCATTTCAAGTTATTATAGTGCTTTGGAATGGTAAAGACTTCAGCTTTCCAACGGTCACCCTTTGAGATCATTTCCATTAACCGTTTTAGAGAAAAGTCACTTTAAAGACTTCAGCTTTCCAACGGTCACCCTTTGAGATCATTTCCATTAACCGTTTTAGAGAAAAGTCACTTTAAAGTTACCCTTATGTTGCTTTTTTGCATTTTTTAAACTGTTTTTTACACAAAAGTGCAAAGATAATAGCTTAGAAATTTGTTCATTTTAAGTTATTATAGTGCTTTGGAAAGGTAAAGACTTCAGCTTTCCAACGGTCACCCTTTGAGATCATTTCCATTAACCGTTTTAGAGAAAAGTCACTTTAAAGTTACCCTTATGTTGCTTTTTTGGAATTTTCTTAACCGTTTTTTACACAAAAGTGCAAAGATAATAGCTTAGAAATTTTTTCATTTCAAGTTATTATAGTGCTTTGGAAAGGTAAAGACTTCAGCTTTCCAACGGTCACCCTTTGAGATCATTTCCATTAACCGTTTTAGAGAAAAGTCACTTTAAAGTTACCCTTATGTTGCTTTTTTGGAATTTTCTTAACCGTTTTTTACACAAAAGTGCAATGATAATAGCTTAGAAATTTTTTCATTTCAAGTTATTATAGTGCTTTGGAAAGGTAAAGACTTCAGCTTTCCAACGGTCACCCTTTGAGATCATTTCCATTAACCGTTTTAGAGAAAAGTCACTATAAAGTTACCCTTATGTTGCTTTTTTAGCATTTTTTTAACTGTTTTTTACACAAAAGTGCAATGATAATAGCTTAGAAATTTTTTCATTTCAAGTTATTATAGTGCTTTGGAAAGGTAAAGACTTCAGCTTTCCAACGGTCACCCTTTGAGATCATTTCCATTAACCGTTTTAGAGAAAAGTCACTTTAAAGACTTCAGCTTTCCAACGGTCACCCTTTGAGATCATTTCCATTAACCGTTTTAGAGAAAAGTCACTTTAAAGTTACCCTTATGTTGCTTTTTTGCATTTTTTAAACTGTTTTTTACACAAAAGTGCAAAGATAATAGCTTAGAAATTTGTTCATTTTAAGTTATTATAGTGCTTTGGAAAGGTAAAGACTTCAGCTTTCCAACGGTCACCCTTTGAGATCATTTCCGTTAACCGTTTTAGAGAAAAGTCACTTTAAAGTTACCCTTATGTTGCTTTTTTGCATTTTTTAAACTGTTTTTTAAACAAAAGTGCTAAGAAAATAGCTTAGAAATTTTTTCATTTCAAGTTATTATAGTGCTTTGGAAAGGTAAAGACTTCAGCTTTCCAACGGTCACCCTTTGAGATCATTTCCATTAACCGTTTTAGAGAAAAGTCACTTTAAAGTTACCCTAATGTTGCTTTTTTGGAATTTTCTTAACCGTTTTTTACACAAAAGTGCAATGATAATAGCTTAGAAATTTTTTCATTTCAAGTTATTATAGTGCTTTGGAAAGGTAAAGACTTCAGCTTTCCAACGGTCACCCTTTGAGATCATTTCCATTAACCGTTTTAGAGAAAAGTCACTTTAAAGTTACCCTTATGTTGCTTTTTTGCATTTTTTAAACTGTTTTTTAAACAAAAGTGCTAAGAAAATAGCTTAGAAATTTTTTCATTTCAAGTTATTATAGTGCTTTGGAAAGGTAAAGACTTCAGCTTTCCAACGGTCGCCCTTTGAGATCATTTCCATTAACCGTTTTAGAGAAAAGTCACTTTAAAGTTACCCTTATGTTGCTTTTTTGCATTTTTTAAACTGTTTTTTAAACAAAAGTGCTAAGAAAATAGCTTAGAAATTTTTTCATTTCAAGTTATTATAGTGCTTTGGAAAGGTAAAGACTTCAGCTTTCCAACGGTCGCCCTTTGAGATCATTTCCATTAACTGTTTTAGAGAAAAGTCACTTTAAAGTTACCCTTATGTTGCTTTTTTTAAACTATTTTTTACACAAAAGTGCAAAGAAAATAGCTTAGAAATTTTGGAAATTCAAGTTATTATAGTGCTTTAGAAAGGTAAAGACTTCAGTGATGTGAAGCTGGCGGCCCGCCATCCGCCAGACACCTGACAAATCCATAGGCGTCGCCACTAAATTATACAAAATGTTCCGTTTTCCCTTATTTCCTATTCCTGACCATTTCTTTTACTATAAAGAGAATGTAAACATTCTACAAACCTTTTTGAACATAAAAATCAATTGTTTATTAATAAAAATCAATTCTATATTAACAATTGATTTTTTAAAAATATTAACAACGAAAAACTTGAAAATTCTATTGTCTGCTGACTGGCGGATGGAGTTTGCTGCTAAATAATTATCCCAAAATCATTTTTTAGAATTAGATTTTTGCAAATAAATATCCAACGAACATTTGTTAACATAAAAATCAATTGTTTATTAACAATTATTTTTTTTTGAAAGCAATTAAAGGCGAATAACTTGAAAATTCGATTGTCTGCTGACTGGCGGATGGAGTTTGCTGCCAAATAATTATCCCAAAATCATTTTTTAGAATTAGATTTTCGCAAATAAATATCCAACGAACATTTGTTAACACAAAAATCAATTGTTTATTAAAAATTGATTTTTTTAAAGCAATTAAAGACGAAAAACTTGAAAATTCGATTGTCTGCTGACTGGCGGATGGAGTTTGCTGCCAAATAATTATCCCAAAATTATTTTTTAGAATTAGATTTTTCCAAATAAATATCCAACGAACATTTGTTAACATAAAAATCAAATTGAAAATTCGATTGTCTGCTGACTGGCGGATGGAGTTTGCTGCCAAATAATTATCTCAAAATTATTTTTCAGAATTAGATTTTTGCAAATAAATATCCAACGAACATTTGTTAACATAAAAATCAATTGTTTATTAACAATTAATTTTTTTAAAGCAATTAGAGGCGAATAACTTGAAAATTCGATTGTCTGCTGACTGGCGGATGGAGTTTGCTGCCAAATAATTATCTCAAAATTATTTTTTAGTATTAGATTTTTGCAAATAAATATCCAACGAATATTTGTTAACATAAAAATCAATTGTTTATCAATGTGCGATCAGTTTTTGGACAACATATTTCTCTTAAATTGGATTTCTAAAGGTTATTTCTAAACCTGGAAAATTAACGACAAGTGCTGTACATTTTTTAAACAATACTTATTGTTTATATTTTTTTGTAACTCAGGAATTTTTACAGAGTTATCAACAGTTTTTTTAAGCAATACTTATTGTTTATAATTTTTTGGTATCTCAGGTACATTCAGTAAGTTATCAAAAGTATGTGCAAACAGTTTTTGGACAATAGATTTCCTTTAAAATAGATTTTAATAAAAAATTTTTTCTTTTTGATATTTAGTCTCAACAACTGCACATTTTTTATAACAATACTCATTTTATATAATTTTTTGATAACTCAAGTAGAAGTACTGTGTTATCAAAAAAATTTGAGAAAATTTTGGGAACATTAGATTTCCCTTAAATTAGATTTTAATAGAAAATTTCTTCTTATTGAACATTAATATTAACTGCTGTACATTTTTTAAACAATACTTATTGTTTTTATTTTTATGGTAACTCAGGTACATTCACTGAGTTATCAAAAAAATGTTCGAACAGTTTTTGGAAATAGATTTCCCTTAATTTAGATTCTAATAAAAAATTTCTTTTTTTTAAATGTAATGTCAACTGCTGTAAATTATTTTTAATATTTACAGCTTTTTTAAAATAGTGTTAGAAAAAACTTAATCCTCTATTATAAATAAAAAAGATTTTGTCTCTCGGCGATGTCCTTTTTGTCCTTATCTATCTTTTCGTTAATGATAATAAAAGTTAGAAATTATTAGCCCTTTCCCCTTCTTTTCTTTCCTTTTATGAATATTTTTCGCCTTATGCCTCAGTTTTCCACTGCCTGCGTCGCCGTTTATTGTCCTCTTAGTGAGGCAGTTTGTTAAAATTTTATTTCACCAAATAAACGAATTTCATTTTTTTATTTAAATATTTATAATATTTTTTGTAAATTGGATGCTGTTAAGTTATATATGAAATTTTTTTAATTAAAAAATAATGAGTAAGTACCAACAAATAAAACAAAAATTTTTTTTTGAATGTCAGTTTACCAATTTACATATATTATGTAATGTCAGTTAAAATTATTAGCGGAATTACAGAATATTTATCGTATTATTAAAAAATACATACAAAAAACACTTAATATTATAATTAATAAAAAATAGTTTTTTAATTAAAAAAATAACTGTTTTAACTATTTTAAATTTAATTATTCCAGTGAAATTTTTTTTTTAATTTTATGACATGAAAAATATTTTTGTATAAATATATTTAAATAAAAGTTAGTTTATGTAAAAAAAGATTTAAAAATAATGGCGATATATGATTTTTAATCAACAATTTATTTCGAAATAAGAAAATGTTTGAATTTTTTTTAAAATTTATATATAATATTTATTGAAAATTTATTTTTCAGGAGTCCTTGGAGAGAAGTCGACAGAGGAACAGGACGAAAGAAGTAAGTCGACATATGCAAATAATTATTTTTTATTAACCAAAAATGGGTATATTAGTATATTTTTACAATCTGATCACAGATCAGAAATAAAATCCCAAACACATAAAACAACAATAAACAAATAATATAATTGTTTATTATAATGTACAGCAGTTGAGACTATTTTTCGAAAAATTGATTTTAAACAGAAAAGTCTAATTTGTCACAAATTTAGGGGGTTAGAAAACGACGGGAATATTTTATTATTACTTGGGACATATTCCTGAGTAAGGAAAAAATATAAACAATAATAAAAATAATGTACAGCAGTTGCTATTAATTTTCAAAAATTGGTTTTAAAAACACAAAAGTCTAATTTCTGAAAAGTTTAGAGAGATAGAAAACGACAGGAATATTTTATTGTGACTTAGGACATATTCCTGAAAAAGAAAAATATATTCCCGTCGTTTTCAACCGCCCTAAATTTTTCAGAAATTCGATATTTTTGTTTAAAACCAATTTTTCGAAAAACAATTTCAACTGATGTACATTATTTTTATTAATTTTTATAGTGTATGTTTTTTCCTAACTCAGGATTATGTTCGGAGTAAGAAAAAATATTCCCGTCCTTTTCTACCCCCCAAATTTTTCAGAAACTAGACATTTCTGTTGAAAACCAATTTTTTGAAAAATAATTTCAACTGCTGTACATTATTTTTAATATTTTTTATTGTTTATATTTTTTTCCTTACTCAGAAATAAGTCTTAAATAACAAAATATTTAGGTCGTTTTCTACCCCCCCCCCAAATTTTTCAGAAATTAGACATTTCTTTTTAAAACCAATTTTACGAAAAATAATTTCAACTGCTGTTCATTATTTTTATTACTTTTTATTGTTTATATTTTTTTCCTTATTAAAAATTAGATTTTTTCCCTTATCCAGATTATGTCCTGAGTGAAAAAAAATATTTCCGTCGTTTTTTACCTCTTTAAATTTTTCAGAAATTAGACATTTCTGTTGAAAACCAATTTTTTGAAAAATAATTTTAACTGCTGTACATTATTTTTATATTTCTTCATTGCTTATATTTTTTTCTTACTCAGGATTATGTTCTGAGTAAGAAAAAATATTCCTGTCCTTTTCTACCCCCCAAATTTTTCAGAAACTAGACATTTCAGTTTAAAAACAATTTTTCGAAAAATAATCTCAATTGCTGTACATTGTTTTTATTATTTTTTATTGTTTATATATTTTTCCTTACTGAAGAATGTGTCCCAAGTAAGATAAAAATTTTTTTTTCTACTCTTCTAAATTTTTCAGAAATTAGACATTACTTGTTAAAACCAATTTTTCGAATAATAATTTCAACTGCTTTACATTATTTTTATTAATTTTTATTGTTTAAATATTTTGCAAACTCAGGAATTTGTTCAAAATAATAATAAACTTAGGGACAATCACTGAGTTATAAAAAAATGGGATCATTTTTTGGAAAGTAGATTCTCTTTAAATTTGATTTAAATAAAATTTGTTTAATTTTTTGAATTTTAATGTCAACTGCGGTATATTTTACAAACATTACTTATTGTTTATAATTTTTTGCTTATTCAAGGACAGTGACTGAGTTATCAAAAAAAATATTCGTTCAGATTTTGAAAAGTAGATTTCCTTTAAATTTAATTTAAATGAAAATTTTCCATTTTTTTAATTTTAATTTTATAAACAATACTTATTGATTATGATTATATTTTTTAAATAACTTATGGTTTATAATTTTTGCTGACTCAGGGACATTTACTCAGTTATCAATAAAATATGAAAAACAAATTTTTTACAGTAGAATTTCTATAAATAGGATTTTATTGCAAAAATTTCTATTTTTGATCTTTAATGTTAACTGATGTACATTTAATGAACAATATCATTTGTTTAAAATTATTTGCTAACTTAAGGAGATTTAACTGGTTATTAAATAATATACAAACATTTTTTGGACTGTTGGTTTACTTTAAATTATACTTTTTCAAAGATTTTCTATTTGTTAAGCTTTAATGTAAACTGCTGTACATTGTATGAACAATACTTATTGTTTATAATAATTACTAACTGAAGGAGACATACTGCTTTATCAAGAAAGTATGCAAACATTTTTTGGACTGTTTATTTTCTATAAATTAGATGTATATAAAAAGTTGCTATTTTTTAAAACTTTAATTTTAACTGCTGTACATTGTATGAACAATAGTTGTTGTGCATAATTTTTTGCTCACTCAAGGAAAGTCACTGACTTATCAAAAAAACATGCAAACCATTTTTGGACAGTAGATTTTCTATAAATTAGATTTTAATAAAAAAATTTCAGTCTTTTTTATCTTTAATGTCCACTGCTGTACAGTTTATGAACAATATTTATTAATTATCATTTTTTTCTGACTCAGATACATTTGCTGAGTTTTCAAAAAAAATAAGAACAGTTTTTTAACAGTAGAATTTCTATAAATAAAATTTTATTGCAAAATTTCTATTTTTGAACTTTTATGTTAACTGCTGTACATTTAATGAACAATACTTATTGTTTATTATTTTTGCTAACTCAGGAACATTTACTGAGTTATCAAAAAAATATGCGAAAAGTTTTTCGTAAAGTAGATTTCCTTTAAATTATATTTTAATAAAAATTTTTCAATTTTTCGAACTTTTGTGTCAACTGCTGTACATTTTACCAACAATAATTATTATTTTAAATTTTTTTCTAATTTAGGTATAACCATGTTCATTTTGACTTTTACTCCTAGGTTATAATAATAAACCACTATATTCCTAATATGTAAATTAGATTTTATTGTTAACATATTTTATAAAATTTTTTCTTATGTCTAATTAAGTGACAATTTTTGTTGAAGGGACGCCTTACTTCGTAGTTTTTCAAGAGACATTGGATTGGAAGTATTATTCAACAGAACATCGGGGAATGTTGCAGACTTGTGTGGCATTTCCGAATTCCAAGCAGTGTGTACCGAAGGAAAAACAAAACGTGAAGAGGTGAGTCAAAAAATATTAATTTTACATTTTTTTTATCATTATGATTATATTTATATAAATAATTATGAATCACACTAAAAGCCATCTTTAAAATGTACGTCTATAAACGTACGCTTTCACTCAAGGGGCTAAACTAAAAAAAACTTTTTTAAAATTTTTAACACATTTATGGATGTAAATCATTTTATTATAATTTAATAATTATTTTAGAAATTTAGCTAATTCTTTTGTTATTTAAATAAACGGTCTAAAAAATAGACTATAAGAATTCATAATTAATTAAATATTATTCTTGTATTTAAAATTATTTTGTGAAAAATAATGGAAATTTTTATAAATTTTTTTCTATTAGCCAAAATTTAAGTAATTAAGAATCGGAGGAAAAACTTAATCCTTTATTGTAAACAAAGTAGTTGACGACCTCGGTTTATTGTTACAGAAGTTTTTTTTGTGTCGAATAAAATTTCTTACAATGAAATGTAAAATTTCAATTTTATTTATATTTAAAAAAATCAAATTATTAAGAATTAAAATTAAATAAAATTTAAAGTTAAAATTGTTTAAAAAACAGTTACAAAAGAGGAAGTAAGTTGTAGTTGGAAATTTTATTAAATAATTATTATTTTATAATTTAAAAATAGAATTAACACACATTTAATATTTTATTCTTTATTTAAAAAATCATGGTAATATTTATCTGTGTACAAATTGTTTCTTTTGTCTAATTAACTCAATAATTTTATTTACAGTGACGATTGAACTTTTGAATTCTTTAAGTCACATCGGAGAGGGAACTTTGCTCAAAATACCGGAAATGTTAGACATGCCGATAACCTTCAAATTCATAGCAATGAGAAAAAAAGGAATACAAAAATAATCGAGTAAGTGAAAAAAATATTAATTATTCATAACTTTTTATTATTTAATATACAAAAAGTGTTTTATGATGATTGAAAAAAATGGTTTCTTTAAGTAACCACGTGGTTTATATATATTTTACTATATTGAAACACGTAGACACTGGATAACATTCCGTTAAGTGCTATTTTTATTTAAAGAGTAAAAATTCTGTTAAATGTAATTATGAACAATTAATTACCTGAATAAAAATTTTTTTCATGATAAGATTTATTTAATATTTTTTATAATTTAAACAACTTATGAGTGCCACGAATTAATAAATTATTATCAATTGTGTAGATTCCAGAAAATTTTCCAAAGGACAGCCAACTTTAAAGAGGAGGAGTTTTCAAAAATATTATGGGGTAAGTCAAAGAAATATATTTAATTTGAACTTCCTTCTCGCATCCTATATCCACAAAAAATTTTTATTTAGTTAAAAAAATGGTAACTATATTTTATACTTGAAAAATAAAATTAATTTAAACAACAAATACAAATTAAAAATATTTGTCACTAAAAAAACATTTTTTTGTAAAACAAAATTTTAATTTTATAATAGATATTTCATAATGTTTATAATTTCTAATCTTTTTGTTAAAGTTAATTTAAAAATTTGAAATTTTCGAATTTAAATTTACTTCTGAACACATTGTTCCTAAAATAAAAAATGATTTTCTAAATTAAGATGATTATTTGCTTTTTGTAAGAAAAAGAAAAATGTTTAAAATAAAAATAAATAAAAAATGCAAACAAGATAAATATTAAAATTTCTACAAATTTTTATTTTAAAAATGTACACCATTTTTTTAGTTTTAATTTTCTCTTTTTTTCTTTCTTTTAAAATTATTTTCGAAATTTACTGAATATTTTTGAAATTATGAGGATTATATTTATAGAAAACCCATATAATATAAATTAGACTTTTAATATAAACTACAAATTATTTTAATTATTTTAGTTAATCTCGTTAATAATAAATTTAATATTTATTTATTGTTTAATAATGCATTTTTTAAGTTAACATATATATTTTAAATCTAATAACATTACTGCCTTAACTCAAACTTGTAATTTGTTTAAATAATTTATTCATAACAGTAATTTGACAATATTTTTTAAATATATAAATTATTATTAATAGAAAATAACTAGCTTAAATTTTTCGTTCTTTTTCAATAAAATTAATATATTTGTAATAGTTGTTAAAAAAATAGTTTTTAAATAAAGAATTTATTATTAATGGAGAAAAAATTTTTAATATAGAAGTTAATTTTTATAATTGTTATTTTTTTGCAGAGACACATTTTCATCTTTTTTTGGATCGCAGAGAAGTTGGATGGAAACAAGATTCAAGTGAAGACGCCTAACAGTGATTGAAAACATTGGAAACCTTTGACATCTTATGAAGAACTTAGCTTTCATAGTATTAAGTCATATTATTATTTAGCTAGGGATTTTTAAACTAAGAATGTAATTACATAGCTAGGAAATTAGTGAAGTATTTTTAAGAAAAAAATTTTTTATTCTTCATTCTTCAAGAGGATTCATCGTCATTCGGAGTCAACTACAACATTGCGAGGTGAGTGAAAAAACAATATTTTATTATCCTCCATCCCATCCTACACCCAGAAAATATTTTATATTCAATTTAAAAAAATTCTAGTAATTTATTCTTTACTTAAAAACATTAATTTTAGTATATAATATACATTTTTCAATATTGAATTAGAAAAATAATTTTTTTCAATTGAAAAGTTTTATTAAATAAAAAAAAGGTTTTTTATAAACATAATTTAGTATGCAATGAAATTAAAAAAGAAAAAAAATTCTTACTGATTTTAAAAATATGTTTTCTTTCAAATTTTTAACTGTTTTTTAGTAGTTTCATTTTTTTATAACTGAGCCAAAATAAGTGAAACCAGCCACTTGAAAAATTTTTGTCTCCAATTTTCATGTTATGTATGATTTTTGGTAGATATATGAGTACACTTTTGCCCCCTAAATTTTTTTCAAAAAAAATTTATTTTTGAAGTAATCAGGTTTTGAAGTTTTGGGTCATTTTATTTTCATTTTATTAATACTTTGAAACAAATAATTATAATTAAGTGAATTTTTTTTAAATTAAAGCTTAAAGTCAATACTTTAATGATTAAATAAAGCGATTGCTGAAAAATGAAAATTTATAATTGTTATTAACAATTCTTTTAAACAATTGCAACTTGAAGAATGTTCTCAATGTTTTTCAAAGATTAAATTACGATGTATTGATGCGTAAAACTCCAAGCATTACAATAAAAAATCAGGCTGTGAAGCAGGCGCAACGCGCCTACATCATAGGATTTCGTGGCCTAAAATGACAAAAGTGATGATAATGATTGAATAAAAAAAAATAAAAATTTATTTAGAAATTTTTTTTGAGTTAATTGTTTAAAATTTTTAATGAAGTAATTGGTTCTTTTAGTACTTTCGAGTATTTTCATGTCGCATATGTTTTCAATGAAAATATGGAATAGGAGTGATTTAAAATATATTATCAAAAAGTATAACTTTAACAAATTAAGAATTTAATCATTTATTTTTAGCAACATACAAAAATTGTAGAACTATGTAAATTACCCATTACCATTACCCTAACAACAGTTGTTATGACAACCATTACCATAGTAACGGTTGTTTTGGCAAACATTAACATAGCAACGGTTGCCATAGCAACGGCTGTTATGACAACCATTACCATAGCAACAGTTGCCATGGCAACGGCTGTTATGACAACCATTACCATAGCAACAGTTGCCATGGCAACGGCTGTTATGACAACCATTACCATAGCAACGGTTGTTATGGCAAACATTAACATAGCAACGGTTGCCATGACAACGGTTGTTAAGACGTAAGACTTAAGGCTTAGAACTTAAGACCTTCTTATACCGAAGTTAAGTCTTAAGTCTTAGGACATAAGAACTTAAAAAAAACTTAAGACTTAAGACTGAATACTTAAGACTTAAGACGTAAAAACTACGGACGGACACCGAAGTCTCGCTATAAGGGTTTTGGCCCTTGGCCACGAAACCCTAAAAAAGAAAAATCAGTAACCTCCAATATTATAGATATTGTGTAGATTTTTCTAACAAAATGCAGGCAAAATTCGACACGAGTTACTGAAAAAAGATAAAATTTCAAACGAATAAATAAGATCGTCTTTTGTTTTGTTAGAAACTTCACACTTTCAAGCGGATTTGTATGATTAAAAGTCGATTTTCGCCTGCATTTTGTTAGAAAAATCTACACAATATCTATAATATTGGAGGTTACTGATTTTTCTTTTTTTTATTTTAATGCTTAGAGTTTTACGCATCAATACATCGTAATATAATATTTGAAAAACATTGAGAACATTCTTCAATTTGCAATTGTTTAAAAGAATTGTTAATAACAATTATAAATTTTTATTTTTTAGCAATTGCTTTATTTAATCCTTAAAGTATAGACTTTAAGTTTTAATTTAAAAAAAATTCACTTAATTATCTTTATTTGTTTCAAAGTATTAATAAAATGAAAATAAAATGACCCAAAACTTCAAAACCTGATTACTTCAAAAATAAATTATTTTTTTTAAATTTAGGGGGCAAAAGTGTACTCATATATCTACCAAAAATCATAGATAACTTGAAAATTGGAGACAAAAATTTTTCAAGTGGCCGGTTTCACTTATTTTGGCTCAACTAACATTTTAATTTAATATTATTAAAAAATTTTTAAATTATTTATTTTAATGTTTGCAATAACCCAGAATTAGGACAATTTTTATCCCTCACTGCAAACAAAAGAGTTGACAAAGACCCTTGGCATTGTCCAAGAATTTGTTTTGAAATTTATTAAAAATAACAAGAAATGGTGGTTTTGTTATTATTGATTTCATAATTTTTATTAATAATTAATTAGCCAAACAATATTATTAACGATCCAAAAATATTAAAAATATGAAACTTTTATATAGGAATTAAAATACTCTGCTTTTATCAATGACAAATGCAAAATTAAAAAATTTGTTTTTTCAAAAATGTTTTGAACATTTCTTGTTAAATTTTAAATAATTTAAATATTAAATATAAAAATTTAAATATTTATTATATTATAATAATCAATTTAATCTGACTTCACCTGAAGTTAGCGTTTATTATAACATTGTTTTGTTTTATTGTTTAAATTGATATGTTAAAAAATGAAAAGTTAATTTATAGACTATGAGTTAAAAAATGTGCAAAAAATTATATAAAATGTGTAGTGTTTTAATTTGTTAGCTTCCTTAAAAATTAAAGGGCCTAGCGGAGTAGGCATGCAAAATTTGCTCCCTCTCAAAAAAATTTGAAATTTTTGTTACATGTTGGCAGCATTAAAGATAACATTTTTCAACAAATATTTTTTTAAAAAAAGTTTTTGAGGTTTTTTGTGGGCAAAATTAATAATTTTTTTTTTAAATTCCTCTTATTGATTTATATAACTCGAAAAACCGTAAGAAAAATTATATTTTTTAAGAAATTAAGAATTTTCATTAAAATTGAAAAAGCAAGTTTTGAAAGCAACAATGGAAAAGTAATTTTTTTATTTTATATAAAATCCATTTATTATTTTAAATGTAAAAAGAAATTTTTTATTATTTTATATAAAATTCACTTATTTTGTGAAATAATAAATTATATTTAACTAACTACTTCTTGTTAAAGGAGGTAAGAAAACTAATGCAACGAAAAATTCACTATGGTAGAAGGAGAAAATTTTCGAAGAAACAAAAGAGGGGAAAAGGAAATCCCCAAAGTCGGTACCTTACTTGTTTACAAAAGAGGATTAACTTTTCTTTCTGATCCTCAATCGTTGAAAGGTCGATGACTACAAATAATATTCAAAGTAATTGGAAAATTTAGTTTCTTTCAACTTACGTTTTAGGAAATTAAATTAAAACTGCTGAATATTATTTATAAAAAATACTTTTCATTTTATGTAAAAATTTCAAAAATTCTGACCTAAAAGAAATTTATATCATACATTAATTAAGAAATAATTATTTTTATTTTATTTAGAAAATTTTATATATATATACACAGTAGTATATAAAAAATTAAATAAAATTTTTACCGATATTTGTTCATTAATTCATAATTAACAATATCTGCTTTCAAAGAGCAGAATCCTTTTACATAAACCTTACTGCAAATTTATCTAAAACAAACAATAAATAATAATTAAAAACAAAAAAGCATTAAATAATTTTTCTAACAATTTATAAAGTTGTAAAAAAATAGAAATCAAAAATAATTTTTTGAAATTTTTCAAATAAAATCAATAAAGAATTATTTCTTAATGTATGTTATAAATTTCTTTTGGGTCAGAATTCTTAAAATTTTAATGAAAAATAAAACTAATTTTTATAAACAATATTCATCAGTTTTAATTTATTTTCCAAAAATGGAAGTAGAAAGAAACTAAATTTTGCAATTATTTTGAATATTATTTGTAGTCGTCGACCTTTTAAAAATCAACGATTAGAAAGAAAAGTTGATTCTGTTTTGTAAACAAGTAAGATAAGGGCTTTGGGGTTTTCCTATTCCCCTCTTTTGTTTTCTTCGACAGTTTTCTCCCATTACCTGAGTGAATTTTCCGTTGAGTCAGTTTTCCTACTTTCTTGAGAATTTCACAAATGAAGTGAATTTGATATAAAATTATTAAAAATTCTATATTTAATGTTTAAATTATTTTACATTTAACAAGTAGTGTTCACGACTTTTTCTTATAGTTTTTCTAGGTTTATATTATAAGATTCACTTATTTTTTGAAATTATAAATTATATTTAATATTTAATTATCTACTCCTTTTAAAGGAGGTAAGAAAACGGACGCAACGGAAAATTCACTCAGGTAGAAGGAGAAAATTTTCGAAGGAAACAAAAGAGGGGAAAAGGAAAACACCAAAGTCCTTATCCTACGTGTTTATAAAAGAGGATAATTTTTCTTTCTGATCGTCAATTAGAATGGTCGACGACTACAAATAATATTAAAAAGAGAAGTTAATCCTGTTTTGTAAACAAGTAAGATAAGGACTTTGGGGTTTTCCTATTCCCCTCTTTTGTTTTCTTCGACAGTTTTCTCTCATTACCTGAGTGAATTTTCCGTTGAGTCAGTTTTCCTACTTTCTTGAGTTCTAGTTAGTTAAATATAATTAATTAATAAATTGTGAAATAATAATTTTACAAATGAAGTGAATTTTATATAAAATTATTAAAAATTCTATATTTAATGTTTAAATTGTTTTACATTTAACAACTAGTGTTCACGACTTTTTCTTATAGTTTTTCTAGGTTTATATTATAAAATTCACTTATTTTTTGAAATTATAAATTATATTTAATATTTAATTATCTACTCCTTTCAAAGGAGGTAAGAAAACGGACGCAACGGAAAATTCACTCAGGTAGAAGGAGAAAATTTTTGAAGGAAACAAAAGAGGGGAAAAGGAAAACACCAATGTCGTTATCTTACTTGTTTACAAAAGAGGATTAATTTCTCTTTCTGATCGTCAATTACTGAAAGGTCGACGACTACAAATAATATTCAAAATCAATGGAAAATTTTAGTTCCTTTCTACTTACATTTTAGGAAAATAAATTAAAACTGCTGAATATTATTTATAAAAAATACTTTTCATTTTTCGCGAAAATTTCAAAAAATAATATTCGGCAGTTTTAATTTAATTTTCTAAAATGTAAGTAGAAAGAAACAAAATTTTTCAATTAGTTTGAATATTATTTGTAGTCATCGACCTTTCAACAATTGATGATTAGAAAGAAAAGTTAATCCTCTTTTGTAAACAAGAGAGGTAACGACTTTGGGGTTTTCCTTTCTCCCTCTTCTCTCCTTTGACAATTTTCTCCTTCTACCTGAGAAAATTTTTCGTTGAGTCTCAGTTTTCCTATTTCCTTCGGAAGGACTGGATAGCTTATTATTTTACAAAATAAATAAAGTTTATATAAAATGATTTAAATTTTTATATAATAAAACTTTAAATATTTAAAATTTAACAAAAAATATTAAATATATGAAAGAAGTTATCAATTATCTGAATCAATCTTTCAAAATAAATCTTTTCAATCACATCTTAACTTCATATGTATCGACAGCACAGTTGTCTTAATACAGAAATCTGCTTTTTTACAAAATTAATTAACAATTTCAAAATTATCGAAGAACTTAGAAAAAAAGTAGCATGGTGGAATGTGAGCTCACGTTTTTCTGAGTTCTTTGATAATTTTGAAATTGTTAATTAATTTTGAAAAAATAATTTTCTAAAAAAGCAGATTTCTGTATTAACCAGCTGTGCTGTCGATGCATATGAAGTTACGATCTTATTGAAGAGATTTATTTTAAGACATTGATTTGAATAATTCATAACTTCCTTTTTCAGTGTAGTAATTAAAAATAAAAACGTTTACAAAATTAGGCACAAAATTATTTGAACTTTTATTTTTATGAAAAATACATTTAATTTACTGAAGTGAAAATTTGAAATCATTTTTCCAGTTTTTGCGTCGACTCGCACATTATTTCCATATGAAGTGGAGGAGAAGAATCAGCTGAAATATAGGGGTAAGTGAATGAAATACAAATATATTATTTTCAAACTTTCTTTATTTCTTCTTCAAAACATTTTCTTCTTCTTACAATATCTTCTCTTTTAGAACTTTTTCTTTCTCTGAAAAATCACTTTAAATCTAAATCTATGAAAATTTCGCCGATTTCAATTCAGTGGACTAGGTTTCTTAAATAAATCAGTTGAACTTTCTAGAGGATCATTAAAAAACTATTGATTCTCAGTGGAATTCTAGTGAGAGTGAAATTCAACTGATTTATTGAGGAGACATAGTCCACTGAATTGAAATCGGCGAAATTTCCACAGATTTAGATTTAATTCTTCTATAATTTTTCTTCATTTTTTCTATTTCTATCTTTGTAGCAAACGCACTTGTCTTATTTAGTGGAAATAGGATAATAACCTCTTCCACTAAATAAGAAATCGGAAACCTTTACCGATTAATTCAAAGTGCAATATTTCTCTTTTTGTTTTTTTTCTCCTTTTTTCTTCATTTTTTCTATTTCTATCTTTGTAGCAAACGCACTTGTCTTATTTAGTGGAAATAGGATAATAACCTCTTCCACTAAATAAGAAATCGGAAACCTTTACCGATTAATTCAAAGTGCAATATTTCTCTTTTTGTTTTTCTTCTCCTTCTTTCATCTTTCTTATCTATCTCTTTCCATTATATCAATCCTCTCTTTCCCTTTCCTTACTTGGTGGGATGACTTATAACAAGCCTTCCTTTTGGAAGAAAGTCTCCTCCAAAGTTTCCTTTCTCTCCTTCTTTGGTAGGATGACTTGTAACACGTCTTCCTTTTGGAAGAAAGTCTCCTCCAAAGATTCCTCTTAGTCTCCTACAAAGTTTCCTTTCCTTACTTGGTGGGATGACTTATTGCAAGCTCCTCCAAAGTTTCCTCTCTCTCTATGTTTGGTGGGATGACTTATAGCAAGCTCCTCCAAACTTCCTCCCTTTAAGCATCCCAGGGGAGAGTGTGACGACTTTCTCTCCCCACCTGGGAACGAAGTCGTCCTCGAGGAGATAGTTTCCGACTTCGATCTCCTCGAGTAGGGAAGTTGGAAATGACCGAGTCTTTCCACTTCCCGTGAGAAGTCGAAGTCAAGGAGAGGAGGACCACAACTCTCCTTGAGAAATAAAAAGAGGGATGGTGTATGTTAATTTTTTTTTGATTTTTCAGCTCTAGAGGTCATCATTCACAGTGACCTTCTTACCCGTTCGACTTCTTCTGGAATTGAGAAAGTCGCCATCCTCTTTCTGAGGACGACTTCTTTCTCTCTTCCTACTCAAGGAGAGTGAAGTCGACAACTTCTCTCCTTGAGGACGACTTCGTTCCCAGGTGGGGAGAGAAAGTCGTCACACTCTCCCCTGGGTTGCTTAAAGGGAGGAAGTTTGGAGGAGCTTGCTATAAGTCATCCCACCAAACATAGAGAGAGAGGAAACTTTGGAGGAGCTTGCAATAAGTCTTCCCACCAAGTAAGGAAAGGAAACTTTGGAGGAGACTAAGAGGAATCTTTGGAGGAGACTTTCTTCCAAAAGGAAGGCGTGTTACAAGTCATCCCACCAAAGAAGGACAGAGGGAGGAATCTTTGGAGGAGACTTTCTTCCGAAAGGAAGGCGTGTTACAAGTCATCCCACCAAAGAAGGAGAGAGAGGAAACTTTGGAGGAGACTTTCTTCCAAAAGGAAGGCTTGTTACAAGTCATCCCACCAAGTAAGGAGAGGGGAAGAGAGGATTAATGGAAAGTGGATATTGGAATAGAAGTGGTATTCTCATCAAAGAATAAGTGGAATTCACTGGGAAACAGTTATAAGTATACCATTTTTACTGGTTTCCTAGTGAATTTTAACTGATAACCTGTAAAAGTGGTATACTTATAACTCTTTCCTAGTGAATTACACTGATTCAAATAGAGATGCAGATAAATAAATATTGATAGATAAGAAGAAAGAGAAAAAAGTAAAACAAGAATATTGCACTTTCAATGTGAATCGGTGAAGATAACCGATCCCTATTCAGTGGAAGAGGTTATGGTCCTGTTTCCACTAAATGAGTAAAAGTGCGTGTTTACTACAAAGATAGGAATAGAAAAAAACAAAGAAAAACGAAAAAATAACTTTAAATCTAAATCTGGGAAAATTTCGCTGATTTCAATTCAGTGGACTATGTTTTTCTTAAATAAATCAGTGGAATTCTAAGTAAGGGTGAAATTCCACTGATTTATTTAAAAAACATGGTCCACTGTATTGAAATCAGCGAAATTTTACCAGATTTAGATTTAAAGTAATATTTTAATTTTTAAAACTAAAAAATTACTTTAAAGAATTAAAAAAAAGAATAAGAATTTCTAAAAGAATAGATTGTAAGAAGAAAAAAGTGTGTTAAAGAAGAAATAAAGAAAAGAAAAGAAAATATTTGCATTTAATTTACTTACCCCTATATTTCAGGTGATTCCTCCGCCGCTTTCAACGGGAGAATTGTTGTAAGTCGACTTCAAGGCTGGAAAAATAAAAATTTTAAATTAATTTTTATTTGAATAAATTAAATATAATTATTATAGAGAAAACTGTTAAAATATTTATAGTACTCACTCTGGATTTATCGATGATGAATAAAGAATTTAAGACGTCGAAAAAGTCTTGGACACTTCATGTTAAAGGAGATAAGAAGACTGACGGAACGGAAAATTCACTCAGGTAGTAGGAGAAAATTTTCGAAGGAAAAAAAGAGGGGAAAAGGAAAACCCCAAAGTCGTTATCTTACTTGTTTACAAAAGAGGATTAACTTTTCTTTCTAATCGTCAATTGTTGAAAAGTCGACGACTACAAATAATATTCAAAGTAATTGGAAAATTTAATTTCTAAATTAAAACTGCTGAATATTATTATTATATTTATAAAAAATACTTTTCACTTTTCGTGAAAATTTCAAAAATTCTGACCTAAAAGAAATTAATAACATACATTAAGAAATAATTGTTTGTTAATTGTATTTGAAAAATTTTATTTATGTATTCAGTAGCATTTAAAATTTTATCTAACAATTTATTTAGTTGTAAATAAAAATTAAAAATAATTATTGCAAATTTTTCAAATAAAATTAACAAACAATTATTTCTTAATGTATGTTATAAATTTCTTTTAGGTCAGAATTCTTAAAATTTTAACGAAAAATAAAACTAATTTTTATAAATAATATTCATCAGTTTTAATTTATTTTCCTAAAATGTAAGTAGAAAGAAACTTAATTTTGCAATTATTTTGAATATTATTTGTAGTCGTCGACCTTTTAAAAATCAACGATTAGAAAGAAAAGTTGATCCTCTTTTGTAAACAAGTAAGATAAGGACTTTGGGGTTTTCCTATTCCCCTCTTTTGTTTTCTTCGACAGTTTTCTCCCATTACCTGAGTAATAAAGCGTCAGTTTTCTTACCTCTTTTAAAAGGAGTAGAAAATTAAATATTAAATATAATATATTATTTCACAAAATAAGTGAATTTTATATTATAAACCTAGAAAAACTATAAGAAAAAGTCGTGGCCATTTTTTGTTAAATGTCATTTGTAAAACTATTATTTCACAATTTATTAATTAATTATATGTAACTAACTACTCCTTTTCAAGAAAGCAGGAAAACTGACTCAACAGAAAATTCACTCAGGTAATGGGAGAAAACTGTCGAAGAAAACAAAAGAGGGGAATAGGAAAACCCCAAAGTCCTTATCTTACTTGTTTACAAAAGAGGATTAACTTTTCTTTTTAATCCTCAATCGTTGAAAGGTCGATGACTACAAATATTCAAAGTAATTGGAAAATTTAGTTTCTTTCAACTTACGTTTTAGGAAATTAAATTAAAACTGCTGAATATTATTTATAAAAAATACTTTTCATTTTTTGTAAAAATTTCAAAAATTCTGACCTAAAAGAAATTTATAACATACATTAAGAAATAATTATTTTTATTTTATTTAGAAAATTTTATTTATGTATTCAGTAGCATTAAAAATTTTATCTAACAATTTATTTAGTTGTAAATAAAAATAGAATCTAAAAATAATTGTTGCAAATTTTTCAAATAAAATTAACAAACAATTATTTCTTAATGTATGTTATAAATTTCTTTTAGGTCAGAATTTTTGAAATTCTCACAAAAAGTGAAAAGTATTTTTTGTAAATAATATTCAGCACTTTTAATTTAATTTCCTAAAACGTAAGTTGAAAGAAACTAAATTTTCCAATTAGTTTGGATATTATTTGTAGTCAACAAATAATAATATTCAACAATTGAACCTTTCAGTAATTGACGATCAGAAAGAGAAATTAATCCTCTTTTGTAAACAAGTAAGATAACGACATTGGGGTTTTCCTTTTTCCCTCTTTTGTTTCCTTCGAAAATTTTCTCCTTCTACCTGAGTGAATTTTCCGTTGCGTCAGTTTTCTTACCTCCTTTGAAAGGAGTAGATAATTAAATATTAAATATAATTTATAATTTCAAAAAATAAGTGAATTTTATAATATAAACCTAGAAAAACTATAAGAAAAAGTCGTGAACACTAGTTGTTAAATGTAAAACAATTTAAACATTAAATATAGAATTTTTAATAATTTTATATAAAATTCACTTCATTTGTAAAATTATTATTTCACAATTTATTAATTAATTATATTTAACTAACTAGAACTCAAGAAAGTAGGAAAACTGACTCAACGGAAAATTCACTCAGGTAATGAGAGAAAACTGTCGAAGAAAACAAAAGAGGGGAATAGGAAAACCCCAAAGTCCTTATCTTACTTGTTTACAAAACAGGATTAACTTCTCTTTTTAATATTATTTGTAGTCGTCGACCATTCTAATTGACGATCAGAAAGAAAAATTATCCTCTTTTATAAACACGTAGGATAAGGACTTTGGGGGTTTCCTTTTCCCCTTTTTTGTTTTCTTCGACCTGTTGTCACCTTCTACCTGAGTCAATTTTCCGTTGGGTCGGTTTTCTTACCTCCTTTAAAAGTAGTTAGTTTAATATAATTTATTATTTCCCCAAATATGTGAATTTTATATAAAATAATAAAAAATATCTTTTTTCATTTCACAAAATGAGTGAATTTTATATAAAATAATAAAAAATTTTCTTTTCCATTGTTGCTTTCAAAACTTGCTTTTTCAATTTTAATGAAACTTCTTAATTTCTAAAAAATATAATTTTTCTTACGGTTTTTATTAAATTTAATTATTTGAACAACTCGTATAGAAAATGCCAAAATATTTCTGACAGCAACTTGAATTAAACTTCAAAAGGACCTAGCGGAGCAAACATGAAAAATTTGCCCCCTCTCAAAAGGCATTGAGATAAAATTTTTCATCAAATATTTTTTCAAACATTTGTTTTTTATAAGAGTTATGGAGGGGGAAAGAAAAATCAATAATTTGTTTTTTCAGGAAACCACTGGATCGATTTTAATGAAATTTATACAAGTTATATAAATCAATAAGAGGAATTTTAAAAAAATTTCAAAAAAATTTTGCCCACAAAAAACCCCTAAAAAATTTTTTTTGAATGCTGAAAAAAAATTTTTTTGTTCTTAATTTGAAGATACTAATTTGGAATTTTTACAGAAAGTTCTAGGATGTGTACTTTTCAAGAAAAATTTTTTTAATCGGTACCGCATAGTGAAAAAAATTAAAATCCTAGGTGGAGCATCATTCATTTCAAGCAAATGCGATAAATTTTTCAATTTAATGCGTAATGAGTGGCTCCAAAAACACATAATTACTAAATTTCAAGCAAATTAAAAAATAATCAGTTACTGGATACATTGTGCTACAGCCGGAATGATGCACCACCAAGGATTTTAATTTTTTCACTATGTAGTACTCGATTCAAAAATTTTTTAAAAATATTTCTTAAAAGTACACATTTATGAGAACTTTCTGTAAAAATTCCAAAGTAGTTTCTGGAGAGTTTTCGAGAAAAAACAAATTTTTGATTTTTCTTTCCCCCTCCATAACTCTTACAAAAATCAATTTTTTTAAAAATTTTATCTTAATGCTGCCAACATGTAACAAAAATTTCAAATTTTTTTGAGAGGGGGCAAATTTTGCATGCTTACTCCGCTAGGCCCTTTAATTTTTAAGGAAGCTAATAAATTAAAGCGCTACACATTTAATACAATTTTCTATACATTTTTTACACATAGTCTATAAATTAACTTTCCATTTTTTAACATATCAATTTAAACTATAAAACAAAACATAATCAAGGCTAACTTCAGGTGAGGTCAGATTATGTCGATTATTATAATATAATAATTATTTCAATTTTTATGTTTAATATTTAAATTATTTAAAATTTAACAAGAAATGTTATTTTTAATAGTGTTTTACTTTACTTTTACCTTACGTTACCCTTCCTTAATAAGTACATGAAAGATTACTTGACAGTTCTCGACTTTTAGATGGGACAATAATTCTGCACATACTTCATAGACAGTCCTAGAATTTTTCATTGACTTATGTGAAATAATCACAAGCAGTGATGGAATATTTAAAGTAATCAATTGAATGTTTTAAATATTCTAACAATGCTCGTGATTATTTCGCATAAGTCAATGACAAATTCCAGGACTGTCTATGAAATATTTTCAGAATTATTGACCCATCCAAAAGTCAAGTACTGTCACAAGCAATCTTTCATGTACTTATTTTTCCCTGTAGATTGTAAGTTGATCTTTTTATTAAAATAATTTTAAAATCAGGGAAGAATAAAAGAAAAATGTTGTTGCAACTTTACAAAGAATTATACTACAAAAGAAAATATTTAAATTTAAATGTAATTTTTAGTAAAAATTATCAATATCCTGAATAAGATAAGAAAAAGAATTCACATTCTGTTAAATTTAGAAAAAGAGAGCATTTTTGGTTACAGGAGAAAAAGAGAAAAGAGAAGAAAACATATTGAAGAAATTAATTTTTTATTTTTAAATTAGCGATTTCCAACTATTTTAGGTTAAATAAATTAATTATATTTAAATTAAAAGAGTAATTTTAATAACTTAAATAATGTACAAGAATAAAAAATGAATACTGAATTTTTGGAAAATTTTAGAATAATATTCTGTACGCTTATTGTAATCTAATTCTGAATTATTAAAAAGTTGTCATTAAATTTTAGAATTTATATAGTTTTAAAAATTTGAATTAATTTACTGCAAAAAATTGTTTTAATTCACAACAAAAATTTTAATTACTCCAGGTTAAAAAATTGAATAAAAAAGCAAAAATGATTTACAACTTAGAATTTCTAAAACTTAAATTAATTAGCAACAGTAATTTGAATTAATACTGTTAAAAATTTTAATAAATTTACCACAAAATTTTGAATGAAAAAATAAAAAGTAGTACAATTTTGTACTCGAAATATTGTTTTAAAGAATTGCTTTTGAAAATAAAATATTAAATCAAGGAAAATAAAATGTTTGTTTTTTCTCACTCACCCCAAATCCTCGCCTGTCTTCTCGAATTTTGTTCCCGTTCCCAACTCTTATTGGCGATGGCGAATGTTGAAGAAAAACGAAATGAATTAAATCTGCAAACAAATACATACTAATTATTAATTACAATTTACATAATTTACTTCTGATTAGAAATTCAAACGTCACTTATTACATACTTTAGCTATTACTCAAAGAAAGAATTTGAAAAAATATTCTGAGCCCACATTTTTTATGAGAATCTTTTTATTTATTGTTTAATATTTTTTATAAATTTATAAACTTTATTTGAATTTGACTTAATTTTCTGCATTTAAAATTCAGACTTAGAAAAAATGCATTAATTTTTGTTCCGACTGTTTATATAGGAGTCTTTTCGCAATAATTAGTGCTAACTAACACTAACACTAACTACTTGAAATTTAGAGTAATTGTAATAAATTTGATAAATTAATTTTTTAGTTTACTTATTAAATAAATATTAATTAATTACAATTAATTATCATCATTAACTATTGGAAGCTAAATTTTACAAATTAGTAAATATTACTCATAATTAAGAACCTGTATGCAACTAACTCGATGAGTGCTCTGCTGAATTCTTTAAATTCAGTCAAATGTGAATAAATAAAATTTGTAAATTTTAATTTTTAAACTGTACTAAGAAATTTGTGTTTAAATATTAAAATTTGCAACTTTTATTTTTTCACATTTTCGTATGTTTGACTGAATTGAAAGAATTCAGCAGAGCATTCGGCGAGTTGTTGCATGCAGGTACTCAATTGCAGCATTTGAAGTAAATACCATTCAATTGTTTAAAATAAAAATTATTTGAAAAAAGTAAATATTTCATTTAAAATAGAAGGTACAATTTGATTGTTTTAAAAAAAATTATTTTATTAAAATAAATATTTATTTAATAAAAAACAATAAATCGGTTATTTGAATCAAATAAACTTTTTCCGTGTAATTAAGTTTACAAAAGAAAAAAACAACTTTAGTTATTTAATATTAAATATAATTTTTAAAGATTGAGAAACAATTCACTTTCAATTAAATGCAACTTTTTTTCTGGGTGTAGGATAAAGAAAAAAAACATTATTACTTTTGACTCACCCCATTTCCGCGGTAAAAAATGCTGCCAGATGACGTATTTTGAATCCTCTTAAAAAATTAAAATTATATTTTAGTTGCTAACTTCCTATCTAACTTAATTGCATTTTTGCTTTTTTTAATCCCTAGCTAAATAATATATATCACAAATTATCACTTAACAAAAACTTTTACAATTTTAAATCGTAATAATCGTCGACAAAAATCCTAACACAAAAAAGAGTTAATCACAAAAAAAGATTTCGCAGATTCTTGGTGAATGATGCTTCGATGTGTTTTGGAGTTTTCTTCTTCTTTTTATCTTCCACAAAAGATTGCTGAAAAAAATTCTGTAAAAAAATTTAAGTCAATTAGATAAAAATATCGTTACAATAAATGTCTACATTCAAACTATTTTTAATTAGTTAATTAATAAAAATTTTATCATTTAACATGCATGAATGAATAACTTTCTATTAAAGTAAAACATCGATATTTAAGTCATCAATAAAATAAAAAGATATGTAGAAATAATTTATTTCTTAAAAAAATCATCGAATAAAAAACTTAGAGAATCAGTAAATAAAAATTAAATTAGTTAAAAGAAAAAAATTTCAATAATCATTATTAAAGAAAAAAATTTTTATTATCTGTAACTACGATTATTTGTAAATGTAAATAAATATTATTTTTAATTTCTCAATTGGATTTATTTTAAAATTATTTCAATTATGCTACTAATTTTATTATATTTATTACTAAAGTTTAAACAATATGAGAAATTCAATATTAAAAAAATTATATTTTGTTACTTACTTGTTAATTAATTATTAATTAATTCAAGGACGAGCTGGAAAAATCAATTCTTCATCTCTCGATAAACGTGGTGTCCTCCGGAAAATTCTTGCGTTTTCTTGTCGATGAATAATTTGAAAAAAGTTTATAAATTTTATATTAATTCAAAGAGGCACTTAATTGTTTTTTAAATATTAAAACTATTTAATAAAAAAATTATTTAATTCAAGAAATTAAATTACATTTTTAACTATCAACCCCTTCGGAGGAGGTTAATAAACTGTGACGCTATGAAAATTTCTCTCTCAGGTAGAGGCCGAAAACTATCAGCAAAAAACAGGAAGGATGTGGAAAAAGGGCTCGATTTGGATTTCGTATACTACTTTTATTGCCCTTGATGGAGAAATAGACAAGGACGAAATATAACAAGTTTTCAAAACAATAAAGAGTCGCTATCTCCTTTGTTTACATTAGGGGATTACCTTGTCTCTCTTTAATTTTTCGATATTTAAATTACACAAAATAATCGAATAAATCATTTAACAAAATTTTCTGTAATTTTCATTTAGATTATCCAATAAATAAATGAAAAATTATACTCAATAGAAAATAACTAATTTTTACATAAAGTATTTTTTATAAATTTAAAATTTTTCAACAATTTTATTGTTAATAATTTTGAAATACGTATTGTTTTTAAAATTACAGCAGTTGACTTTAAAGTTTAAAGAAGTGAAATTTTTTTAAAAAATCTAGTTTAAATCAATTCTACTGTTTAAAAAAATTTTTTTAATTTTTTAAAAACGGAGCAGACATCCCTGAGTAAAAAAAATTATAAACAATACACTGTAAAAAATCTGTTCTGAATTTTCATATGAATGCGTAAAATTTTCATACGACTGACAAATGAATATCACTAGATTTAATTAATTTTAATAGGTTAGTCCATTTAATAATATCATATTTCATTAATTTTACTGGGAATGTGTAATTTTCATAGGAGCAGCACTGTACATAAAGTTACAATCGACTAACGTGTGAATTTTCAATGGACAACCTGTGAAATTTCACTCGGTAGTATGTGTAAATTTACCGGGAGTGTTGAAAGTTCAACATATTTGTTTAATATTATTTCACTTTTAACTTTATTTCGATAAAAGATGTTATTATCTATTTTAAACATAGATATCATTAACTTTATTATAAAAAAAGTATTCATTTTTATAATTTGAACACTTTCCAATAATTATCTAAAAATATTAGTAGATATATATTATAAACGTGCAAGAAAAAAAGTGAATAAAATAAATTTTAAGGTTATGTTGAGCACATCGTTTTCTGTTGAATTTTCATGTCAGATGGGAATTTTATAATCAAAATGTAAGTTTCATACGATGGTCCGTTGTAACTTTATGTACATCGTGGGTCGTATGAAATTTCAATAAGGATTTCTTTCAGTGTACGTAATATTTTTAAAATGTACAGGAGTTGACATTAAAGTTTTAAAAAATAATTTTTTAAAAAAATCTAATTAAAACAAAATCTATTGTTTAAAAAAATTTATAATTTTTTTGAAAACTGATCAGACATCCCTAAGTCAAAAGAAAATTATACACAATACGTATTGTTTTTTAAATTTACAGCAGTTGACATTAAAGTTTAAAAAATGAATTTTTTTAAAAATCTAATTCAACGAAATCTAATGTAAAAATTTTTTTTTCACTTTTCGATAATTGAAAAGACGGCTCTGAGTCAGAAAAAATTATAAACAATAAGTATTTTTTAAAAATGTACAGCAATAGACATAAATGTTTTAAAAAATGAAATTTTTTAATCTAATTCAAACCAAATCTACTGTTTAAAAAAATTTTATAATTTTTTTAAAAACTAAGTAGACGTCTCTGAGTCAGAAAAAAATTATCAACCATACATATTGTATTTGAAGTGTACAGCAGTTGACATTAAAGTTTTAAAAAATAAAATTTTTTGAAGAAATCTAATTTAACCCATTTAGTCCCAAATGTCCGTTTTTTTAGTACAAGTTCGAGCTTCCCGTTCTACGAGTTCCGGTTTTAAAAAAAATCGGGACAAAGGTTTTCTTATGGATTTGAGTGTCCTCTATCAGAATCTGGAAAAAAATTTCAATTTCGACTTCATGATAAAAAGTTATAATTGTTTAAACAAAAAAAACCGTTTTTTTAGTGTTTTTTTTCTTTAAATGCAGATTACTTAATTGAAATCGGCTTGGGAAAAATCTGGAACATCAAAATATCGCGTCCAAAATGTTAGGACTATCAAATAGACATACTGCCAAAAACAATTTTTTACAAATTTCAAAATGGCGCCTCAATAGTGGCCGCCAAAATATGCAAATTTGGAAAAATAATTTTAAAAAAATTTAACTCTACACTTTTTTTTACTTTTATGCTTCATTTAAATAAAACAATGCTGCTACAATAAAAAATATTGTTTTCTGATGTTATTTAACAATGTTATAGACAATTATTATAAACAATTTGAAAACTAAGAGCCAAAGTGGATGTAAAAAATTTATTTTTATCAATTCTTTTTTTTTGGGGAAGGTAGAAATGGATATTGAAAGTAAACAATTTAATTCAAAATTATTTTGCAATGTTTAAGAATGTTATAAACAATTTTTATAAACAATTTTGCAAAAAATGAAATGGAATGGTAGAAATTTTATTTTTTTAATTTTATTATGCTCTCTGGTTATCAAAATGTTGCATAAGGATTAAACTTTCATTTAACATTATTTAGCAATATTTAAAAATGTTATAAACAATTTTTATAAACAATTTTTATAGAAAAAGAAGTTTAGAGTGAAAAGAAATATTTTTTTTTACTATTCACTTGGTTTGTCATTAGAATAGATATTTAAAAGACAAATATTTGTCTGTAATTATTTAAGATTTTTTACAATGTTATAAAGAATTTTTATAAACAATTTTTATAAAAAAAGATGTTCAGAGTGGACAAAAATATTCTTTTCTTCACTACTAATTTTCTTTTGTCATTAAAAGTGGAAACTAAAGTATCTATTGTTTATAAAAAATTTGTAAACAATGTATAAAAATGTTGTAAACAATTCTTATAAACAATTTGCTAAATATGAGGTACCATCATGGAAAAAAGCATTTTTTTATTATATAATACCTTCTTGTAATCAAATACTTTGATGTAGATATAATCTTTCATTTAACATTATTATTCAGCAATTTTTAACAATGTTATAAACAATTTTTATAAACAATTGTCATAGAAAAATCAGTTTAGGGTGGAAAAAAGTTTTGATTTTCTTTATTTGTTTGTTTGTCATTGGAATAGATATTTAAAAGACAAATCTTTGTCTGTATTTATTTAAAATTTTTTTACAATGTTATAAACAATTTTTATAAAAAAAGATGATCAGAGAAGAAACAAATTTTTTTTTACTACTAACTTATTCTAACATGAAAATGAAAACTAATGTTTATAACATTGTTAAAAATTGCTGAATAATGTTAAATGAAAGATTATATCTATAACAAAGAATTTGATTACAAGAAGGTATTATATAATAAAAAAATGCTTTTTTTCCATGATGGTACCTCATATTTAGCAAATTGTTTATAAGAATTGTTAACAACATTTTTATACATTGTTTACAAATTTTTTATAAACAATAGATACTTTAGTTTCCACTTTTAATGACAAAAGAAAGTTAGTAGTGAAGAAAAGAATATTTTTGTCCACTCTGAACATCTTTTTTTATAAAAATTGTTTATAAAAATTCTTTATAACATTGTAAAAAATCTTAAATAATTACAGACAAAGATTTGTCTTTTAAATATCTATTCTAATGACGAACCAAGTGAATAGAGAAAAAAATTATTTCTTTTCACTCTAAACTTCTTTTTCTATGAAAATTGTTCATAAAAATTGTTTATAACATTTTTAAATATTGCTAAATAATGGTAAAAGAAAGTTTAATCTTTATGCAACATTTTGATAACCAGAGAGCATAATAAAATTGAAAAAATAAAATTTCTACCATTCTATTTCATTTTTTGCAAAATTGTTTATAAAAATTGTTTATAACATTCTTAAACATTGCAAAATAATTTTGAATTAAATTGTTTACTTTCAATATCCATTTTTACCTTCCCCAAAAAAAAAGAATTGATAAAAATAAATTTTTTACATCCACTTTGGCTCTTAGTTTTCAAATTGTTTATAATAATTGTCTATAACATTGTTAAATAACATCAAAAAACAATATTTTTTATTGTAGCAGCATTATTTTATTTAAATGAAGCATAAAAGTAAAAAAAATGTAGAGATAAAATTTTTTAAAATTATTTTTCCAAATTTGCATATTTTGGCGGCCACTATTGAGGCGCCATTTTGAAATTTGTAAAAAATTGTTTTTGGCAGTATGTCTATTTGATAGTCCTAACATTTTGGACGCGATATTTTGATGTTCCAGATTTTTCCCAAGCCGATTTCAATTAAGTAATCTGCATTTAAAGAAAAAAAACACTAAAAAAACGTTTTTTTTTTGTTTAAACAATTATAACTTTTTATCATGAAGTCGAAATTGAAATTGTTTTCCAGATTCTGATAGAGGACACTCAAATCCATAAGAAAACCTTTGTCCCGATTTTTTTTAAAACCGGAACTCGTAGAACGGGAAGCTCGAACTTGTACTAAAAAAACGGACATTTGGGACTAAATGGGTTAAACCAATTCTAATGTTTAAAACAATTTCATATTTGTTTTGAGAACTGAGTAGACATCACTCACAATCAGTCAAAAGAAAATTATAATCAATACGTATTGTTTTTAAAATGTACAGCAGTTGACATTAAAGTTTTAAAAAATTAAATTTTTCTTAAAACCTAATTTAAACCAAATCTACTGTTTAAAGAAATTTTTTAATTTTTTCGGGAACTTCGTAGACATCTCTGAGTCAGAAAAAATTATAAAAAATACGTATAGTTTGTAAAATGTACAGTAGTTGACATTAAAGTTTTTAAAAATGATTTTTTTTCAAATCTAATTCAACCAAATCTACTGTTTAAATAAAATTTATAATTTGTTTGAGAACTCAGTAGACATCCCTCAGTCAGAAAAAAATTATAAACAATTCGTATTGTATTTAAAATGTACAGTAGTTGACATTAAAGTTTAAAAAATTATATTTTTTTCAAATCTAATTCAACCAAATCTACTGTTTAAAGAAATTTTATAATTTTTTAGAGAATTGAGTAGAAATCCCTCAGTCAAAAAAGAGTTATAAACAATACGTTTTTTTTTAAATGTACATCAGTTGACATTCAATTTAAAAGAAATTAAAATTTTTAAAAAGATCTTATTTAACCCTTTCTCACCCAGGCATAACTGGACGGTTAAAAAAACGTAAGTATAATGTCATTCATAGTTTCCGGGGTCGCTGATTATGAATCTGATATCAGATTAAAAAAAATTTCAAAATTAAAAATGGCGGATCCAATATGGCGGGCAACTTTTTTACAGATTGATCGGATTGGCTTGAAAATTGTTACTCGAGGGTTTTCGGGGTCGCTGATTACGAATCCGGTGCTAGTTTTTCAAAATTCAAAATGGCGGATCCAATATGGCGGACGACAAATGTAAAAATTAATCGAATTGGCATGAAACTTGTTACTCGGGGGTTTTTAGGGTCGCTGATTACGAATATAGTATTAGTTTTTTAAAATTCAAAATGGCAGATCCAAGATGGCGGATGATTTTTTAAAAATATTTTTATTTCACCTGAAAATTGTTACTCGGAGGTTTTCGGGGTCGTGGATTACGAATCCGGTGCTAGTTTTTCAAAATTCAAAATGGCGAATCCAATATGGCGGACGACAATGTAAAAATTAATCGAATTGGCATGAAACTTGTTACTCGGGGGTTTTTAGGGTCGCTGATTACGAATATAGTATTAGCTTTTAAAATTCAAAATGGCGGATCCAAGATGGCGAATGATTTTTTTTTTAATTTTAAAAAACTAATACTATATTCGTAATCAGCGACCCTAAAAACTTCCGAGTAACAAGTTTCATGTCAATTCGATTAATTTTTACATTTGTCGTCCGCCATATTGGATCCGCCATTTTGAATTTTGAAAAACTATCACCGGATTCGTAATCAGCGACCCCGAAAACCCCCGAGTAACAATTTTCAGGTGAAATAAAATTTTTTAAAAAATTCATCCGCCATCTTGGATCCACTATTTTGAATTTAAAAAAACTAATACTATATTCGTAATCAGCGACCCTAAAAACCCCCGAGTAACAAGTTTCATGACAATTCGATTAATTTTTACATTGTCGTCCGCCATATTGGATCCGCCATTTTGAATTTTGAAAAACTAGCACCGGATTCGTAATCAGCGACCCCGAAAAACCCCCGAGTAACAATTTTTAGGCGATTTTAAAATATTTTAAAAATTCGTGATTTTTAACAATAATTTATGACTTTTTTTAAACAATAGGAATTTTTTAACATAATAATGTAGGTAACATATTTTTAAAGCCCTATCCTTTCTGAAGAGAACGCACTAAATTAGACCTAAAAATATTAAGTTTCTTCAAAGATATTGAGGTTTTTGTAGGTAGGACGCATATGTCCCATGGGCGTGAAAGGGTTAAACCAAATCTACTATTTAAAGAAAATTTTTAATTTGTTTGAGAACTCAGTAGACATCCCTCAGTCAAAAGAAAATTATAAACAATACGTATTGTTTTTAAAATGTACAGGAGTTGACATTAAAGTTTAAAAAAATTAAATTTTTTTCAAATCTAATTCAACCAAATCTGATGTTTAAAGAAAATTTATAATTTGTTTGAGAACTCAGTAGACATCCCTCAGTCAGAAAAAAATTATAAACAATACGTATTGTTTTTTAAATGTACAGCAGTTGACAATAAAATTTAATAAAATTAAATTGTTTTTTAAAAACCTAATTCAAACTAAATCTACTGTTTAAAGAAAATTTTTAGTTTTTGCGAGAACTAAGTAGACATCCCCCAGTCAAAAGAAAATTATAAACAATACGTATTGTTTTTTAAATGTACAGCAGTTGACATTAAATTTAAAAGAAATGAAAATTTTAAAAAAATCTTATTTTAACCAAATCTACTGTTTAAAAATCATTTTTAATTTTTTTTTTAGAACTGAGTAGACGTCTCTGGTGAGAGAAAAATTATCATCAATACACATTGTATTTGAAATGTATAGCAGTTGACATTAAAGTTTTAAAAAATTGAAATTTTTAAAAAAATTCTAATTTAAAACAAATCTACCGTTTAAAAATAATTTTTAATTTTTTTTTGAGAACTGAGTAGACGTCTCTGGTGAGAGAAAAAGTATCAACAATACACATTGTATTTGAAATGTATAGCAGTTGATATTAAAGTTTTAAAAAATTGAAATTTTAAAAAAAAATTCTAATTTAAACCAAATCTACTGTTTAAAAATAATTCTTAATTTTTTTTAGAACTGAGTAGACGTCCCTGAGTCAAAACAAATTATAAACTATAATATTAATTTCAGAAAGTACAGTAGTTGACATTAACTTTAAGAAAATAGTTTTTTTTGTATATTCTGCTGTTTTTTCTACTGTAATCGATAAAATATGTTATTTTGAATATTATTTTTAAAATTAATTTTAGTTCTAAAGTATGGAATGAAGTTAGATAAATTTTTTTTAATAGAGAACATTTTTTTTGGATGTAGGATTGATGGAATAAAAATAATACTTATTAATTTTTTCACTCACCCCAGATCCTCGGTGATTGTACCTGCTGATGACGTAGGTTCTGCATCTCGATTTTTCTTTGAAGCTGTATTAGTGTCTAGTTTTTAAAAATGTCAACTTTTTTTAAATTTCCTATCTAAAATAATTACATTTCTTTTTTAAAATTCCTATCTAGGTAATACAGAATACGTATTTTATGTTAAGGTTCGCAAATACAGTTTTGTCCGCGAAGATGAAACATTATTTGAATTAAAATATTTTTTTTAACAATTTTATTGATGTGAAATATCCTATTGAAGTAGAAGCTTAACATTAAATTATGTGATGATGGTTTCTGGGCGGTTCTCTTCAATGACTGCTGAAAAAAATAATACAATACTTATGTCTTTTAATGAAATTTATAAATTCTTACAATTTCTATCTATATGTTTGTTTATTTATTTTATGAAAAGTGGTTGTTTAATGAGAAAAAAGTTTAGTCTTGTAAAATAATTTTTTTCTAAAACTAATATCATTTTTACTAGATTCGTACCGGAAAAAATGTTCTTGAATTAAAAATTGTATTTTTAACTTTTAACGAATATAATATAATAATTAACTCATTGACTATAATAAAAATAATAAAAATAATAAAAATATTAAAAATAATTTTCTACAATTATTGTGATTGTAATTACTATTTTTAAATGCTGGTATTTTGATAGTAACTGTTACTAGTAATAATAATTAGAAATTGTTTATTAAAAGAATTTTATATTTTGTTGGTACTTACTCATTAAATCAAAACAATGGCCGGAAACTGGAAGAACGTTTCTCCGGTATGGTCTCGAGTAAAAGAACTGCGAAATTTGCTGCGATGACTACGAGGCAATGACAAATTCTGAAAAGTAGAAGGGGGAAATTATTATATCCAAGAAAGAATTTAAATAATTTATTAAATTTCAATTTCGTACTTTTATTTACTCTTATTTATTTCTCTTTCATTCCGAATAATTTGAATGTCGACTAAATACTTTTGATTATTAAAACACAGTACGTTTCTTATCTTTTTAATTTTTTTCCAAAGAATAATGTTTTTTAAAACAATTAATTTTTTTGAAGCAATATATTTTTTCTCGAAAGAATAATTTTTTCTGTCTGAAACAATACAATTTTTACGAAAAGAATACATTTTTACAGAAAGAATATTTTTGAAACAATGTATTTTTTTGAACAATATAATTCTTTCGTAAAAGAAATTTTTTTTTAAAAACAATATACATTTTTACGAAGGAATACATTTTTCTAAAACAATTAAATAATTATTTTTCTAAATAATAAACTTTCTTTGGAATAATAAAACATTTCTTTTAAAAGAATATAATTTTTGTAAAAACATTTTTTAAGACAATATATTTTTCTTTAATGATTATATTTTTTTAAAGAATATACATTTTTCTCAGTGGATTTCTTTTCATTAATTTCTTTTGCATTATTTTTCTATTTTTCTTCTTCTTCTTCTTCTTCATTTTTCTTCATTTTTTGAAACAAAATATTATAAATGGCGAAAAACATGTAAATTTTGAAATTATCGTCAATTTCCAAATGAACGACTTTAAATACCTTTCCTTTAATTTTAATGTGTTCTAAAATACTTGGCAGACTTGTTATTCATAATATACAGCAAATGCCATGCACCAAGCATGTATGTGAATATTTTCATAGACGTAATAAGAGTAATTATCACGCTCGCTGTCACAAAGACACCCCAATCCGACATTAATGCCTTGAAAAGCATTCTGCACCACGCTCGCTTGTACGACGAGTTTGCATCTGTTAAAAAAAAGATGAAAAAAAATAACGAAAGCAAAAAAAAAAAAATAAGGGGGAAAAATGGAAACCAGTTATTGTGAGGCATAAAATTTTTCTATTATTCTTCGCAATAAATGAAACTTCCACTTTTCTCTCTCTCTCTCTCTCTCTCTATATATATATATATATATATAGCCGTTATAGGTCATTTATTCACGCTCATTATCCCTTTTGAATTTTCTTTAACACATTTTTTTTGTGCACTGAATATTTTATGAAATTAGTTTTGAATACTCTTTAATTTTTTCACGTGGCTCGTTATACTCGCTGGGAAAATTATTTTTTTAACATTTTACTCTTTCACGTAGATATAAAATTTCGTTTTCAAAATATTGTAGTACTTGCAAAATAATATGGTGTGTGGGAATAAAAAAATTTGTCTGCATTATTTTAAATATATTTAAAGGGGAATTGTAACAATTTTTTTTTTAAATAATTTTTCCTCCATTGTTTTTGTAGTGAAAAAGTTTATTTTAAAAAAGGAAATTATATTAATTTTAAAAATTAATTAGAAAAATATTTATGTTAAAAATAATAAATTAATTAATTAATTAATTAAAATACAATTTTTCGAATCAAATTACTAGGTAAATTTGATTATTTTTATTATTAAGGAGATAAATATTATTACCTATCGTAATCTCGTTTTATAAGAGCTCTCAATACATCATTAATTATGTCAGTAATTAATTTTTCAACTTCCGTGGGATCATACGCCGTTAGAGACGATAATTTTTTATCCATTACATTTTTTATTATGAAATCAGCCACTTCCGGATTGAATCGATTATATGGTACTAAACGATAGCTGTTCTGATATCTTGGTATCTGTAAAATTTAATTACACCTCAAACTTTTTCATTTTTTCTCCTCCAATGTTTTTAAAAGAATTTAAATTTTTTAATAAAACAAATTTTATTGCTTTTTGCAAAATTTACCTTTTACATTTATTTCAATAAAGTGGATATTAATTTTTTTCCTTTAATTAATAAAAGTCACAACATTTATTACTGCTAAATAGACAAATAAAAAAGTAAATAAATAAATGAATAAATAAATAAATAAGTAAATAAATAAATAAATGAACAAATAAATAAAAAATAAACGAATAACGAAATAAATAAGTAAATAAATTAATAAAGACATTAATAAGTAAATAAATTAATAACGAAATAAGTAAAAGAATAAATAAATAAAAATTAGTAGTAATAATAATATTAACAACAAAAAATAATAATAAATAACAAAATTAAAATGCAAAAATAAATACTGTATACTATTAAAAAATTATAATGTTTTAAATAATATTTAATTATGATTAATAAATCATTAATAATAATTTTAAAATTATAACTATAACAATAATAAAACAATTTTAATAAAACCAAGAATTTGAATCGATAAACTGTTAAATGTTTTACAACACATGAAATTAAAAAGAATATATGATGGTAAACACGTTTTATAGTAAAATATAAAATAACAAACTTTTTTTTTAATAACAATTCACCGAACTTTAAATTGAAATGGGAAATTTTATTAATCAATCGGCTTATAAAAAGAAGAGTTATTTGGTTTCGAATAATCTGCTACTAAAAAATTGTAAAATTCATGAAAATTTATAATACATTTTGATGCACTTTAATGTACTTTATTTTGTAATTATTTGAATTATGTAATTTTGTAATTAAATTTTTTATATTAACTTTTTTAATTAATTATCGAATTTTTTTGGTTCAAAGTTCTATGAAAAAAAAATATTTTACAAAAAGAAACAAAAATCTTGAGGAATATAATTTTATTGAATTTAAATATTTTTATTGCAAAAAAATATTTCATTGGTAAAAAAAAATTGTTTAGAATAAATAATTTATTTTGAAAGAAATACTTTAGAATAGATAATTTATTTTCGAAGAAAATAATTGTTTAAAATAAATATAATTTTTGTGAATAATTTTTTTTTCTTTGAGATAACAAAGTTTTTTCAGACAACATTTGCTTTAAACTTTCAGTTCATCAATATTTTTCGCAATAAAAAAAATTAATATTTCTGTTAATGAAAATATTTTTTTTTAAATCAAGTTTACCCAAAGAATATTGCAGAAAATTTTACTACCACTTTTTTTATAGATTGGCGCTCAATTTTACAGACGCGTCTTTATGTACAATTTTTTATGTACATGTACATTTATATTTTTATGGATTCTTTTTTATTAGACCATTCCGTCGAGATATTTAATAAATACACTTTTTTTACAAGTATTTTAACAGTTACAAACAACTTTAACGGTAAATTTCACAAAAAAAGAATTATTAGCTACGAAGATTAATTTTTCTTTTAATTGTTTTAAATTAAAAACATTTTGTTAATGTCTTTCTTAATTTTTTGCCTTAGGCAAAAAATTTACTTTTTTCGGAAAAATTTTCTTAAAGGAAATGAAACAAATAAAAAGTTAAAATAAAAAATAAAAATAAAAAATTAAAATAAAAAATTAAATTAAAAAGAATTAAATTAAACAAATAAAAAATAAGGAAGTAGAAAATTTTTTACGGGCACAATTTTTATCTTCTGGGAGAAAATTAATTTTATAATATTGACAAATTGAAAATTACCCATGAGCCATCAGCGAGTTTTCGAAAAAAATTTCCTGTTGGAATGGTTAATCCTGAAACTGATTTCCGATTTAGCTGAAATGGAGAATTTGTGATTTTAAAAAAAATTTGTTTTTTATTTTTATAGGAAAGGAGAAGATAATTTTTCAAAAAGGAAAATTTGAATATAGTTGATTTTTTTCTTTGCTATTTTTACATCGGATCCATGGGAGCTTTGAGTGTTAGACAATCTGTCCAATGCAGATGATCCTCTCGGCGATTTTCCATGAACCTCGTCGCGATTTATGGCCTTTGAACTTGACATTTTTCTCGTCTAAAGGTTATTATTATTATTATTTTCTAAGCAATGAAACCATAAACGATCCTGTAATCAAAAGAGTCTGAGAAAAAATAATTAAAAAACAATCGAATAGCAAATTTTATTTTACAAAAAAAAATGTGGTACTAAAAAATACTTTTTAGCATTTTCAAATAAAAAATCATTTTCTTCCTTTACGTATAAAACACTTTTTTCTTTCAAGTATAAAACCATTTTTATTCTTTCAAAAAAAAAATTCTTATTCCTTCTTCCCTCCATCTGTAATGTTTCCTTCTTCTTTTATTACAACAAAAACTTTTCATCATCCTGAATCTTAAATCATCCTACGAATTATATAAGTTTCTAAATATTACGCGTCAGAGTTGATGAAAATTAGCAACAACAAAAAAAACAGGATTTTTTTTAATTAGCTACATAAGTTTTGTTATTCATATTTAAAATAAAACTTTCGAGCATCTGCATATATATAATAAAGAGTGTAGAGGAGTTTGTAAATGTACTTTGTTTATAGACTGCGCGCTTTATTTATTTACGATCCGACGACTAGAAAAAGTTGTTTTCTGCTTAGTAAATCCTTCCATAAATTTATTAACTTTTTACCCAAACATAATATTCCAGTGTATAGAACTTTTCAAGCTTTTCTCTCTCTTATCGTATATATATATATATATATATATATATATTTCTTTCACAGAGAAAATTTATAATATATATATATAAATTTTCTCACTTGGTATTGTCATATTCAAAAACGTTTCTTCATATAAATTCTCTCCTCCAAAAACTTTTGTTTTATACGCGAAATATAAATACCTTTTTATTTTTATGCTAATTATATTTATATAACGATATGGACTTTTCTCATTTAGAATAACTGAATTATTCATTAGAAACATATTCTCGATTATTATAGTTAATTTTTCTGATTGTTTATATTGTTGGAAATATTGTAAATCTATTAGAATTAGTAGCGTCCTTGTAAATGTACTTAAATTAATAACCCCCTTTTGAAAATAAATTCAAATTAATAGCCCCATTTTGAATACATATTCAAATTTATAGCCCCCCTTTGAATACATATTCAAATTAATTGCCCCCTTTGAAAATATATTCAAATTAATAGCCCCCCTTTGGAGATATGTTCAAATTAATAGCCCCTCTTTGAAAATACATTCGAATTAATAGCCCCCATGATTAATTTAATAAAATTAGTTGCCATTCTTAAAAATATCTTGTAAATTACTTTAAATTAGTAAACCCTGTGATAAACTTATTCAAATTAATATTTCTTCCCGAAGTATAAAGCGTAAACAACAGAATTAGGACAGTGAGAGCGACAGAGAAGTCACCAGGTTTCTCTGTCGCTCTCATTGCCCCCACTCTCATTGCAAGCGCGCGCGCACCGTTAGCGTTAGAGTAGGGCAATGAGAGCGACAGAGAAACCTGGTGACTTTTCTGTCGCTCTCATTGCCCCCACTCTCACTGCCAGCGTGCGCGCGCACCATAAGCGCTAGAGTAGGTCAACGAGAGCGAGAGAGAAAAAACGAAACGTCTCTCTCACACTCATTGTCTATACTCCACCATCTAAACGCCGTTTTTTCTTTTTATTTCCTTCTCGTATGTTTTTCTTTTACTTACTTTCTTACTGATCGTACTAAAACACAAAAATAGTAATTAACGTTAAGCAATAAATTTTTTTCCTCCCCTTCTTCATAAAACAATACCTAAAACTAAAATTCAATTGTTCTAACATTTTTTTTGTCGAGAACTACGATAGTAAATTTGCTCTTTAAAGATAATCTTAAATTGTATATTCGAATGCTTGTCAGCTTGTCAATTTTCAGATTTAGACGGGGAAAAAATGTGAAGAAGGAAAATAGAAATGTTTTCGATGAATTTTTTTTTTCTCTCCTTTATACGATATAACTCCTCAAAAGTTTGGTTCGTCTCGTCTATCGCAGAGACGAACCTTAAACCCAACTCTTGGATATTGGCTGTATGTATGTATATATATGTTATATAAAGTTTCCAAGGATGAGAGTTTTATTAAGTTAGGGACAAGTTGGACGACCTGCAGGAGTTAAGCAAGGATAGCAACGGCTTCCGGAAAATCGTATTGGCTCGTTAGATTGTTTATTGCCTCGATTGCGAAATGTCTTTTCCTCCCCCACTTTCTCTCTATCTGTCTCTTTTTATGTTCTTCTATCTATTTCTGCAAAAAAAAAAAATAATTTCATTTCATCGAATTATAAAATTAAATTTTTTTTAATGGAAAGACATTCAGAAAATTCGTTGCTAGAAACGGAATATTTTGTTATTAAAAAAAAAGTTTTTTGTCAATCTTTATGAATCAGTTTTTGTAGAAGAAAAAAAAAAGAATAAAAAGAGATTCGAAACGAAAAGAATCGGAGAGGGAGGTAATGAGAGTGAGTGAGAAATTCTGGTATTTCTCTCTCTTTTCCATTGCCCCCACTGCAACGCTTGGACGGAGATAGCAGAGCGCAGACGCGTGTAACCGCCGGAGTGGGGACAATGAGAGCGAGTGAGAGAAACGGAAACTTCTCTCTCAGACTCATTGCCCCCACTTTTTCTGCGTCTCTTACGCTCCGCCTTCTTTTCAGTCTACAAGTTTATGTTTAGGAAAACATTCATATCTTTTTTGTATTAATTCCCATTGTAATTATTTGTTCTAATTATTATAATTAACTTTATAATATTTTTTATAACTAACATTATAATTGCTATTATAATCATTATTTAATTAACTATATAATTAGGATTATTAATTTTACTTTAAAGTTACTATTAAAATTATTATAACTACAAGTATTATTATAATTACAATTAAAAAAATAATTACAAAAGAACAGGTCCCATTTTTATTGAAAGAAATAGTTTTTATTTCCATTTTTCATTTTATTTATTACGACATTAATTTATGTTTTACTTTTTTAACGATCGTCGTTAATACAAAAAAATGTATCTTTTATCTAAAATTTCACATTGATTCCGAAGTGATTTATTTCTTTTTACATTATTCACTCCATTTTTTTCATTTTATATTCTTTTTTCCTTTTTTTTATTTCATCAATCATTTTTTTTTTGCTTCAAAAAAAAGTGTTTCACGATATGTAAAATTATTTTATTTTATTAAAAAAAAAAACTGAAAGAATATAAAATTGAATCTCATAAAAGTTTTCGCACACTGTCGTTTATGTGGACGAGACAAATTTTTACTGTAAAGTTTTGTGGACTAAAATAAAACTAGATCTCTCTCGGTATCATAAAAAAGAAAATTTTATGTCACCAGTAAGAACGAATATATACATATATATAGTAATATGCAAGCTGTGCGGGTAAATGCGTGAAAGATATTTCCCAATAATTGAAGGTGGATTTTTGTATGAAAGCGAGAGAAAAAAAAGGAAAGGATTATACAGTCACGTAGAAATAAATAAAAATTCTTTTATAGAATATTCGGTGGGGAAAGAGTGGGAAACGATGCCAATTATTTTTTGTCAAGAGAGGAAAAATACAAAAAAAAAGAAAAGTTTTATAGTAACCGACAGGCAAGAGTAGCTGTTTGCATTTAATATGAATGGGGAAAGGTGTGTGATGCTTTTTTTCAAAAAAATATTCCCTCTCTCTCTATATATATACATATATATATGTTTTTTTTCATTTTTCAATAGTGTGAAAAGTATTTCGCCTATACCTGTATATTATATATATAGAAAGGTTGAAATCCAAGTTTTCTGAAGAAGAAGAAGAAGAAGTTTTTAGCAAAAAAAAAGAAAGAAAAGGGGAAAAAAGTTCATATACACAAGTCGGGAAAGCAGCTTTTATTGCATGTTCCATACAGATCTACCCTGGCCTTCTAACCTTTAGTTATAAAGGTTCGAGAGGAGGTCACACGGGTGCAAAACTCCTCAATAAAGCCGGCATTTGCGTATATAGTGCATTCCTCGTATAATTCAACTTTGGCTTTCTATGGTGAATGCGTACGTGTTGGACAGTTCCTTATAACACCCGGTTGTCGTAAAAAACAAAAAGTGCTTTCAGATGTTAGTAGTATTTTACTGCGGTTTCAAACTTTCGGTAAAGGGAGAAAAAAAAATACAAAAGAAAAATTGGACATTGATTGCCAAGTTCCTTCTCTCGCTGTGAAACTATTATATAGTTTGTAGTTAATGTTCTCGAATCATTTCCCGCCAGTCTCCTCCGATATATCGTCGTTCTCTCATCCCTTTTTTGGAATATAAGTTTCAAAGCAGGAGAATAATAATAAAAAGTTTGGTGAATTTTTGGAACAGCACGAATTGTGCAACAAAAGAATTTTTAAATCTAAAGGATTTTTGGATTATTTCGATTTGTTTTGACCCAAAAATCTTTTTGTATACAAAAAGATTTTTGGGTCAAAACAATGGATTTTCGCATCAAAAGATTTTTGGATCAAAACAATTTTTGCATCAAATATATTTTTGGATCAAAACGATTTTTGCAACAAAAGGACTTTTGCAACAAAAGAATTTTTGGATCAAAACGATTTATGCAACAAAAAAAATTTTTGGATCTAAAGGATTTTTGCATGAAAAAGATTTTTGGATTAAACAATTTTTGCTACAAAAGGATTTTTGGGTTAAGACGATGGATTTTTGGATCAAACGATTTTTGCTACACAAGGATTTTTGAACCAAAACTAATTTTGCATTCAGAAAGGTTTTTGGATCAAAACGATATTTGCATCAAAACGATTTTTGCATCAAAAGGATTTTTGGATCCAAACGATTTTTGCATTCAGAACAGTTTTTGGGTCAAAACGATTTTTGTATCAAAAGGATTTTTACATTCTAGTTATTGAAATTAAGTAATAATATAACGATACTAAAGTTTGTTAAAACAATAATTACAATTAGAAATTAATAATTCTAGTTAGAGTTACAAACAACTAGTTTTCGACATTAGTTGTTGTAAATAAACATTGCAGTTTTCGTTAAATTAATCGTTGAATGGTTCGTTTAATTATTGACACATTTTGCTCTCGAATGCATAACAAAAGCCCTTTGATTATTGCACAAAATTAGTGTGTATAATATTTTTAATGTCAGTCTCGAACAATAATAGTTTTATTCGAAAATAACTGGAGTACAATTAAATTTATTGATTACTTGACCGAAGATATTAATTCGAGAAAATGATTTTACTTCCCTGATGTATTATACAAAAATTATCAAAATAGTAATTCGTTTCTGTTGCTTTTTAGTTTAAATTGTTTCTGAGCCAAGAACCGTTAAATATTAAATTGTAGTAAATCGTTATTTGTTACAATTATTTGCTACAAATAATTACTTGTAACAATTGTTAGCTAAACTTATTTGCAAATTGCAACAAATAATTACTTGTAACAATTGTTAGCTAAACTTATTTGCAAATTGCAACAAATAAGTATTTGTTACAGTTCTTTGATGCGAATAATTTTTGGTATATCAGAAATTACTTGTAGCAAAGAATAAGGTGTATCAAATATTATTTGTTACAATTATTTATAATAATTTTTTGATACAACTAATTTTTGATAATCCTTATTCTTTGCTACAAATAATTATTTGTCACAATTATTTTTTGAAAATAATTTTTGATACACTTAATCATTTACCACAAATAATGTTTAATACACTTAATTCTTTGCTACAAATAATTAATTGTTACAATTATTTGATACAAATAAATATTTGTTACAATTATTTGCTATCAAAATAAAAACAATTACTTATTTAGCTACAAATAATTATGGGACATAATTAAATAACCAATTTAATAAAATTCTACTTAAATATAATTGTACTCAAGTAATTAGATAAATTAAGTAAAGTAAAAAACTATTCACAAAAAATATTTTAAATCAAGAAGTATATTTAAGCATACTATAAACAAAATTAAACAAACAAAAATACGCATAAAATTTCTTTCTGATTTTATATTCTGCATATATATTTAGACGGCAAGCGGAGAGCTAATTTTAATTAATTAATTAAACTGATATTAAAAGTGGTGAATCGAATAAAATTTTTCCAAGTCCATAATATAATTTATGGTCAAGAAAAATATTCCCCAAGTTCCTCATATTCTGATTCTGTTTTCTTTTTCCTAAATTTATATATTCGATTTGTCTGTTCATTATCCTTTGCAATGACCTGGAAAAATTTTCCAGCCAAATTTACGCTGTCTTTTCTATATACACGAGATTTCTTCATTCAATGGACGATTTTATTTTTCTGCTTCTCTTCCTCTATATAATATATATTTAAAAGTAGAAAAAGAACCTTCAGAATAATAAAACGTTCTGCGAATTTTTTTTTACAAAGAAAAATTAATTGATTGCTTTTTAAATAATTTTTTAATAACCACATAAAGCGTTATTTTGAAATTTTAATAATAGAATATTGCTATAATTTATATAGTAGTGAATTAGTTAAAAATTGACAGCATAGAGGATGAAGAACAAAATTTTTAATTTTACTCAATTTTAATTAAATATTTAATTTTTTAATACTAAGTAGTAAAATTCAATTAGTTAAAAAGTAGGTTTATTATTTATCGACATATTGTGGCCAGATGAATAATTTTTTTAATTAAATTTTTTCCCGTAAAGCTACATATGTGTACTTTGTGGTTTTTTTGTGTTTTGTATTTTAACGAATTGTAAATTTGTATAAACACACTGTTATTCATACACTTGTAAAAAATTATTTAAATACGTGTTCTCTTTTTATATCACAGTGAAAAGTTTTATTTTTTTATTTTTATTTACATTTCAAATATTTTAACGAGCGAAAAATACAAATGGATATGAAATATTTTTCTTTTGCCTGGTTAATTTTTGGTAAATCTTTGCTTTTTATTCTCTTGTAATATATTTAATTGGGTCAAAATAAAAGTTTTATTCTGCAAAAATGATTCTAACAATACGTGATAAAAACTTTTTTGCGGTTATCTTTATGTTTTATATATCATTTTATTATAATTATAATATAATAATAATTATTATTACTATTATTTTTATTTATTTTTGTATTTTACTTTTTAATTTTAAAAAAAATGTTCTTTATTGTTTAATTTTTATTTCTTATTTTTTAATTCGTTCACTAAGATTTTGTTTTGTATGTAAAATATTTCCAATAATTAATGTTGAAAGCGGATAATTCATGGTCTTTTTTGGAAATTTACAAATAAATAAAATGTACATGAATGAAAATAAAAGCCTTTTCAAAATCATCAGCCATGCAAATTGATCGATTATATGATACATCAGGGAAAAAATCTGGGGCGTATAAAAATCAAGTTTCATTCAAGCTTAAAAGGTATAAGATATTTATAACATGTCTGATGCAAAAAGAATTTAAAATTTTTCTTTTCAAAACCACAAAGAACCGCGAGAAAAGCTCATTCATTCTAATTAAATTAAATTGTTTTTCTTTTTTTCATTATTAAAAATTTTATAATCACCGATTATTATAATTATAATTCTTGTAAATATATACTACATTATATTTGTAATAATTAACAATTATTATTTTTAATTAAAACAATTATCATAATTACATGTAAAAAAATAAAGTAAAATTTTACAATTTCCTTGAAATTAATATTTAAAAAACAATTAACGATTTTGATGAAGTCGGGAATTTTCTTTTCTATTCGATTTTTAGATAAGTGCATATATACATAGAATATATATTTTATAACAGCATTTCAAATCGTTTCAACTTCATTTTTTAAATTAAAAGATATTTGCATACATTACTCGTTTTTCTCGTGCTTTCAATAAATTCTATCAATTTCTTTTAAAGGAAATGCGAATTGCTTTGGCATTCGATATATATGTATATATATATTTTAAAAAAAGGAGAAAAAAATATACTCGAAATCTTCTGAAATTGCTGGGAAAAGTGCTCCCGCGAATTGAAGAGAGAAATTCAGATCAATTTCTCTCGTTGGAAATAAATAAATGCCTTCATGACAAGAATATAAAAGTTTGCAACATATTTAAAAATATATATATATTTAGTAGCAGAATTTTTGTAGTATCATTACATTATCATTATTATATAATACTAATAAAGAATTTTATCAACAAGTTTTTTAATAATTGAATTCTCTTAACAAGTTTTAAAAAAAATTTTGGAAATAATTCCATTTTTCGAAAAATTGTTGGACATTCTACCCTTTCTTTAGTTTTTAAGTTTATAGAAAATAGAAATTCAATTATCAATCGAAATAAAACAAAACTTTCTCAATTAATTTTATATGAGAAAAAATAATATTTTGTTTGGAATATTTTACATCCGTTTTTTTATTTTGACTTTAATCAGAATTTAAAAAATATCATTTTGTTAAATATATAAATATAAGTGTACAAAAAATTATAATAGAAAGAAGATTTTTAAGCATTTTTACTAAAATTTATGTACTATAGGCAATAACTGGTCAACTATTCTTTAATACATCGTTTATCATTGTCATATTGAAAATTGTAGGCAATAATATTAACGGCAGGAATTGGTGAAATTTTAGCTCATTTAAAGTTTTGTTGTTTATAGATGGGTAATGTTTGTTCTACCAAATTTCGATAATGTGATTTCAGATACTAAAAGAATGTAAAAATTTTTTTGATATCTTGAAAAAATAGACATTGTTTGATTGGCTGAAAACTTTTTTTAAGATAAATAAGATAAAAGATTCAACAAAAATTAGTTTACATAATAAACGACATATATACTTGTCAAACGAATGTAACCTTTTCAAGTACTCTTTAGGGTTTCGATATTCAACAACATGTGAATATTTAAACATATGACTTCTACTTATCGTAGTAAACACTCTCGAAAAAAACAAGTTTTAGCTTTAGCCTATTTTTCACAAAATCTAAATATTTTATAAATTTTTAAATCTCATAGTGAATAAGTAGATTTTTAAGCAATTTATGAATCAAGTGAGTCAAAAGATTTGTCATTAAATTAGAGAACATGTTGGGTTCCCTGACTACCAGTTTAACGAGTATATTGGGAATGTTCATAAACTTTGTGTGACTGCTCAATTCAAAGCCAACTAAGGATATACCAACGGATGTTCATGAGCTTGGGTCACAGTTTAATTCCAAACCCCTCGTTCTAACCAATTGGCTCTTGTTACACCAATCGAATAAAAGCTAAAAGTAATCTAAATGTTTTAAGACAATACTCTTGACTCACTTACATCTACTAATGTACTTAAATTATTATCACAAAAAATATTATAATTTACATTTATTAATCTACGAACATTGTTTACAGTCAGAATAATTATTTTTGAAATATTAAAATTAAAAATAGTAAGTAATAATATTAAGGGGCAGGACCGATAAAAGTTCAACGCATTTAAATGTCTGTTGATTACTTTCTTAGTAATAATGCAATTTTTAATTTTAATATACAGTTAAATATGAGGGGAAAATGTTAACAAGTGTATAGAAAAATTCACTTCTGTTATTGTTTTTCTCTAGTGTTTATTAATTTTTTGTTATTGTCGAGACAAAAATCTAAAATATACAAATATTAAATATTAATAAATACAAATTTGGATAGGAATAATTATTTTTTTGCTCCTCAACTTATTACAAAATTTTTGTTTAAACATAAAGTTAATGAGAGAATCAACAGGGAAAAGTTTCCATAAAATACAAATATTCCTGGCAGCTGAATGTAACCTTGTCAAGTACTCTTCAGGGTTTATCAATTCATCCACGTGTGTGAATTGAAAATCCATCGTGATACATCTTCAGGGGGCTTTCTTCAGATGACGTATGCATTTAAACTCTCCTCTAGCGATGACTTTTTCTGGCAAATGAAATAATTGACATGTTGTACAACAGATTACCATTAAAAGAAGAAACCCAATTGTAGCTCTCAACTAAGATAGATGAAAACAATACCAATCTGGTTTCTTTTGAAACGTCCACGCTTTGCAACAGTGCCAAGGTAAATTTAAATGCCTAGTATCCTAAAATCGGTGTTCGACATAGTCACCTTGGAAGATTAGTCTTAACCCATCCAAGTCCACATTTTCCTTTTTTCGGAAATCATTCTTTTGCCAAGGATTTGTAGCTTATTATTTATTAGTTTTTTCTTTAGCACAAGTTTTAAACATTTGTATATTTTACAATGATGTCTGACAAGTATACTATGTTCTTTTATGGGGCTTCAATAAATTTTCTAAATTGATAATTATTTACTTTTTGGTAATGTTTTTTTAAAAAAGGAGTTCAGTTTCGTAATCAGCAACCTTCAAAACTCCTCTTAGTATTTTAGTTTTTTAAATGAGTGTTTCAATGCAATGAATGTCACAAAGGGTTGAAAAAGTTATGAGTAAATGGGACATATAATTATTTTCTAATATTAGTACCTCCTACTTTTAATATTCCAAATTATAATTGTAAAATAGTTTTTTATCTAAAGCAGCAAAAACAACTTACAAATCTTTCTTCTATAATAAATTTGTTTCAAATGGAGTAGACAAATGTAAAAATAATTGTTAAGCGGAAATTTAATTCATGAACAATGTTACCTCTGTGTTTGTCAATAGCGTACAAAATCGTTTCTAGGGTATAAATCTCTCTTTATGGAAATCGTAAACTGAATCTAAATAGGACCTGAATTTGAAGTCATTTTAAAGTGAAATCCCACGACTTTTTTATTTATTTAAATATATTTTTAAGCAATTTATGGATCAAGTGAGTCAAAAGATTTGTCATTAAATTAAAGAACATGTTGGGTTCCCTGACTACCAGTTTAACGAGTATATTGGGAATGTTCATAAACTTTGTGTGACTGCTCAATTCAAAGCCAACTAAGGATATACCAACGGATGTTCATGAGCTTGGGTCACAGTTTAATTCCAAACCCCTCGTTCTAACCAATTGGCTCTTGTTACACCAATCGAATAAAAGCTAAAAGTAATCTAAATGTTTTAAGACAATACTCTTGACTCACTTACATCTACTAATGTACTTAAATTATTATCACAAAAAATATTATAATTTACATTTATTAATCTACGAACATTGTTTACAGTCAGAATAATTATTTTTGAAATATTAAAATTAAAAATAGTAAGTAATAATATTAAGGGGCAGGACCGATAAAAGTTCAACGCATTTAAATGTCTGTTGATTACTTTCTTAGTAATAATGCAATTTTTAATTTTAATATACAGTTAAATATGAGGGGAAAACGTTAACAAGTGTATAGAAAAATTCACTACTGTTATTGTTTTTCTCTAGTGTTTATTAATTTTTTGTTATTGTCGAGACAAAAATCTAAAATATACAAATATTAAATATTAATAAATACAAATTTGGATAGGAATAATTATTTTTTTGCTCCTCAACTTATTACAAAATTTTTGTTTAAACATAAAGTTAATGAGAGAATCAACAGGGAAAAGTTTCCATAAAATACAAATATTCCTGGCAGCTGAATGTAACCTTGTCAAGTACTCTTCAGGGTTTATCAATTCATCCACGTGTGTGAATTGAAAATCCATCGTGATACATCTTCAGGGGGCTTTCTTCAGATGACGTATGCATTTAAACTCTCCTCTAGCGATGACTTTTTCTGGCAAATGAAATAATTGACATGTTGTACAACAGATTACCATTAAAAGAAGAAACCCAATTGTAGCTCTCAACTAAGATAGATGAAAACAATACCAATCTGGTTTCTTTTGAAACGTCCACGCTTTGCAACAGTGCCAAGGTAAATTTAAATGCCTAGTATCCTAAAATCGGTGTTCGACATAGTCACCTTGGAAGATTAGTCTTAACCCATCCAAGTCCACATTTTCCTTTTTTCGGAAATCATTCTTTTGCCAAGGATTTGTAGCTTATTATTTATTAGTTTTTTCTTTAGCACAAGTTTTAAACATTTGTATATTTTACAATGATGTCTGACAAGTATACTATGTTCTTTTATGGGGCTTCAATAAATTTTCTAAATTGATAATTATTTACTTTTTGGTAATGTTTTTTTAAAAAAGGAGTTCAGTTTCGTAATCAGCAACCTTCAAAACTCCTCTTAGTATTTTAGTTTTTTAAATGAGTGTTTCAATGCAATGAATGTCACAAAGGGTTGAAAAAGTTATGAGTAAATGGGACATATAATTATTTTCTAATATTAGTACCTCCTACTTTTAATATTCCAAATTATAATTGTAAAATAGTTTTTTATCTAAAGCAGCAAAAACAACTTACAAATCTTTCTTCTATAATAAATTTGTTTCAAATGGAGTAGACAAATGTAAAAATAATTGTTAAGCGGAAATTTAATTCATGAACAATGTTACCTCTGTGTTTGTCAATAGCGTACAAAATCGTTTCTAGGGTATAAATCTCTCTTTATGGAAATCGTAAACTGAATCTAAATAGGATCTGCATTTGAAGTCATTTTAAAGTGAAATCCCACGACTTTTTTATTTATTTAAATATATTTTTAAGCAATTTATGGATCAAGTGAGTCAAAAGATTTGTCATTAAATTAAAGAACATGTTGGGTTCCCTGACTACCAGTTTAACGAGTATATTGGGAATGTTCATAAACTTTGTGTGACTGCTCAATTCAAAGCCAACTAAGGATATACCAACGGATGTTCATGAGCTTGGGTCACAGTTTAATTCCAAACCCCTCGTTCTAACCAATTGGCTCTTGTTACACCAATCGAATAAAAGCTAAAAGTAATCTAAATGTTTTAAGACAATACTCTTGACTCACTTACATCTACTAATGTACTTAAATTATTATCACAAAAAATATTATAATTTACATTTATTAATCTACGAACATTGTTTACAGTCAGAATAATTATTTTTGAAATATTAAAATTAAAAATAGTAAGTAATAATATTAAGGGGCAGGACCGATAAAAGTTCAACGCATTTAAATGTCTGTTGATTACTTTCTTAGTAATAATGCAATTTTTAATTTTAATATACAGTTAAATATGAGGGGAAAACGTTAACAAGTGTATAGAAAAATTCACTACTGTTATTGTTTTTCTCTAGTGTTTATTAATTTTTTGTTATTGTCGAGACAAAAATCTAAAATATACAAATATTAAATATTAATAAATACAAATTTGGATAGGAATAATTATTTTTTTGCTCCTCAACTTATTACAAAATTTTTGTTTAAACATAAAGTTAATGAGAGAATCAACAGGGAAAAGTTTCCATAAAATACAAATATTCCTGGCAGCTGAATGTAACCTTGTCAAGTACTCTTCAGGGTTTATCAATTCATCCACGTGTGTGAATTGAAAATCCATCGTGATACATCTTCAGGGGGCTTTCTTCAGATGACGTATGCATTTAAACTCTCCTCTAGCGATGACTTTTTCTGGCAAATGAAATAATTGACATGTTGTACAACAGATTACCATTAAAAGAAGAAACCCAATTGTAGCTCTCAACTAAGATAGATGAAAACAATACCAATCTGGTTTCTTTTGAAACGTCCACGCTTTGCAACAGTGCCAAGGTAAATTTAAATGCCTAGTATCCTAAAATCGGTGTTCGACATAGTCACCTTGGAAGATTAGTCTTAACCCATCCAAGTCCACATTTTCCTTTTTTCGGAAATCATTCTTTTGCCAAGGATTTGTAGCTTATTATTTATTAGTTTTTTGTTTAGCACAAGTTTTAAACATTTGTATATTTTACAATGATGTCTGACAAGTATACTATGTTCTTTTATGGGGCTTCAATAAATTTTCTAAATTGATAATTATTTACTTTTGGGTAATGTTTTTTTAAAAAAGGAGTTCAGTTTCGTAATCAGCAACCTTCAAAACTCCTCTTAGTATTTTAGTTTTTTAAATGAGTGTTGCAATGCAATGAATGTCACCAAAGGGTTGAAAAAGTTATGAGTAAATGGGACATATAATTATTTTCTAATATTAGTACCTCCTACTTTTAATATTCCAAATTATAATTGTAAAATAGTTTTTTATCTAAAGCAGCAAAAACAACTTACAAATCTTTCTTCTATAATAAATTTGTTTCAAATGGAGTAGACAAATGTAAAAATAATTGTTAAGCGGAAATTTAATTCATGAACAATGTTACCTCTGTGTTTGTCAATAGCGTACAAAATCGTTTCTAGGGTATAAATCTCTCTTTATGGAAATCGTAAACTGAATCTAAATAGGACCTGAATTTGAAGTCATTTTAAAGTGAAATCCCACGACTTTTTTATTTATTTAAATATATTTTTAAGCAATTTATGGATCAAGTGAGTCAAAAGATTTGTCATTAAATTAAAGAACATGTTGGGTTCCCTGACTACCAGTTTAACGAGTATATTGGGAATGTTCATAAACTTTGTGTGACTGCTCAATTCAAAGCCAACTAAGGATATACCAACGGATGTTCATGAGCTTGGGTCACAGTTTAATTCCAAACCCCTCGTTCTAACCAATTGGCTCTTGTTACACCAATCGAATAAAAGCTAAAAGTAATCTAAATGTTTTAAGACAATACTCTTGACTCACTTACATCTACTAATGTACTTAAATTATTATCACAAAAAATATTATAATTTACATTTATTAATCTACGAACATTGTTTACAGTCAGAATAATTATTTTTGAAATATTAAAATTAAAAATAGTAAGTAATAATATTAAGGGGCAGGACCGATAAAAGTTCAACGCATTTAAATGTCTGTTGATTACTTTCTTAGTAATAATGCAATTTTTAATTTTAATATACAGTTAATTATGAGGGAAAACGTTAACAAGTGTATAGAAAAATTCACTACTGTTATTGTTTTTCTCTAGTGTTTATTAATTTTTTGTTATTGTCGAGACAAAAATCTAAAATATACAAATATTAAATATTAATAAATACAAATTTGGATAGGAATAATTATTTTTTTGCTCTTCTACTTATTACAAAATTTTTGTTTAAACATAAAGTTAATGAGAGAATCAACAGGGAAAAGTTTCCATAAAATACAAATATTCCTGGCAGCTGAATGTAACCTTGTCAAGTACTCTTCAGGGTTTATCAATTCATCCACGTGTGTGAATTGAAAATCCATCGTGATACATCTTCAGGGGGCTTTCTTCAGATGACGTATGCATTTAAACTCTCCTCTAGCGATGACTTTTTCTGGCAAATGAAATAATTGACATGTTGTACAACAGATTACCATTAAAAGAAGAAACCCAATTGTAGCTCTCAACTAAGATAGTTGAAAACAATACCAATCTGGTTTCTTTTGAAACGTCCACGCTTTGCAACAGTGCCAAGGTAAATTTAAATGCCTAGTATCCTAAAATCGGTGTTCGACATAGTCACCTTGGAAGATTAGTCTTAACCCATCCAAGTCCACATTTTCCTTTTTTCGGAAATCATTCTTTTGCCAAGGATTTGTAGCTTATTATTTATTAGTTTTTTGTTTAGCACAAGTTTTAAACATTTGTATATTTTACAATGATGTCTGACAAGTATACTATGTTCTTTTATGGGGCTTCAATAAATTTTCTAAATTGATAATTATTTACTTTTGGGTAATGTTTTTTTAAAAAAGGAGTTCAGTTTCGTAATCAGCAACCTTCAAAACTCCTCTTAGTATTTTAGTTTTTTAAATGAGTGTTGCAATGCAATGAATGTCACAAAGGGTTGAAAAAGTTATGAGTAAATGGGACATATAATTATTTTCCAATATTAGTACCTCCTACTTTTAATATTCCAAATTATAATTGTAAAATAGTTTTTTATCTAAAGCAGCAAAAACAACTTACAAATCTTTCTTCTATAATAAATTTGTTTCAAATGGAGTAGACAAATGTAAAAATAATTGTTAAGCGGAAATTTAATTCATGAACAATGTTACCTCTGTGTTTGTCAATAGCGTACAAAATCGTTTCTAGGGTATAAATCTCTCTTTATGGAAATCGTAAACTGAATCTAAATAGGACCTGAATTTGAAGTCATTTTAAAGTGAAATCCCACGACTTTTTTATTTATTTAAATATATTTTTAAGCAATTTATGGATCAAGTGAGTCAAAAGATTTGTCATTAAATTAAAGAACATGTTGGGTTCCCTGACTACCAGTTTAACGAGTATATTGGGAATGTTCATAAACTTTGTGTGACTGCTCAATTCAAAGCCAACTAAGGATATACCAACGGATGTTCATGAGCTTGGGTCACAGTTTAATTCCAAACCCCTCGTTCTAACCAATTGGCTCTTGTTACACCAATCGAATAAAAGCTAAAAGTAATCTAAATGTTTTAAGACAATACTCTTGACTCACTTACATCTACTAATGTACTTAAATTATTATCACAAAAAATATTATAATTTACATTTATTAATCTACGAACATTGTTTACAGTCAGAATAATTATTTTTGAAATATTAAAATTAAAAATAGTAAGTAATAATATTAAGGGGCAGGACCGATAAAAGTTCAACGCATTTAAATGTCTGTTGATTACTTTCTTAGTAATAATGCAATTTTTAATTTTAATATACAGTTAAATATGAGGGGAAAACGTTAACAAGTGTATAGAAAAATTCACTACTGTTATTGTTTTTCTCTAGTGTTTATTAATTTTTTGTTATTGTCGAGACAAAAATCTAAAATATACAAATATTAAATATTAATAAATACAAATTTGGATAGGAATAATTATTTTTTTGCTCCTCAACTTATTACAAAATTTTTGTTTAAACATAAAGTTAATGAGAGAATCAACAGGGAAAAGTTTCCATAAAATACAAATATTCCTGGCAGCTGAATGTAACCTTGTCAAGTACTCTTCAGGGTTTATCAATTCATCCACGTGTGTGAATTGAAAATCCATCGTGATACATCTTCAGGGGGCTTTCTTCAGATGACGTATGCATTTAAACTCTCCTCTAGCGATGACTTTTTCTGGCAAATGAAATAATTGACATGTTGTACAACAGATTACCATTAAAAGAAGAAACCCAATTGTAGCTCTCAACTAAGATAGATGAAAACAATACCAATCTGGTTTCTTTTGAAACGTCCACGCTTTGCAACAGTGCCAAGGTAAATTTAAATGCCTAGTATCCTAAAATCGGTGTTCGACATAGTCACCTTGGAAGATTAGTCTTAACCCATCCAAGTCCACATTTTCCTTTTTTCGGAAATCATTCTTTTGCCAAGGATTTGTAGCTTATTATTTATTAGTTTTTTGTTTAGCACAAGTTTTAAACATTTGTATATTTTACAATGATGTCTGACAAGTATACTATGTTCTTTTATGGGGCTTCAATAAATTTTCTAAATTGATAATTATTTACTTTTGGGTAATGTTTTTTTAAAAAAGGAGTTCAGTTTCGTAATCAGCAACCTTCAAAACTCCTCTTAGTATTTTAGTTTTTTAAATGAGTGTTGCAATGCAATGAATGTCACAAAGGGTTGAAAAAGTTATGAGTAAATGGGACATATAATTATTTTCTAATATTAGTACCTCCTACTTTTAATATTCCAAATTATAATTGTAAAATAGTTTTTTATCTAAAGCAGCAAAAACAACTTACAAATCTTTCTTCTATAATAAATTTGTTTCAAATGGAGTAGACAAATGTAAAAATAATTGTTAAGCGGAAATTTAATTCATGAACAATGTTACCTCTGTGTTTGTCAATAGCGTACAAAATCGTTTCTAGGGTATAAATCTCTCTTTATGGAAATCGTAAACTGAATCTAAATAGGACCTGAATTTGAAGTCATTTTAAAGTGAAATCCCACGACTTTTTTATTTATTTAAATATATTTTTAAGCAATTTATGGATCAAGTGAGTCAAAAGATTTGTCATTAAATTAAAGAACATGTTGGGTTCCCTGACTACCAGTTTAACGAGTATATTGGGAATGTTCATAAACTTTGTGTGACTGCTCAATTCAAAGCCAACTAAGGATATACCAACGGATGTTCATGAGCTTGGGTCACAGTTTAATTCCAAACCCCTCGTTCTAACCAATTGGCTCTTGTTACACCAATCGAATAAAAGCTAAAAGTAATCTAAATGTTTTAAGACAATACTCTTGACTCACTTACATCTACTAATGTACTTAAATTATTATCACAAAAAATATTATAATTTACATTTATTAATCTACGAACATTGTTTACAGTCAGAATAATTATTTTTGAAATATTAAAATTAAAAATAGTAAGTAATAATATTAAGGGGCAGGACCGATAAAAGTTCAACGCATTTAAATGTCTGTTGATTACTTTCTTAGTAATAATGCAATTTTTAATTTTAATATACAGTTAAATATGAGGGGAAAACGTTAACAAGTGTATAGAAAAATTCACTACTGTTATTGTTTTTCTCTAGTGTTTATTAATTTTTTGTTATTGTCGAGACAAAAATCTAAAATATACAAATATTAAATATTAATAAATACAAATTTGGATAGGAATAATTATTTTTTTGCTCCTCAACTTATTACAAAATTTTTGTTTAAACATAAAGTTAATGAGAGAATCAACAGGGAAAAGTTTCCATAAAATACAAATATTCCTGGCAGCTGAATGTAACCTTGTCAAGTACTCTTCAGGGTTTATCAATTCATCCACGTGTGTGAATTGAAAATCCATCGTGATACATCTTCAGGGGGCTTTCTTCAGATGACGTATGCATTTAAACTCTCCTCTAGCGATGACTTTTTCTGGCAAATGAAATAATTGACATGTTGTACAACAGATTACCATTAAAAGAAGAAACCCAATTGTAGCTCTCAACTAAGATAGATGAAAACAATACCAATCTGGTTTCTTTTGAAACGTCCACGCTTTGCAACAGTGCCAAGGTAAATTTAAATGCCTAGTATCCTAAAATCGGTGTTCGACATAGTCACCTTGGAAGATTAGTCTTAACCCATCCAAGTCCACATTTTCCTTTTTTCGGAAATCATTCTTTTGCCAAGGATTTGTAGCTTATTATTTATTAGTTTTTTGTTTAGCACAAGTTTTAAACATTTGTATATTTTACAATGATGTCTGACAAGTATACTATGTTCTTTTATGGGGCTTCAATAAATTTTCTAAATTGATAATTATTTACTTTTGGGTAATGTTTTTTTAAAAAAGGAGTTCAGTTTCGTAATCAGCAACCTTCAAAACTCCTCTTAGTATTTTAGTTTTTTAAATGAGTGTTGCAATGCAATGAATGTCACCAAAGGGTTGAAAAAGTTATGAGTAAATGGGACATATAATTATTTTCTAATATTAGTACCTCCTACTTTTAATATTCCAAATTATAATTGTAAAATAGTTTTTTATCTAAAGCAGCAAAAACAACTTACAAATCTTTCTTCTATAATAAATTTGTTTCAAATGGAGTAGACAAATGTAAAAATAATTGTTAAGCGGAAATTTAATTCATGAACAATGTTACCTCTGTGTTTGTCAATAGCGTACAAAATCGTTTCTAGGGTATAAATCTCTCTTTATGGAAATCGTAAACTGAATCTAAATAGGACCTGAATTTGAAGTCATTTTAAAGTGAAATCCCACGACTTTTTTATTTATTTAAATATATTTTTAAGCAATTTATGGATCAAGTGAGTCAAAAGATTTGTCATTAAATTAAAGAACATGTTGGGTTCCCTGACTACCAGTTTAACGAGTATATTGGGAATGTTCATAAACTTTGTGTGACTGCTCAATTCAAAGCCAACTAAGGATATACCAACGGATGTTCATGAGCTTGGGTCACAGTTTAATTCCAAACCCCTCGTTCTAACCAATTGGCTCTTGTTACACCAATCGAATAAAAGCTAAAAGTAATCTAAATGTTTTAAGACAATACTCTTGACTCACTTACATCTACTAATGTACTTAAATTATTATCACAAAAAATATTATAATTTACATTTATTAATCTACGAACATTGTTTACAGTCAGAATAATTATTTTTGAAATATTAAAATTAAAAATAGTAAGTAATAATATTAAGGGGCAGGACCGATAAAAGTTCAACGCATTTAAATGTCTGTTGATTACTTTCTTAGTAATAATGCAATTTTTAATTTTAATATACAGTTAAATATGAGGGGAAAACGTTAACAAGTGTATAGAAAAATTCACTACTGTTATTGTTTTTCTCTAGTGTTTATTAATTTTTTGTTATTGTCGAGACAAAAATCTAAAATATACAAATATTAAATATTAATAAATACAAATTTGGATAGGAATAATTATTTTTTTGCTCCTCAACTTATTACAAAATTTTTGTTTAAACATAAAGTTAATGAGAGAATCAACAGGGAAAAGTTTCCATAAAATACAAATATTCCTGGCAGCTGAATGTAACCTTGTCAAGTACTCTTCAGGGTTTATCAATTCATCCACGTGTGTGAATTGAAAATCCATCGTGATACATCTTCAGGGGGCTTTCTTCAGATGACGTATGCATTTAAACTCTCCTCTAGCGATGACTTTTTCTGGCAAATGAAATAATTGACATGTTGTACAACAGATTACCATTAAAAGAAGAAACCCAATTGTAGCTCTCAACTAAGATAGATGAAAACAATACCAATCTGGTTTCTTTTGAAACGTCCACGCTTTGCAACAGTGCCAAGGTAAATTTAAATGCCTAGTATCCTAAAATCGGTGTTCGACATAGTCACCTTGGAAGATTAGTCTTAACCCATCCAAGTCCACATTTTCCTTTTTTCGGAAATCATTCTTTTGCCAAGGATTTGTAGCTTATTATTTATTAGTTTTTTGTTTAGCACAAGTTTTAAACATTTGTATATTTTACAATGATGTCTGACAAGTATACTATGTTCTTTTATGGGGCTTCAATAAATTTTCTAAATTGATAATTATTTACTTTTGGGTAATGTTTTTTTAAAAAAGGAGTTCAGTTTCGTAATCAGCAACCTTCAAAACTCCTCTTAGTATTTTAGTTTTTTAAATGAGTGTTGCAATGCAATGAATGTCACCAAAGGGTTGAAAAAGTTATGAGTAAATGGGACATATAATTATTTTCTAATATTAGTACCTCCTACTTTTAATATTCCAAATTATAATTGTAAAATAGTTTTTTATCTAAAGCAGCAAAAACAACTTACAAATCTTTCTTCTATAATAAATTTGTTTCAAATGGAGTAGACAAATGTAAAAATAATTGTTAAGCGGAAATTTAATTCATGAACAATGTTACCTCTGTGTTTGTCAATAGCGTACAAAATCGTTTCTAGGGTATAAATCTCTCTTTATGGAAATCGTAAACTGAATCTAAATAGGACCTGAATTTGAAGTCATTTTAAAGTGAAATCCCACGACTTTTTTATTTATTTAAATATATTTTTAAGCAATTTATGGATCAAGTGAGTCAAAAGATTTGTCATTAAATTAAAGAACATGTTGGGTTCCCTGACTACCAGTTTAACGAGTATATTGGGAATGTTCATAAACTTTGTGTGACTGCTCAATTCAAAGCCAACTAAGGATATACCAACGGATGTTCATGAGCTTGGGTCACAGTTTAATTCCAAACCCCTCGTTCTAACCAATTGGCTCTTGTTACACCAATCGAATAAAAGCTAAAAGTAATCTAAATGTTTTAAGACAATACTCTTGACTCACTTACATCTACTAATGTACTTAAATTATTATCACAAAAAATATTATAATTTACATTTATTAATCTACGAACATTGTTTACAGTCAGAATAATTATTTTTGAAATATTAAAATTAAAAATAGTAAGTAATAATATTAAGGGGCAGGACCGATAAAAGTTCAACGCATTTAAATGTCTGTTGATTACTTTCTTAGTAATAATGCAATTTTTAATTTTAATATACAGTTAATTATGAGGGAAAACGTTAACAAGTGTATAGAAAAATTCACTACTGTTATTGTTTTTCTCTAGTGTTTATTAATTTTTTGTTATTGTCGAGACAAAAATCTAAAATATACAAATATTAAATATTAATAAATACAAATTTGGATAGGAATAATTATTTTTTTGCTCTTCTACTTATTACAAAATTTTTGTTTAAACATAAAGTTAATGAGAGAATCAACAGGGAAAAGTTTCCATAAAATACAAATATTCCTGGCAGCTGAATGTAACCTTGTCAAGTACTCTTCAGGGTTTATCAATTCATCCACGTGTGTGAATTGAAAATCCATCGTGATACATCTTCAGGGGGCTTTCTTCAGATGACGTATGCATTTAAACTCTCCTCTAGCGATGACTTTTTCTGGCAAATGAAATAATTGACATGTTGTACAACAGATTACCATTAAAAGAAGAAACCCAATTGTAGCTCTCAACTAAGATAGTTGAAAACAATACCAATCTGGTTTCTTTTGAAACGTCCACGCTTTGCAACAGTGCCAAGGTAAATTTAAATGCCTAGTATCCTAAAATCGGTGTTCGACATAGTCACCTTGGAAGATTAGTCTTAACCCATCCAAGTCCACATTTTCCTTTTTTCGGAAATCATTCTTTTGCCAAGGATTTGTAGCTTATTATTTATTAGTTTTTTCTTTAGCACAAGTTTTAAACATTTGTATATTTTACAATGATGTCTGACAAGTATACTATGTTCTTTTATGGGGCTTCAATAAATTTTCTAAATTGATAATTATTTACTTTTGGGTAATGTTTTTTTAAAAAAGGAGTTCAGTTTCGTAATCAGCAACATTCAAAACTCCTCTTAGTATTTCAGTTTTTTAAATGAGTGTTTCAATGCAATGAATGTCACAAAGGGTTGAAAAAGTTATGAGTAAATGGGACATATAATTATTTTCTAATATTAGTACCTCCTACTTTTAATATTCCAAATTATAATTGTAAAATAGTTTTTTATCTAAAGCAGCAAAAACAACTTACAAATCTTTCTTCTATAATAAATTTGTTTCAAATGGAGTAGACAAATGTAAAAATAATTGTTAAGCGGAAATTTAATTCATGAACAATGTTACCTCTGTGTTTGTCAATAGCGTACAAAATCGTTTCTAGGGTATAAATCTCTCTTTATGGAAATCGTAAACTGAATCTAAATAGGACCTGAATTTGAAGTCATTTTAAAGTGAAATCCCACGACTTTTTTATTTATTTAAATATATTTTTAAGCAATTTATGGATCAAGTGAGTCAAAAGATTTGTCATTAAATTAAAGAACATGTTGGGTTCCCTGACTACCAGTTTAACGAGTATATTGGGAATGTTCATAAACTTTGTGTGACTGCTTAATTCAAAGCCAACTAAGGATATACCAACGGATGTTCATGAGCTTGGGTCACAGTTTAATTCCAAACCCCTCGTTCTAACCAATTGGCTCTTGTTACACCAATCGAATAAAAGCTAAAAGTAATCTAAATGTTTTAAGACAATACTCTTGACTCACTTACATCTACTAATGTACTTAAATTATTATCACAAAAAATATTATAATTTACATTTATTAATCTACGAACATTGTTTACAGTCAGAATAATTATTTTTGAAATATTAAAATTAAAAATAGTAAGTAATAATATTAAGGGGCAGGACCGATAAAAGTTCAACGCATTTAAATGTCTGTTGATTACTTTCTTAGTAATAATGCAATTTTTAATTTTAATATACAGTTAAATATGAGGGGAAAACGTTAACAAGTGTATAGAAAAATTCACTACTGTTATTGTTTTTCTCTAGTGTTTATTAATTTTTTGTTATTGTCGAGACAAAAATCACACAATGCCTTCGATAAACCAAATAGTTAATTATATAATGCTAGGTTAGTTTAATATTTAATTAATTATATAATAATTGTCGCAAGTTAGAAGTGAACCTCGATAAAGACGTGTCAAAGAAATCAACCGAATCGCTAACATTATTTGCCTCTCTGCTCAATCTGTCAATAACGGAGTTGTTACCGTAATTAGTTCTATGAAAATTTACTTTAAATAAGGATGGATATCTAGATGGTCTATTAGGTACGAACAAATTAGTGAGTGATAAAAGTGTAGGACAATTCATACAACCGTTTAGCAGCTTAAACATAAAAACTAAATCTGTATAAAGAAATCTAGTACTAATTTTCGGCATTTTTAAGCGTACACGCAAGGCATCATAATCGTGTTCATAAAAATTGAACTGTAAATTTAACTGTCTTGCGATGAACCTAAGAAAACGGTTTTGAACACGTTCCAAACGTATTAGTTGATAAGAATAGAAAGGCACCCAAACAACACATGCATACATTAAAGTACTCATAACAAAAGTAAAATAAAGGATCTTAAGTGTACGCTCATTATGAAACAGAGTGGAATTTCTCATGACAAAGCCCAGAGACCTCAGAGCTCTACCAATTAAGTCGGAAATATGAACGTCAAATGTCACAGAGTCATCAAGTATAACGCCAAGATCACAGACCTTAGTTACGCGCTCTATCTCATTCTCATTAATGAAGTACAAGTAATGAAAAGTACCAAAATTTCTTGAAAAAGTGATAACTGAACACTTCTTGATATTGAAGGTCATATTATTTTTATGGCACCATAAAGTGAGATTATTTAAGTCAGATTGTAATTCAAGATAGTCTTGGTCAGATTTAATAATTTTGTATAGTTTAAGGTCATCTGCATATAAAAGAAAAGAACTATATTTAACGTATGATTTAATATCATTTATATATAAAATATACAAAAGAGGTCCTAAATTTGATCCCTGGGGTACACCAGATGTGGATGAAAAGGGAATAGAAAAACTATTCCTGAATCGCACAGATTGGTATCTATCTCCCAAGTAACTTTTAATAAATTTTAGCAAACTGTCAGGAAAACCAAGGGCTCCGAGCTTTGCCAAAAGAATAACATGATCCACTCTATCGAATGCTTTTGTGAAGTCTGTATATATGACATCTATCTGTGCCCTCTCCTCCATAGTTAATAACAGAAAATTAGTAAAAATACCTAAATTGGTAGTCGTTAAATTGATAATTACTAATTTTTAGGCAATGTATGAATGTAATTTTGTATCCTCAAGAATGTAATGTATATACGTAAACAATAAATTAGCTTATGGATATAAAATTATGAACTTAAGCTTCGTAATCAGCAACCTCAAAAACCCGTATTTATGTGTTACAAATTAGTGTTGCTATGTAATGAATATCACAAAGGGTTTTAAAAGTGATGAGTAAATCGGGGATCTAATAATTTTTTAATATTATTAAATACTACATTTAATATTGCAAATTATAATTATAAAACAGTTTTTTATCCAAAACAGGTATTAGGACTTGTATAATTAAAAAAAATTAAAATTGATCTTTTGAAAATATTATTAAATAAATAATTATTTATAAATTCTTCAATTCTAATTGAGATTTTTCTCTTTTTTGTTTTATATAAAATGTCACTTTGTAATTTATATGAATAAGATTCTTCATATTAAAAAATTTCGAATTATAACAAATTTGGATAAATACTTATATACTAAAATTTACATAACACGTTACATTAATACTGAGGAGTAGCAATACTTTTTTATTATTTAAAGAAAGTTTTGATTCTTTTATTAAAAAATATTAAAGGGTAGAGTGTCCAGTTGTGAACCAGTAATATAACAGTTTTTCAAAATGTTCATAACTTGTAAATAATAATTTCTAAAAATGTTATTTTCATAAGTAATATTGGTGAAAAAAATATATTTTAAGTTGCATCTAAACAAATTTATTAATTTCTTGTTATTTAAAAGTTACGGAAAAAGCAAAAAAACTGTTACATTACATGCTTCGCGTGTTAATATAATACATTTTTTCAAATACACAAATAATTTAAATTCAAGAACAATTTTTTTATTACAGATAAATAATAGTTGAATAATCATTAATTAATGGTTAATTAATTATAATTATTAAGTTATGATTAATTAATAGTTTTAAATTGATACTCAATTTAGTTAAGAAGACAAAAATAATTAAAGATAAAATTTTTTTTAATTTTAATAAACATTTTTAAATTTTAAAAATTAAATTTGTTATTTAGGAACAGTATTTGTCAACTTTTAGTGCTTTATGTGTTTGTAGTACTGCAATTAATGTATTAAAATTGAATCCTAAATTTATACCACCATTTGGAGTCAAAGTCGAATCTAATTATAAATAATTGTGTCGCAATTAGACCCTGCGTTAGGATTGCTAAAATCTAAAATAAATCTATAAGTTTAAGCTAAAAGCAGGGCTTAAATTTTGGCTGGGGTCTGTTGTCATGAATATTACATCAATAAAATTAAAGTATAAAGCAGTTTTTAAAAACAAATTAATATGATAAAACTCTTTCAATTTGATAAGAAAATTACGAATTTTTTCTGGTCAAATTAAATTTTCGTGGCTATTTATCGGTTTCTCTGCATAATTGGTAGACACTTAGTTAAATGTATTATAGTATAAACTTAAACCCGTCAAAAACTGATACTGTTATGTAACATATTTTTTTCATAACGTATTTTCTTAAAAAAGAGTATTTTCATAAAATAAATCAATTTTTGTAGCCATCTGCAGATTTATTTATGGCTAAAACTAAAAAACAAGTATATTTAAATTTGTTCAAAAAAATAAACCGCGTAAAATTTGGACAAAGCAGTGAATTTTGTTAAAGAACATAGACATCCTGCTTAAGATTTGTCTTTACATTGCTCAAGACATCTTTAGAAGTTTAATCAAAAAGTAAAATAACCTAACGTTTTACTATGTAAGCTTTACCCAGTAGCATAATGATCACAGGTGACTTACAATTTTAGACATCCTGCACTATCATTTTTTTCATAAAATATTTATAATCATCAAATCAATTTATGAATTTAAGGCAAATTTGGGAAGGCAAATTTTTGACGTTAGAAGTGATGAAAATAACAATGAAAATTAAAATATTTAAAGTCTAACGCCCTTGATTTGTTTTCTATTGTTAATTTAGTTTTAATTAGTATTATGTTTTTTGTTCAGTACAAAATTGTTCAAAAGAGTCTAGAACCCGTTTATGATGAAAATAAAATCATAAAACATCTGCATTTTTAAAGTTTCTGAAGTTCTTTCAATTAAAAAATATTGAATGAATTGGATAAATAATTATGTATTGCATTATTTTGACGTTAGAATCTTAATCAAAGACCCCAAAAATACTACTGAATTAAGTTTGATGGTAATGAATAACAATTATAATTTTTTCGATTGTTTGCTATTGAAAATATTTTTTATATTTACCTTAGTCATACTATGTTTTGTGTAAAATTATGCTAAAATGTGACTAAATAACATGTATTAGTTAATTATACAGTGTTTAAAAGCAATTCATTAAAAAATGTAAACTTCGAATATTTACAATTTTTTAAATTTTTTGAAAACATTTTTATACTTAAATTTTAGTTATAGAGCCCTATTCCTTGCAAAAGTATGCTAAAATGTGACTAAATAACATGTAATACTTAATAAGATAGTTTAAAAGCAGTTTATTAAAAAATATAAAATTTGGATATTTGCGATTTTTTGAATTTTTTTAAAATCATGTTTATACTTACATCTTAGTTATAGGACATTTTTTTGGCAAATATATTCTAGAATGTGACCAAATAACATGTTATACTCAATTATACAAAGTTTGAAAGCATTTTTTAAAAAAATGTAAAATTTGAAAATTGTTTGAAAAAATTGATTATCTTCCGTTCGAAATAATATTTTTTAAATCTGTAAATTTAAATCCTTCCTTTGCCTAAGGTTAAACATTGCTCAAAAATCTAAAATGTTCCATATACTTATTCCATTTGAGCATCTATGATTCCAAAAATGACATATTTTGTATATATAATAAGATGAGACTTTTGTCTGTACATTGCTCAAAAATCTGAAATTTTCCTTATAATCATTCCTTTTGAGCATCCTAGATTCCAAAAATGATATATATAGTATATATAAGATGAGACTTTTATCTGTACATTGCTCAGAAATCTAAAATGTTCCATATAATTATTCCTTTTGAGCATCTATGATTCCAAAACTGCCAATAAAACATTTCGTGTATGTATGTATGTCCGTATGTCACAGAATCTTTGTTTGCGAATCACTGGAAAACGGCTCAACAGTTTGAAACCAAATTTGGCAAAATGTTTGACTATAGGCCAAGGAAGGTTTTTAAATTTACAGATTTGAAAAATATTAATTAGAAAGAAAGATATTCAATTTTTTCAAAAAATTTTCAAATTTTACATTTTTTTAAAAAATGCTTCCAAACTTTGTATAATTGAGTATAACATGTTATTTGGTCACATTCTAGAATATATTTGCCAAAAAAATGTCCTATAACTAAGATGTAAGTATAAACATGATTTTAAAAAAATTCAAAAAATCGCAAATATCCAAATTGTATATTTTTTAATAAACTGCTTTTAAACAATCTTATTAAGTATTACATGTTATTTAGTCACATTTTAGCATACTTTTGCAAAGAACAGGGTCCTATAACTAAAATTTAAGTATATGGTTTCAAAAAATTTAAAAAATTGTAAATATTCGAAGATTACATTTTTTAATGAATTGCTTTTAAACACTGTATAATTTACTATACATGTTATTTAGTCACATTTTAGCATAATTTTACACAAAAAATAGTATGACTAAGATATAAGTATAAAAATATTTTCAATACCAAGAAATCGAAAAAATTATAATTGTTATCAATTGAGTACTTGCATGCAACAACTCGCCGAGTGCTCTGCTGAATTATTTGAATTCAGTCAATCATACGAAAATGTGAAAAAATAAAATTTGTAAATTTTAATTTTTAAACACTACTAAGAAATTTGTGTTCAAAAATTAAAATTTACAAATTTTATTTTTTCACATTTTCGTATGATTGACTAAATTCAAATAATTCAGCAAAGCACTCGGGGAGTTATTTGTTGCATGCAGGTACTCAATTGCTATCAAACTTTATTCAGTAGTATTTTTGGGGTCTTTGATTAAGATTCTAACGTCAAAATAATGCAATACATAATTATTTATCCAATTCATTCAATATTTTTAAATTGAAAGAACTTCAGAAACTTTAAAAATGCAGATGTTTTATGATTTTATTTTCATCATAAACGGGCTCTACACTCTTTTGTACAATTTTGTACTGAACAAAAAACATAATACTAATTAAAACTAAATTAACAATAGAAAACAAATCAAGGGCGTTAGACTTTAAATATTTTAATTTTCATTGTTATTTTCATCACTTCTAACGTCAAAAATTTGCCTTCTCAAATTTGCCTTAAATTCATAAATTGATTTGATGATTATAAATATTTTATGAAAAAAATGATAGTGCAGGATGTCTAAAATTGTAAGTCACCTGTGATCATTATGCTACTGGGTAAAGCTTACATAGTAAAACGTTAGGTTATTTTACTTTTTGATTAAACTTCTAAAGATGTCTTGAGCAATGTAAAGACAAATCTTAAGCAGGATGTCTATGTTCTTTAACAAAATTCACTGCTTTGTCCAAATTTTACGCGGTTTATTTTTTTGAACAAATTTAAATATACTTGTTTTTTAGTTTTAGCCATAAATAAATCTGCAGATGGCTACAAAAATTGATTTATTTTATGAAAATACTCTTTTTTATGAAAATACGTTATAAAAAAACTTTGTTATATACCAGCACCAGTCTTTGACGGATTTTAGTTTATTCTATAAGTCATTTAACAAAGTGTCTACCAATTGTGCAGGGAAACCGATAAATAGCCACGAAAATTTAATTTGACCAGGAAAAATCAGTAATTTTCTTATCAAATTGAAAGAATTTTATTATATTAATTTGTTTTTTAAAACTGCTTTATACTTTAATTTAATGATGTAATGTAATATTTATGACAACAGACCAGAGTAAAAATATAAGCCCTACTTTTAGCTTAAACATAGATTTTATTTAGATTTTAGCAATCCTAACGTAAGGTCTAATTACGACACATTTATTTATAATTAGATTCGACTTTGACTCTAAATGCTGGTGTAAATTTTGGATTCAATTTTAATACATTAATTGAAAGTACTACAAACACATAAAACACTAAAAGTTGACAAATACTGTTCCTAAATAACAAATTTTATAGAAAAAATCTGTCACTAAAACAAATTGTAATATTTTCCTAACGAAATAGTTAATGGTTACTAATTATTAGTTTTTCCCAGTAAAATTTAATTCCTGGCGGGTAGACACCCTATCAAATATATTAGCAGAAACTAAAACCCGTGTAAAACGGGTCCAACAGATAAATAAAAGGATAAAAGTTATTCATAAAATGATATTAAAATTGAAAGTACATTAAATAAAAATAAAACATAGATTACGCTTTCTTAAAGTAAATTTACAAAATTTTTAAATTAAAAATTATTCTTGATAAAATTAAAACAAAATATATATAAATGAAAAAATTGTAAAATACAAAATTAATCAAAAAAGATACAATAAAAAATTAATTAAAATTAATTACATGAACATGAACAACTCAATTATTTATTAATAATATTAATTAATAATCAATTAATAATAATAATAATTAATTTACTTGACTTACAGTATCCAGTCTCTGCCATATTCGATGTTCACTCAATACTCCTATTATTTAAATAATAAAATTTTAAATAAAACGAAAAAAAAATTTTACACTAAAATTTGTTTAGATTTTTAAAAAATTATGATACGCACTATTTGTAGTTAACACTATTAAAAAAATGAACACATGTTACTCCTCTTCGAACGTATCCAATTTGTGGTAACACGACTTTTCACTTGACCGGCCCGCGGTATACTGAAAAATTCAAGAAAAGAATTTAATTTTGAAAATTGTTCCCCCTCTCTCTATACTTTACAGAGGTCAACGAAAGACTAATGTTGTAATTTGATAAGTAAAAATTTTGGGTTTTTCCGAGATTCTCAACATGGGGCGCCCCGCGGCGATCCAAGGTTCTCAAACTCAGTTTATTATTGTTTATATTTATAGAAAAACAAACGATAATAAAGTTAGTATACGAACCTTTTGTCTCCTCGGGGTGTCTCGATATTTCCCAATATTAATTAATATTTCAAAAATAGAAATAAAATTTTTGTGAATTTTAAGAAACGTGAAAAAAATTACTAAAAATAAAAAAATAAATTTGCAATGACTATAATTTCTTGGAAAAATACTCATTTTTAAAAAAATACAAAAATTTTCTTATTATTATTTATATTTTTTACGTGAAATAAAAGGGACAAAGCAGATGTCATAAAGAGGGTAATGAGTCATATTTCTTGGAAATTTACTCTTTCTCTCACTCTTACGGGAAAAAATTTTTCAAAAATTATTTCTATTTTCTCGCAGGAAATAAACAAAAATCAATTACAAAAACATAAAGGAGAAAATGACGTTCTTTAAAAATGAAAAAGAATGAGAACAGCATTCATTACATGAACAATACATGAACAATTAGCTTTCTCAATATAATTTATACTAATTGATTCAATTTTTTATTTTAGAATAATTGTTTTAAAGTGTTAAGACAAAATTTTTAAAAAATACAAAATTTCAATTTTTTGAAAAATAAAAACACTATTAATTTTATAAATTTTGATAAAATATATGCTTTATTTTATATACATGAATCTATTCGTTTTCATGAACACAATTCTGATAATAGCTAATGAAAATTTTAATAACCAAAAAAATTATTTCAAAAAATACAAAAATCAATTTAAAAAAAAAATAAAAAAATGCTAAAATTGTTTTTAGATACTTTGGAAAAAATACAAAATTACTTTATCAGTTTATGTTCGAGAATTTAAAAACAATTCTGGTCAAGATTACAATTATTTTTATAAATAATAAAATACTTCATTAAAATTTAATTATTTTTAAAAGTTTTAATAACATTCTTGACAAAATTCCACAAGAATTCAATTTTTCAAGTTTTAATAAATTTCTTCAAAATAATTTAACTATTTTCATGAGTAGAAATCAAATTTTTCACAGGAATTCAATTATTTAAAAATTAAAATACAAAATTTAATAAAATTTTTCGAAAAATATCAATTATATAAAAAAAATTTTATAAATAATAACATTCTTCACCGAAATTCAATTACTTTTATAAACTTGAATAAAATTCGTTGTAAGAATTCAATTATTTATATACACACTTGAATAAAATTCATTGGAAGAATTAAATTATTTTCAAAATTAATAAAATTCTTCGCAAAAATTCAATTACTCTCAAAAATGAAAATAAAAATATTTTCAAAATTTCAATTATATTTATAATTAAAAAAATTCTTCATCTAAATTCAATTATATTTAAAAATTTTAATAAAATTCTTGGCAAAATTTTGTAGAAATTCAATTTTAATGAATTAATTTGAAATAATTCCACTATTTTTATAAATAATAAAATTTTCACAGGAATTCAATTATTTAAAATACAAAATTTCATAAAATTTTTCAAAAAAATATAAATTGTTTAAAAAATTCTTCATCGAAATTCAATTATTTTTAAAAAACTGGAATAAAATTCTTTGTAAGAATTCAATTATTCATATAAATAATAAAATTCTTCACATAAATACAGTTATTTTTATAAATTTGAATAAAATTCGTTGGAAGAATTAAATTATTTTTAAAATGTAATAAAATTCTTCGCAGAAATCCAATTGTGTTCGAAAATTAAAATAAAAAATTCTTGTTAAAATTCCAAGTAACTTTTGTAAGTAATAAAATTCTTCTCCAAAATTCACTTATTTTATGGAAATTTTAAGGAAATTAAAATTATTTTCATAAGTAATAAAACTCATCGCAGAATTTTTATGACTTTTTATACAATATATATATTTTAATCAAATTCCTCGAAAAATGTAATTATTCTTAAAAATTTTATCAAAATTTGTCAAATAAAATTCATATATTTAAAAATTCATCGATAAAATTTTTTATGAGAATTAAATTTTAACAAAGAACATTCTATTATTCAATAAATTATTTATTTTTTAACTTAAATAATTGAATTTTCTAATAAAAATTGATTTAAAAATGAATTAACGGATAATCGATTTATTATTATTTATGAAAGTAATTGAATTATTGCCACGAATTTTATTACCTTTTTGTGAAAATAATTTAATTTTTTTGATAAATTTTGCTGTTTGTAAAAATAATTGAATTCTTGCGAAGGATTTTTTAGGATTTTTGTAAATAATTAACCTATTCTGTAAAATGTTATGGTAATTTAAATTATTGCAAAACATGAAGAAGAGGATCACTCTGAGTCGAAGATTTGGAGTGATCCTCTTCTTCATGTTTTGTAATAATATTCTTATCAGTTGTTCAATTTAAAAAAAGTTTGAATTTGATTGTTTTGAAGAACTTCATTTTCTACAGAAAATTAATAATGATTAAATATTTATTTAAAACAGAAGTCATTGATGCTTTTGAATAATTTTACAATTAATGAAATTTGTAAGTAAATGTAATAGAACATTTTTTCTTGATTATCTAATAATTTTTGGAGTGAATCAGAATAATTCTTTAGGGTCAGGGAAAAAGTGATAATTTTGTTTGGAAATCAGGGAAAAATAAAATTAAATATTTGTGGCAACCCTGATAATATGCTACCAAGGCCTTAGCTTTATTAAAATAATAATAATATAATAATAATAATAATATTATAATTATAATAATTATTATTTTGTTTAATAATGATAAGGCCTAATTTTTTTTTTTTAAGATTTTAATATTAAAAAAATGTAGATTTTTATATAAATATTTTATTTCACTTGATATGTCAGAAATTTCTAGTTTTAAAATTTTCCTTCCAAAAAAATTGGTACTTTTTTCTAAATCGTCGCAGCATGATTTCGAGAAAAACGAAAATGCATAAAAGTGTTATTAAATAATGTGATCTGGCAAGATATTTAAATTTTTACATACATAGAGAAATTTCCTTTGGTTCTTCCTTCGGGTGATTTTGTAGTTTAGTTTAATCCAATTTTTTATCTCCTGTAAAGTGTCCCGTCCAAATTGATAGAGAATTTGTTCGTAAAATTCTTTATTCATGTTGATTAATGTAGAATCTTATTGGTTTTAAGGCCAGTGTATAATAGTAATTTTTTGGTTGTTTGACCGTATGATATATTTTGTTTAATAATGATAAGGCCTACTTTTATACCTACTTTTATAATATAGGCCTTATCATTATTAAACAAAATATATCATACGGTCAAACAACCAAAAAATTACTAATAATTATTATTATTCGGTCAAAAATATTTAAAAATGTAAAACTGTTTTAATAGTAAAAATGGGAGTGAAAGGAAAATTTTTCTACAGTGTGAAATCAGAACAAATAATAAATATTTATGTATTGAATGTTTTAGGGTCAATTTCTAGTGATGAGCGAGAAGAGAGAGAGGATGGCTCTCTCTCAAGAAATCCTTTGGGAGCTTATAGGTGTTGTAGGCTTGCTGGGGTACTTGTCACCCTTCCTGGCTAAAACGGGTTACCGCTACATTGTCGATACACGAAATGCGTGCATATGTATGTGCACCACTCACAGGGGACACATAGGGATGGCCTCATTTTATGCAAATCACACGAAAGCGTCCGTTAGGTGTCCACCGCGAAACGGAGATACAGCATTTACCCGCTCACGTTCCCTGCTCAATATATATATATAGAGAGAGAGACAGACATATGAATATATATAGATATAGATATATAAATATATCTACATATATATATTTGTATGTCTAGTCTATAGCAATGTCGTCAATGTAAATTCATGCTTGCTGAACCGCACCAGTGTGTTACTCCTCTGTGAATTCTGAGCTCTCATCCTTTTTGCGGATCACTTTTTCTAGCTTTTTATTAAAATATTTCTCTGTAAACTCATCATTGGAAAAAAATCGGCAAATATTTATATATAAATACATGAATAAAGCTTTGCTAGAGTAATTCTGTATAAAATGTATGTTTGTATATTGCTTTTGAATTTCATTTTTTATCCTGCGAATTTATTATTAACGTGATGAGAAAAATTCGAATAGTTTAGGATTATACACGGAGAAAACAAATAGAAAAATAATTTTAAATGATTCTGTTTAACTGAAATTAGTTTGTAAGTTTAATCCTAATATATAGAAAACAACTACTGCTTTGAAAAAAATATAAAATATTGATATAAAATATTTTTTGTTTAAATAATTATGTTTAATTCAAACATATTTTCTGTTTTGATTCGAACAGAAAATATGTTTAAAAATTTCACGTTTGATTCAAACTTAAAAGTCGAATATAAATCATTTAAAATCAACCACAATTTATGTTTAAATTAAATATAATATTTCTTTAAATGAATCGAAAAATGTGATTCAATTAAACTTCAATATGTTTGACTGTATAGCAAATATATTTTAAGTTTGATTTAAACAAAATATGTTTGACTGTATAGCAAATATATTTTAAGTTTGATTTAAACAAAATATGTTTGACTGTATAGCAAATATATTTTAAGTTTAATTAAAACAAAAATATATTTGAATCAAATAAATCGTTTTCTCAGTGTACCGATAAGGGAAGGATGAAAGAGAATTCAGAAAAATAACAAGAAAAGTAGAATTGTTCCATGAAAAGTTAGCAATTTTCTATTAAAAATACTTTTAAAAATTAAATTTTGTACCATAAGCAACTTCTAATGTTTTGTATCTTTCTTGCTTCCTTATGAACTAGGAAATTAAAAACGAATTCTAATACAAAAGCTTCAATTTGTTTTCTTATTTTTTGGCAATAATTTCTTTTTAAATAATTTAATTCGCTAAATAACTATCATAAAATTACTACTACTTAGGAATTTAATAAATACTTTTACCTAAATATTTCAAAATTAATGTAATTTTCAAAAACGTTGGGTTTACAATTTTCATAAATAGAAGAACTTCAAAAGGGTTTTAATTTAAAGTTGTATAAAATTTTAAAAACCAATTAATTTAATTAGAAATTTTAAAGAAATTTGAAAAATTTAAATTTTTGAAAAATTTTAATAATTCAAATTTCTTTAAAAGAAATTAAAGATTAAATTAAATGAAATTAAGATTTTTAAGAAATTTGAAGAATTTAAATTTTTCAACAATTTTAATAATTAAAATACTGCGGATAATGAAGAAAAATTTTAGTTAAAAACCCCAAAAAATTGAATTTTGGAGAAGTTAATTTTTTCAAAAAATTTTAATAATTCAAATACTGCGGATAATAAAGAAAAATTTAAAAACACTCAAAAATTGAACACTGGAGAAGTTAAAATAGTTAAGGAGAAATTTTATTATTGCTAAGAGGGACTAATTTTATCTCTTCGCAAAAATTCAACGTATGTTTAAAAATTAAATAAAAATTCTAATCTAAATTTCAATTATCTTTATAAAAAATAATATTCTTCTCTGAAATTGAACTACTTTCAAAAATAGTAAAATTTTTCGCATGAATTCAATTATTTTACAAACAATTTTAATAAAAATCTTCTCAGAAATTCAATTTTTTTTATAAACAGTAAAATTTTTTACCGTAATGGAATTATTTTCAAATTAATTCAAATATAATTCTTAGAAAGAATTCAATTAATAAATAATAAAATTCTTCGCAAGAATTCAATTATTTTTATAAAAATTAAAATCTTCCAAGAAATTCAATTATTTTCAAAACAGTGAATAAAATTCTTGAAAATTCAATTATTTAAAAAAAAATCTAATAAAATCGTTCACAGAAATTTAATTATTTTCCAAAATAACAAATCTTTTAACAAAAAGTCAATTCTTTTTTAAACTTTTTAAAATTTAATTATTTTCATAAATAATAAAAATTCTTTGCCAGAATACAATTATATTCCAAAATAATAAAATTCCTCATAATTCAATTGTTTTCATATAAATACCAACATTCTTGGAAACAATTCAATTATTTTTATAAAAATTAAAGTCATCCCAGGAATTCAATTATTTTCAAAACAATGAATAAAATTTTTGAAAATTCAATTATTTAAAAAATATCTAATAAAATCGTTCGCAGAAATTTAATTATTTTCCAAAATAACAAATTTTTTTTACAAAAATTCCATTCTTGTTAAAGAATTGAATTTTAAGAAAATTTTTTAAGAAAAAAAGAAAGAAAACATTCGAAGAAAATTTTTTGCAATAATTTAATTATTTTCCTAAATAAAAAAATTCGTCTCAGGAATTCAATTATTTTTAAAAATATTAATAAATTTCTTAGTAACTTTGCGATTATTTTCATAAGGAATAAAATTCATCGCATGATTTCATTTATTTTTTATACAATTTCACAGGAATTGATCAAAAAATGTAATTATTCTTAAAAATATGATTTTAATTCGTAGAAAAAATTTTTTTTTAATCTATGGTATTAATTCTGTGGTAATAGTATTAGAATTTTTTTTATAGGAATTCAATTATTTTTAAATATTTTTAAATTGTTCGAAAGATTTCAATTATTTTAATTAAAATTTTTTTATATAATTTAATTAATTCTTTAAAATATTAATTAAATTCTTCAACAGAATTTAATATTATTCAATAATTCCTCACAAAATTCTTCAATTCTATTATTTTCTAAAATTTTAATAAATTATGTTAGAAATAAATAATAAATCAATTATTTTTTGTAAATTTAAAAATATTTCACAAGAAGATAAATTATTTTTATTAATAATAAAATTCTTTTCGCAGGAATTCAATTATTTTCACGAATAATAAATATTGATTGAAACCATTTCCTATTTTTATAAATAGTAAAGTTTTCGAAGGAATTCAATTGTTTTAAAAATTTTTTGTAAATTCTCAAAAAAATTTTAATTTTCTTAAAAAATTATAAAAGATAAAAAAAATTCTTCTCTGAAATTCAGTTATTTTCAAAAATTCTTTTTAAATTCTTGGCAAAATTTCAATTATTTTTAAAAAAATTTCTCAGTTTAGTTATTTTAAAACAAATAAAAAAAATTCTTCACAGGAATTCAATTAGAATAAATGTTTAAAAAAAATTTTTTAGCATTAATTGCATCATTTTCATAAACAATGAAATTGTTTAAAGAAATTCAATTACATTCATAAATAATAAACTTCTTTTTAGAAATTGAATTATTTTCATAAATAATAAAATTCTTCTCAAGAATTCAATTATTTTTTATACAATTTTAATCGAATTTCTCCTAAACTGTAATTATTTAAAAAAATTTTGTTAAAATTCGCCAGAAGAATTGATTCAATTATTTAAAAATTTGTAGACACAATTTTTTATAAGAATTTAATTTTTGAAAAAACATTTAACTTTTAAGTAAATTATTTACTTTTTGTATTTAAATTAAATAATTGAATTCTATAGAATTTTCTAACAAAAATTGAATTAATAATTAACTTAAGTTGAAATTTCTATATAATAATTGAATATTAAAAGCTTTATATCGTGAATTGTTTAGAAATAATTTAATTTTGAAAAGGTTTCTAATTAAAATCTTCAAGAAAATTTGAATTTTTCATATATTTAACTAACAATTTGTAGAATTAATTTTTTTTGAAAATGTTTAAATGAATTTTTTGTTTCAAGTCGTTTGAAGTTTATTTCAAATGTAAATATTTCAAAACAAAGTTTTCAATAAACTTATTCAGAAATTATGAAAAATAATTTATTTAAAAAATAGAATTTTAGTTAAAAATTGTGGAAAATAATAATACAATTAAAATGAAAAATATAATTTTCATAATATTTTATAATATTTTTTATAATATTGAAGAAGTTACAGCAGCAATATTTGCTACCATTATTTTGAAAAATATTTATTCATTTGAACGGTTAACATTTTTTTCAGAAAATAAATATAAACTAAATTTGAAAACTATTTTTAAACTAAAATAATTGCTACCTTCTTTCACTTTTAATTAGTTTTTTATTTTTTACGTTATTTTTCAATAGAACTGCCAATGTAATACTACCAAAAAATGTAAAATGAAAAAAAAAATTTCAATTTTGAACATAAAATTCGCGAAAATTTGCCGAAAAGAAAACTAAAACGAAAATAGAATAAAGAAGAAAAAAATCATTTTTAAAAATTGATTCTGTCGATTTTGAAACGTTTCAAAAAAAAATTACTATTCGTATATTATTAAACCCGTGGAGAGAAAAATACTCTTTCTCTCTCTCTCTCTCGCTTGATTGAATACAGAAATTTTTTTTCTTCCCTTTTTCTCAAAAAAAAAGTTGATAGCTCAATTGAATGTGGAATATTTTTTTTCTCCTTTTTTTTCAAAATATAGGTTTTCGAAATTAAAAACTGTCGATTAGTGTCTATGTGAAGATGCAAAAAGAAACTCACGCTTCTGTTGTAAAACTGGATGGAGGTAAAAAAAAAGTACGTCGTTAACAGATAGAGTGAGTGAGAGGGAGGGAGGGAGATATCCATCGTCTCTCGTAAACGCGGAGAATGTTCTGTTCGAGCAAAACGATTATATTGCCTACTTTCGCAGAACTGTGTGAGAATGCATGTCGATCTTCACTATCTGTTTTCCCCCTTCTCCATTTTACATTAACGTTATTTAAGAGAAAATAAAAAATAAAATCAAAAGTTCTTATTCTCAAAAACTACAAAATGGAGCAAGAAAGCGGAAAAAGAGGAAGACTCTTATTGCATCAGTAAATGAGCATTGCAAATACTTTCAAGAAACATTTTTTTACTGAATAAAAAAAAATTTAATGACTAAAAAAAATTTTACTGAACAAAACAATTTTACTGAGTAAAAAAATTTGTTTACTGAACAAAAAATATTTTTTGATTATTAAAAAAAAATTTAATAAATAAAAAAAATTTTTACTAAACAAAAAAAATTTTTACTAAACAAAAAAAATATCAAGAAACATTTTTTTACTGAATAAAAAAAATTTTTACTGAACAAAAACAATTTTACTGAGTAAAAAAAATTTTTTACTGAACAAAAAACATTTTTTGATAAATAAAAAAAAAATTAATGAATAAAAAAAATTTTTACTAAACAAAAAAATATCAAGAAACATTTTTTTACTGAATCAAAAAAATTTTACTGAACAAAAACAATTTTACTGAGTAAAAAAAAATTTTTTACTGAACAAAAAACATTTTACGATGAATAAAAAAAATTTTAATGAATAAAAAAATTTTTTACTAAACAAAAAAATATCAAGAAACATTTTTTTACTGAATAAAAAAAAATTTTACTGAACAAAAAAAATTTTACTTAGTAAAAAAATTTTTTTACTGAACAAAAAACATTTTTTGATGAATAAAAAAAATTTTAATGAAAAAAAAAATTTTTACTAAACAAAAAAAATATCAAGAAACATTTTTTTAGTGAATAAAAAAAAATTTTACTGAACAAAAAAAATTTTACTGATTAAAAAAATTTGTTTACTGAACAAAAAACATTTTTTGATAAATAAAAAAAATTTTAATGAATAAAAAAAATTTTTACTAAACAAAAAAATATCAAGAAACATTTTTTTACTGAATAAAAAAAATTTTTACTGAACAAAAACAATTTTACTGAGTAAAAAAAATTTTTTACTGAACAAAAAACATTTTTTGATAAATAAAAAAAATTTTAATGATTAAAAAAATTTTTTACTAAACAAAAAAATATCAAGAAACATTTTTTTACTGAATAAAAAAAATTTTACTGAACAAAAACAATTTTACTGAGTAAAAAAAAATTTTACTGAACAAAAACAATTTTACTGAGTAAAAAAAAATTTTAATGAACAAAAAACATTTTTTGATAAATAAAAAAAATTTTAATGAATAAAAAAAATTTTTACTAAACAAAAAAATATCAAGAAACATTTTTTTACTGAATAAAAAAAAATGATTAACAAAAAATTTTACTTAATAAGAAAAAATTAATAAATAAAAAAAAATTTTACTCAACAAAAACAATTTTACTGAATAAAAAAAATTTTTTACTGAACAAAAAACCTTTTTCGATGAATAAAAAAAATTGTAATGAATAAAAAAAATGTTTACTGAACAAAAAAATATTTTTACTGAATAAAAAATATTTTTTACTGAATTAAAAAATTTTTTTAACGAATAACAAAAAATTTTACTAAATAAAAAAAAATTTTACGGAATAAAAAAAAATTTTACAGAATAAAAAAAATTTTTACTGAACAAAAAAAATTTTACTGAATAAAAAAAAATTTTTACTGAACAAAAAAAATTTCACTGAATAAAAAAAAATTTTACTGAATAGAAAAAATTTAATAAATAAAAAAAATTTTACTGAACAAAAATAATTTTACTCAATAAAAAAAATTATTACTGATCAAAAAACATTTTTCGATGAACAAAAAAAATTTTACTGAATAAAAAAAATTTTACTAAATAAACAAATTTTTTTACTGAACAAAAAACATTTTTCGATGAATAAAAAAAATTGTAATGAATCAATAAAATTTTTACTGAACAAAAAAAATTTTTTAGGTACTGAATAAAATTTATTTATCCAATAATATTGAATTCTTAATAACAAGAAAAATGTAAACAATTTATTCAAATAGTTGAATATTTTTTAAGAAATTTATTATTTTTGAAAATTATTGATTTCTTGGGAGGAATTTTTTATTAACTGCACTAGAAAAAATGCTTTTAGTGTATAAATTTTATTGTTTATGAATAAGATGCAATTTTTGCGAAGAATTCAATTAAAATTTTTGAAAGTAAAATTAAATAATTAAAAAAATAATTATTATAATAATAATTTATTGAATAATTATATCGCCTTTTGCTTTTTTTCGGAAATTTTTCAAGAAGCAAAAAAAAAAAAATTTTTGTTAAATATTTAAGAGGATTGCTTTCCTTGAATGTACAATTCGAAATTTTAAGTGCAATTCGAAAAAACTTCGAATGAAAATATCACAATTAAGAAATAATTGACAATATTAACAATTGATTATAAATGAATTATTTTAAATTATACACATTATAAATATTATAAATATAATACGTATTATATATCAGTTAAATTTAAATGAAAATAAAAAAAATAAAAAATAAATAAATTTAAAAAACAATGAATAAAAAATATATTAAATTTAAATAAATAATATTTAATATAATAAATAAATAATAAATAATATTAAACAAATAAATAAATAAAATTATAAATTATAAATAATATAAATTTAAAATAAAAAATTAAATATATAAATAATTATAAATTATGAATTATACATATTATAAATATTATAAATAAATGTAAAATTTACCTTTTCACGTTTTTTGTAGTCCCAACAATTTTCACTTAATTATTTTCAATAAATAATTTTAACTTTGTTTTCACTTGTCGCTTGTGAAAATCAAATTATACTGCTTAAGCACGTTTGAACACGTGGAATAAATTACGACGCCAAAGCTGCGCGCGCACAAAAATTTAAAATTATTCATTCGCAATTTTTTTGTAGACAATAATAAAAGTGTATTTATAAGAAAACAATATAATTTCACACTAAATAATCTTTTTACCGATATTGTTTATTATTTTATTTTAAATTAAAAATTAATAGAAATAAATTCAAAAATTATTTAGATTTAAATAGATTCAGCCAATCGCGACCTTCACTATGTTATTTACACGCAACCAATCACGACCATCACTATATAATTTTCGAAAACAATCACGACCATCACTTTTCTGAAATTAGTAAATAAAAACAATTAGTTACTTAATTACATGAATTGTTACATTTTTAAAATGATTCAAAAATTGAAATTGATATTTAAAAATACAAACTTTTGCAAGAAGTCACTTAATAATAAAAAATAGTTCTCTAAAATTATTCTAGTGGTAGAAAAAATAATTTCAACTACACTTTTATTTTCTTTTCTCGTTTCTTTTTATTATTATTTTCTCTCTGTACGAACCTTATCACCCAGAGAATAATGACAAAACTTCTTTCAAATACACATCATAATGCAAACAGAAAATAAAAACAAACAAAAAGAAACCAAAAAATTTTCTCAATTTTTTACAAAAATATTTCTAAAATTATACATATTTGTTTCTAATTAAAAATTATCCTAACACAATTATATTTAATATAAAATATATATATATTTTTTTCGAAATTTCAAAAATTAAAAATGGAGATTTATTTAAAACTCTTTTCTAATATTGACATATTTTTGATTTTTTTTTATTATAAATACTTTTAGTTCAACAATTAAAATAGAAAACTTCATCTTCTTCTTCTTTTAATAATATAATGGATATGAATTGTTTGTTAAATGATTTTACATTATTTTTTATTTGTTTTCAGTCTCTCCACTTTTTTAATTTGAAATGGTACATGAAAATTGATCTTACAATTAATATTTAATTAGACTTAGTATTTTTTTAGTTAGTTAATTAATGTTATAGTCAATTATATAATACACTATACAATTTTACACTCACATTCAGTTTTTTCTTTTCTTTTCTTTTTTTTTTGTTGATGTTGATCGAAATTTATAATTTCGCGTTTTTGTAAAAGTGGGGGAGGGTTTTTTTTTTATATATAAGAGATCGTTTATCTTACTAGAGTAGTCAGAATGAGAGTGAAGCTGATCGAAAATGTCCTTAAGATGAGCTTATTTCCTCCCCCGTGCTGCATTGCCGCTGGATGTTCACCTAAAGGCAAAAGCGAGAAAATATTGATCAAATTAAAATTCTTTTCACACGATAAAATTCAAATTTATCTTAAGAAATCAAATTTAAATTTGCCGTTAAATTTAAATTAACTTTTTTTTCTCAATTTCAAATTTGGACGTATCTATTTTGTATTAAAAAAGCTGGTTTTCTATTTAATTTAAATTTATACTTAGAAAAAAAAAATTTTAAATTACTTCCGTACTAAAAAAAAAAATTGCTTTGAAAAAAAATCAAAGAAAATATTTCTTAATAATTAATTTAAAAATACTTTTACCTCGAAAAATTCAATTTTAAATAGCTTTGAAAAAAATGAGAGAAAATATTTCTTATTAATTAATTTAAAAATGTATACTTTGAAATTTTAGATTCCTTGGAAAATTTAAATTTGATTTGAAAAAAAATTAGAAAAAATATTTTTATTTAGAATGAAGGAGAAATTAATTTACTATGTATGAAATAAATTTTAACTTATTTCGAATTTTAATTTTCATATTTTTCTATTTTAGAATATTTTTAATTTTTCTTCTTGGAGAACATTTTAATTTACTTTAAAAAAAATTTGATTGAAAACTTGAATTAAAAATTATCATTTATTATTTATTTTTCATATTTTTCTATTTTGGGGAATATTTTTCATTTTTCTTCTTAGAGAAAATTTTAATTTACTTTCGAAAAAATTTTATTGAAAACTTCAATTAAAAATTATCATTTATTTTGGTTTAGAATTATTGAAAAGATTTATCGTCAAATGAACTCAATTTATAATTTATTACAATTTTAATTCCAGGTTTTATCCAGTTTTATTTTGTAAAAATAAATTCTTGAGAAAAAATTTTATTTTTATAAAAAAATCAATAAAATTTTATTATTTATAAAAAATAAGTAATATTTTGAAAAATACAATGTTTTAAATCATTTTTTTGGAAAATTTTGAAAGTAATTCAATTTAATAAATTTCATAAATTTAATGAATTTCTTAAAAAAATTTTTAAAACTCGAGTTTACTTCTAATTGGAACTAATAATTTTATTACTATATTTTTTTAAAATTATTATATTTCTTTTAAAAATTTTATTCAAAAATTTTGACAATAATGCTGTTTTTTCAATAATTTTATTTGGAAATTTTTTAAATAATTGAATTTTTTCGAAGAATTTGACTATTTAAAAAAAATTATTAAATTCTTGCGACGCATTTTACAATTTTTCGAAAATAATTGAATTCTTAAGAGAGGAATATTATTAAAATTGTTTAGAAAAAAAATCGAGTCTCTGCAAAGAATTTTATTATTTACAAAAATAATTGAATTTTTACAAGAAATTAATTAAAAGTTTAGAAAATAATTAAAACTTTTCGAGATATTTTATTAAAATTCTTTTAAAATAATTGAATTTGCGTGACAAATTTTACACTAATTATAAAAATAATTGAATTGTTTCGATGAATGTTAATATGTATTTATAAAAAAATAATTTATGTCTCAAAAAGAATTTAATTTTATGTACAAAGTTTTTAAATAATTGAATTCTTTTGACGAATTTTAATAAAAATTGTAAGGATAATGACATTTTTCACAGAATACGATTCAATAATTGAATTGTTGCAAAAAATTTTATTATTTATTAAAATAATTCAATTTTTTTAAACAATTTTATTGTTTATGAAAATAATTCAATTATTGCGGAGAAATTATAAAAATATTTGTAAATAATTCAACTCCAGTGATAAATTTTACAATTTATGAAAATAACTGAATTGATTCCAAGAATTTAATTAATATTTTAGAAAATAATTGAATGCTTTTCAGAAATTTTATAAAAATTCTATGATAATAATTTAATTCCTGTGAAGAATTTTATAATATTTTTATAAAAATGATTAAATTGTCATCAAGAATTTATTTATAAAATAATTGAATCCTGTCGTTGAATTTTATTAAATTTTTTTTTAAATAATTGAATTTCGCTATTTATAAAAAGTAATTGAATTATTTGTAAGAATTTTATTATGTATTTATAAAAAAAAGATAATTGAACGCTAACAAAGAATTTAATTTCTAAATTTTTAAATAATTCAATTCTTTTGACGAGTTTTAATAAAAATTTCTAAGAATTTTTCCAGGACTTCAATTTAAATTGAGTGAAAAATAATTGAATTTCTAGAAAGAATTCATTTGTAAAGTAATTGAATCCTGTCGTTGAATTTGATTAAAAAATTTTCTTAAATAATTGAATTTTACTATTTACAAAAAGCAATTGAATTTTTTCTAAGAATTTTATTATACGTTTATAAAAAAAATAATCGAATACTCACAAAGAATTTTATCTCTAAATATTTAAATAACTGAATTCTATAGATAATTATTTTTATTTCTAAAAATAATTCTATTATTTTTTTTTAACTAATTTAATTCCTTTAATCAATTTTATTGATTAGGAAAATAATTGAATTCCTTGAATCAATTTTATTGGTTAGGAAAATAATTGAATTATTGTGAAGAAAATTATAAAGCAAAAAATTGTAAATAATTGAAGTTCTGTGAAGAATTTTACTATTTAGAAAATCGACTGAATCGTTTTGAATAATTTATTATAAAATTTTAGGAAACAATTGAATTGCTTTTATGGAATTTTTTCTCAATTATGTAATTTGCAGAATAATAATAATAAAATAAGGAAATACCTCGTTACGTGCGTAAAATTTTCGATAGTAATTATTTTGAAATTAATTTTGAAAGAAAAAATAATAATTTAACTCATGGAGACACAATTATATATCTATTATATTTTTTCTTTCTCTATATTTTTTTTTAAATTTAAATATATTTATTAATTTTTTTACTATGTATTTTTTTCTATAATTTATATTTGTGTGCATATATATATATATATATATATATATATATATATATATCTATATATATATATATATATATATATATATATATAAAAGTCGAAAGTTCTTGAATGATGAGCGCTTCAATTTGATGCTTTTGAAACTGGAAGAGAGCTGCTAGCACCAAATTGAAAGATTCTCAAAAGAAAAAGGCTCTCCTTCACAAAGACCCTCTTTCCCTCTCTCTTTCTCTCCTTCTCTCTATATACACACACAGAGAGAAAAGTCGAAGGAAAAGTAAAGAGATGCGCTCAATGATTAGTTGTGGAATAAAATATTTAATTAAAGCTGTAGTTTTTTTAATGGAAATCTTTTTTTTTCATTTAATTTTACCATGAGATTATATATTCAAATTATGTGATTTTCTTTTCCATAATGAACAACTTTCTCTTTGAAGTTTCAAAACACACAAACACAAACGTATACACGTCTCTATGTATGTAGTTTGCAAGTCTTTGAAAATCCTTACCGTTTAATACGTGTACAATGACACTTGCAGGTGCTGCTTTACTTGAGACACAAGTATAATTACCGCTGTCATTGAGAGAAGCACGCGTTATCAGCAACTTGCTTGTCGTTCCACCTTTGGCCTTCTCTGTCTCTAACGATACTCCCCCTCTGTTGAGAGAAAAAAAAGAGAAAGAGATTTTATTTTTTTGCAAATTCTTTTTATTGCTGTTGAGAGAAATTAATTGGATCAATAGGTATAATTAGCGAAAAGTGTGCAAATTACGAGAGAAAGAGAGAGAGAGAAAGATAAATAAATTTATTAATTGAATTTGAAAAATAAAATCTACAAGATGAATTTATTTTCAATATTAATTTATTGTTATTGTTTTGATTATATTTTCCCATTTTTTAATTGGTTTTTTAAATTTATTTTTTCTCTTTTTTATTTATTTTCCTAATTATTTTCATATTTACTTATTATTTAGTTTTTTAATTTTTTATTTATTTTTCATTTATTTATTTATTTATTTATTTTTCCCTTTTGTCATTAACTTTTCCCTTTTCTCATTCATTTTTTATTTATTTTTCCCTTTTCTCAATCATTTTTGATTTATTTTTCTCTCTTCTCGTTTATTTTATATAGTATTTTTCAATATTATTTTTTTATTATTATTATTATCATTATTATTATTATTATTATTTGACAATTTTTTCTCTCTTTATTATCGTTTTACAATTCTGGATGTATTTTTCATTTTCCAAAATGAATTTATTATTTTTTTATTATTGTTTTTAATTATTATTATTATTAATTATTTTTTAAAATTATTTCAACGACACTTTTTTGGCACATTTCATGTAATTGGAAATTGAAAATTACAATTTAGATTCAATCAATAAATCCGTAAAATTACAAAAAAGTACATTTTTACTTTTGTAGTAATTTTTTTAAAAATATTTGCAATTTTGAAATTATTGTACTTGAAACGATTGAACCCTTCGAATAAATTTTATTAAAAAAATTTAAGAGCAATTAAATCCCTTCTAAGAATGTTATTTTACATGCAAATAATTGAATTCTTGAGAAGAATTTTATGAAAATTTTTGAAAATAATAATAATATTAATAATATTTCCTACGAATGTTTTGCGATTTAGAAAAATAATTGAATTCTCGTAAAGAATTTTATAAAAAAAAAAATTTGAAAATAATTGATTTCTTCCCAAGAATTTCATTAAAATTTTTGAAAAGTAATTAATTTCATACGAATCATTTTACAATTTACAAATTTACAAATTACAATTTATTCTTGCAAAAAATATTATCAAAAAATTCGAGAATAACTGAATTATTCCTAGGAATTTTATTATTTATAAAAATAATTAAATTCTTCTGAAGAATTTTATTAAAATTTTTGAAAAGTAATTAATTTCTTACAAATATTTTACAATTCACAAAAAATAATTAAAATTCTTGCAAAGAATTATATTAAAAAATTTGAGAATAATCGAATTCCTTCTATGACTTTTATTATTTATGAAAACAATTAAATTCTTGCGAAGGAAATAAATTGAATTTTTTGGAAAAACGTTATGAAAATTCATTACATGTAATGAAATTAAAAAATATTAACTGAATAATTCTTGAGAAAAATTTTATTACAAATTTTTAACATACTTGAATTTTTGAGAAGAATTTCAATATAATTTCACTGAAAAAAATTGCTTTTAGCAAAAATTTTTATTATTTATCAAAATAATTCAATTCTTGCCAAGAATTTAATTAAATTTTTCAAAACAAATTCAATTTTTAAAATAATTTTGTCATTCATGAAAATAATTTAATTCTTGCAAATAGAATTTAAAATTTTTTTTTATATCTGCAAAGCTTGTAATGAATTTTCCAATTTAAAAAAATAATTGAATTCTTGGAAAGATATTTTTAAAAAAATTTTAGGAACATTTGAATTCCCTTTGCTAATTTTTATTATTTATTAAAGTTCTTGAATTATTGCTAAGAATTTTACTATTTATAAATATAATTGAATTGTTTCGAAAATAATTGAATTTTTTAAAAAAATATTAATAATTTAAAAAAACAATTCTTTCATAAAATTTTATTAAAATTGTATTAAACAAAAATATTTAAAAATAAATTAAATTAAAAATAATTATACAAAAATAATTGAATTGTTTTTATCCATTTATTAAAATTTTAGAAAATAATTGAATTCTTTTGTAAAATTTTATAACAAATTAAGATAAAAATTGTATTCTCTCGTGAAATTTTATTTAAAATAAAGAATTTTTGCAAAGATTTTACTTTAAAAAAAATTAAATTGTTTTCAAAGAATTTTACTTTTTTTAAAAAAATTAATTTATTGTAGTATTTGATTCAAGTATTTATTAAAATTTTTTAAAATAATTGATTTTTTCCCAAAAATTTTAATGAAATGTTTGAAAATATTAACAATAATAATTATAATATTATAAACATTATGAATTTTTTTCATTTTGATCATATAATTATTTAAAAAATTCATATTTGAGAAAATATTTTGCAAATTCTCTTTACGTAATTATTTATTATTCAGAAATTATATAATAATAGATTTAAATATATTATTATTATTATTATTATTATTATTATTATTATTATTATTATCATCATCTTTGTTATGAGTTTCATAAAAATTTTATCCAGTTATTATAATATTGTTAATTGAATAAAGAAATAAAAAAAATTCAATAGTAATTGAGTTTTGTTGGCGTTTGAAAATTTAACAATTGAAAATTCTATTTTCATTATAAATAATTATATTCTTGAAACAATACTACTGTGACGTGAAAGTTTTCAAGAAGGCTGATGAATTGAGTTTTTAAGTATAGTTGTATATATCTATAGTTCGAGTGCATGTACTGGAAATGTTTTTTTTTTTTTGTATTTTTTTTCTTTCATTTCACTGCCAATCAGAACTTTCAACTACACTTCACATTTCGAAAGTTTGTTGGGAAACAAATCCCGCACAGAGGAGGAGAGAATAAGAGAAGAGTACAGAATCCAAAACTAAGTATAAATATTTGAATACAATTGCATCTTTTCAAAAAATGTATATAGCAAAAAAATTTATAATTTTTCTCGATTTTTTTCTCTTTTGAACTTTTCTTATTCTTCTTCTTCTTCTTATGTTTTATTATTATTTGGCCGAGAGAAATTTTCCACGATGATTTTATGATAAAAAAGAGAGCAAAAGTTTTGCAAAACGAACATAAAAATTGAAAATAAAAAAATAAATGGAAAAAGTGTAATTTCTTTCCAATCAATAGAAAAAGAAATTAATTAATTTATTATTAAATCATTGGCTGAATTAGTGAATTATTGACTGAATATTAAATAAATGAAATAAAATTATTAAACCACTTCTGGGTCAATAGGTCGAGGTTTCTATAATAAAATTTCAATTATTAAATAAATAAATTTATCTAATAATTAAATTTATTATTAGGTTAAGTTAGTTTAAGATAAAAATGTAAAAGGTTCCTCGAACCCTGCATTATTGTAGCAGGGAGAGTACAATAAATATAAAATTAAATTTATTATTATTATTTGTATTATTGTTTGCATTTTAAAATTATTAATTCAATTCAATTATATTAAAATATTATTTTTTTCATTATTATTAAGTTAGTAATTAAATTAAACAAAATTCACTATAAACAATAATTTTAAATAATTAAAATGAATCTTAATTGAATGGAATAATTTTCTTCTAAATAAATTGCTCTCACCTGGGACTGTCGAAGTCTATAATAAATCCAGCGTGCCACCACGTAACGTTACTTGGTGCAATGTCTTGTGCATTAACAATGCAAGTGAGACTGATTGTGCTGCCTTTTTTCACATAAACTTCCTCTGGACCCAAAATTTTTGCTTGAACGTCTAGAAAAAATGGTTTCATATGAAAAATTTTACCCCCAAGTTTATTGGTCATTAAATTTTCATTTTACCACTAATTCAGTTTAATTTACTTTATTTCATTATAATTTTACTATTTCACAAATTAATTAAATTAATAATAACAAAATTACTTTCCCTAGAATTTTAATTAAAACATTTTTTTTTATTTTTGTCTATTATATTTTTTTTGTTTTCTATTAATTTTTATCTACTTCTTATTTATTTATTACTATTTTTTAATTAAAAATATTTATTTAACAAAATTTTACTCTTTCTTATTTCGTCTTTCTATTCTTCTATTTTTTCTCTACTTTTTTCCATTTATTTTTTATTAATTTCTTTTTTATTTTTGTCAATTTTTTTTCCATTGTTATTAATTGTCATCTTTGCTTTTTTATTTAATTTATCTGTTTTTCCATTTTTCTAATTGTTTAATTTTTTTTCCTTACCATTTTATGGTTTTTTTCATTAATTTATTTTTCCTATTTCTATCTTTTTTCTATCTTTTTTTTTGTTTCATTATTTTTCTACTTTTTAATATTTATTTTTATCTCTTTCAGCTTTTTAGCATTTTTTCTCTATTTTTTATTTTTTTTAAATTTTATATTCTATTTTATTCAACTTTGTACATTTATTTACATATTTTAATTGTATTTTTCTGTACAATTTCTAATTTATATTTTTTAGTTTTCTTTATAAATTTATGAAAATACTTTCTTCTTCTTTTCACTTTGATCGTAAAACACGCTTTAGAAAAAAATATAATAATAGACCTTCTATGAAAAAAATAAAATGTGAAAAAAATGCAATATTTAATTCATTACGTAAGTCATTTAGTAATTATTTATTTCTTATTCGATTAATTTATTATTTATTTATTTATTATTATTTTGACAGTTAAATATTATTATCATTATATTATTTATAACTATTATGACAAATAAATATTTTTTTGCTTTTTTTATTATTTAAATTCAATTTAGTAAAATTATGGATGTAAATTTCTGAATATTAATAGTATTCGATAAAATTTTGTTCAAAAAAATTTTTTTTTCTTTTTTCCTTGAATATTTCTTACCTAAAATTTTGAGATAAATTGCTTTGTGTATTTTGGGCTCCGTGCTAAGTTGGCATTCATAAATGCCCTCATCCCTTGGCTGGACATTTTCTATTTGAAGATTCCAGATACTGGAATTTTCCTGCGCTGGCGTATAACTTATATTTGTAATGATTTTAAATCTCACATCACTGGTGTATGTAATGTACATCGACGTCAAAATTTGCAAATCTTTCTTTCTTATCCAAGAGACCTGAATTCGAAAACAAAAAAATAATTTCAATTTTAACCTGTAATTTCAATTTTAATTCTAAAATTCAATTTTATTTTTTTCATTTTTCAAATACAGAAACTGATATTCAATACAAAATTTTCATTTTCGTTTTTATCGAAATTTTTATTTAAAATTTTAATTTTACAATTCTAATTTACAATTTCAATTAACAACATTCATTGTAAATTACAATTTATTTCTTAATTTTCAATTTTAACAACTGAAATTTTTGTATTTAGTTTTATTTTTATTTCAATTCAAATTCAAATCAATTCAATCGAATTCGATTCGAATTTTAAATAAGTTTTTCAATTTTCAATTTTAATTGCTAATTTCAATTATTGTTTTTATTTCAATTCGAATTTTTATTTTAATTTAATTCAATTCAATACAATTCAATTCAATTCAAATTTTAAATTACAATTTCTCATTTTTCAATTTAAATTGAAATTTTTACATTAATTAATTAATTAATTTTTATTTCAATTCAATTTAATCGAATTCAATTCGAATTTTAAATTACAATTTATCTTTTATTTTAATTACAATTTTAACAATAATAACCATTTTTATTTCAATTTAATTCAATCGAATTCGATTCAAACCTTAACCAAGATTTTGACTTAAAATTTTTCAATTAAAAATTTTAATTCCTAATTTTAATTATTATTTTTATTTCAATTCAATTCAATCCTATTTATTTTTAATTCTCAATTACTATTTTTTAATTTTTAACTTTAAGTAGCAATTTTTTTATCAATTAGGTATTATTCTTATTTTAATTCAAATTTTTTTTCCTATTTTTATTTTAATTCGAATTTTACATTTTAATTAAGATTTAAATTTTTACAACTTTTTTTTTCTTAATTTCAATTTTTTATTTAAATTTTCTGATTTTTTTATTGTAAATTAGAAATTTTAATTTTAATTGAAAGTAAAATTTTAATTTCACTCTTCTCGATTTAATTTCCAAATCGAAATAGTACGTTTCAATCTTATTCGTTGGTTTAGTCATTATCATGAATTTTCGATACAAAGTTCAATTAATTAAGTTCTAATTAAATCAATTAGCATTATATATTGACTATTAATGGATTTAGTCTAATTGTTAACAATTGTACATTTATCCTATTAAATTATTATAAACTAATGCGTATCACGCAATGTCAAACTCTATATTTTTTTATATAATTAATAATTGTTAATTTAGAAAACAAAAATTTTCAATTAAAAAAAAATAAAAAAATAAGAGAAAAATAATAGAAAATAATTTTTTTTTATACTGTTTTTTATACCAAATTTTTTTTGTAATTGTAATTCTTTTTTAGAAATAATTGAATACTTTTTATAATTGTAATTCTTCTTTTGTAAATATTTGAATACAAATATTTTTTGTAATTGTAATTCTCTTTTTTGTAAATATTTGAATATTCTTTGTAATCGTAATTCTTCTTTTGTAAATATTTGAGAATAAATATTTTTTGTAATTGTAATTATCACTTTTGAAGTAGCATTTAATTTTTGAATCTGATAAAATTTATTTATTCAAAAAAAAAGATATTTCACTTTTCAATAGAAAATTTTTCTACAACTATAATTCTTTTCTTTTTGTAAAAAATATTTTAATACAACTATTTTTTTGTAATTGTTATTCATAATTATAATTATATTTACAATAAATCATTGTTATCCCTTTTCACAAAAAATATCTCAGTACAAATATTTCTTTGCTAATTGTAATTTTTTTGTGATGTAAAAATATTTTTTGTTTAAATATAAAAAGAAAATGATAATTTTTTTCTATTAAAATAAAATATTAATTTTTTATGTACTAAAATAAAATATTAATTTTTTATCTACTGAAATAAAATATTAATTTTTTATTTACTGAAATAAAATGATAATTATTTATTTATTTATTAAAATTAATAATTTGTGCTTACAGTTCGATTGCCTGGATCTTCGAAATTACATAAAAGAGTTGTCAGTTGACCCACAATTGCTGTCACCTCATGAACGATATTTTTCGCGATTGTAGTAAATTTCTCATCGTCTCCCTCGGCATTCTCCTCTTTACTTTCATCATAATCATCAGGTATGCTTAGACCAGCTGGAATCAGATTTTCTTATGTTCATAATATTCCTTTCAATTTATAATGTAAAATTTATAAATGTAAAATTATTCACATGCACGGGAAATGAGAAAATCTCTTTTAAATACAATTATGTAAATTAATCCCATTAAAAAATATATATAAATATACATGTATAAATAGGTACTAAAAAGAATATCCTGAGAGCCATTAAATAAAAAATACGTTCATTGAAAAATTTAATACACGACTCCGCAATGGAGTATAATTTTTAACAAAAAAAATTTTTATTTTTTCAATTTTGCACTTTTTTTTATTGCGAATTTAAAAAAAAGGAATTTATTTTTTTATTAAAACTTCAATTTCACTCAAATTTTAAAATTCACTTAAAAATTGTATAAAAAAATTTCAAAAGTTATTTTTGCATTTTTTTTCCATGATTACTTTTTGCAATAGTTTTGTAATAAAATAAAAATAATAAATTTCAAGAAATTATTTGACAAAATTAACGAACTAATTATTTAAGTAATAATAATTACAATAACATTATTTTTTCATTCTTTTTTAATATTTTTGCAATAATGAGAAGTGAATTAATTAATTCGAAGAAATTAATTATCGAAATAAATGAACTAATTATTTTAATAGTAGTAATTAATAATTATAATATTATTTTTCCATTCTTTTGCAATATCTTAAAATGAATCGTAAATTAATCAATTCGATAAATTAAATAACGTAATAATTATTATAATACATAAATTAAGTAATAATAATAATAATAAAAATTCTGAAAAATAGAAAATAATTAATTAATAATAATAATAATAATAAACATTTTTTTAAATTTCAATTTCTACTGTAAAGTAAAAATATACAAAAGAATAAAATATAAAAATTGAATTTGCCTCGAAGATGTTGTCTGACTAAAATCAGTTTACACTACTAAATTATATACACAAAGTTTACAGTGAGAAATTCTCTCGATCATTGAATAAAATTAGTGTTTTTATTTTATTACACTTACGTAATTAATTTTAATAAAAAATTATTTTTTTGTAATTAATTTATTTATACAAATACACACAAATAATATTTTTATAATTTTTTTTTAAACAAATAAAGATTATCTTATTATTTTATATTATTTAATAAATTATCTTTACAAAAGTTCTAATAAAATTTGAACTAAACTTTTAAAATTCATTAAATTTTCTTATTATTAATAAATAAATTTACTTTTCGTTTCAATATTGTTATATTTGCAATTATTTTTCTTTCAAATTTAATCAATATTTTTTCATTAATAATAAACACATAAGCATAAAAAAATAAAACAATATTTTAGACAAAAATAAAAATATACTTATATTCAATTTCGGAAAAAAATAAAAAAATCTCAACTTTTAATTAATTTTTTTTTAAATTCTATATTTAATTTAAAAAAATTAATAAAAATTAATAAAGTTAAATTAAAAAAGCGGTGCAATTTTATATTACATAGAAAAGTATATTAGAAATATTTAAACAATATTCAGAGAAAAAGTTCGGTTTATAACATTTTTAATTTATTTGCAAATTAAAAATAAAATTGTAATAAAAATTCACAAAGTCAAATTAAAAAATGGTACAAAGTTTTATTTTATTTAGCAGGAAATTATATTATTAGAAATAGTTAAACAATTCAGAACAAAATGTACAAAAAAAAAACTTTCAACAATTTTAATTAGGAATTTTTGCATTATTGTGCAAAATGTGAAATAGGGAAAAAATAAAAATTTTTCTATTAAAATTTATAAATTATTAAAAAGTAATAAAAAGAACATTATTCGTGGAAAATTATTTAAAAGCAAGAAAAATTTTTTTTTACATAAACGCGATTAAAAATTTTATAAAAAGGATTCTCATCGAAAAATAATATACTTTTAGAGAGACCGTGAGAGACAGAGAGAAAAATGAATATTTTCAGGAATGCTTCATAAATTATTTAAGGAATTTTTCTAGGTGGGAAGATCAAATATTTTTCCATGAACCTCTCCATCGTGAGTGAATACATAATAAAAAAGATCCCTTTCGTTTAAGATTTCTTCTAAAACTACTAAATTAAGTCTTTTCTCTCCCTCCTTCTCTCTCCCTTTTTTTTTCTCTTTCAACTAAAAAGTGATTCTTTTTAAACTTTATATTTTATAGAAATAGAAAAACAATATTTCCCATAAACGTTTTTCTATTATAAAAGTATTTTTTTCTCTCTCTTCATTCAGATCCAATTTCTTCAATTTAAAATGACAAAAAAAAAGAAAGAAAGAAGTGATGAAAAAAAAAACTTTAATATACCAGTGAACAAGATTTTTATTATTACTCTATATAGATTAATTTTGAAAGTTTCATTCGAATTAAATTGAAAACTGTTATTGAAAATAATTTGGAAAGTTTTATATTGAAATGATTCGGGGAAAACTTTTTTTTATATAGATGTATATATGTATATTCTAACAAGAAATTTATTGGTGAAATTTTTTTATTGAAAATTTAATTGAAAATTCTTTATATAGAGTATTAAAAAAAAGGTATTAATAAAGTTTAATTTATATAAAAAAATTGCCTTTTTCAACATTTTAGTTGAATTGGAAACAATTTAAAAAAAAAAATTTCTCATGGAGGAATATATTTAAATAATATTTCTTATTTAATTTCTATTTTTGAAAACCTATTTTTTAACTAAACGGTAAAAATGTAATTACACTTTAGTAAATGAATTAAAATTCATTCATTTAATTTAATTTCTAGTTTATTTTTTTAATACTATTTAATAATCTTTTAATTATCTTTACCAATTTTCTAGTAAAATTTTCGTCAAATTTTTCTATTATTAACAAATAAATTAATTATTTATTTAAATATTCTTCTACTTATTGCAATTATTTATTTATTTATAAATCTAGTCAATATTTTTCGATTGATAATTAATAAATAAACATTAATTTTTATCAATAAATTATTCATAATGAATTAGAAAATTATTGTAGAGTTAAAATTACTAAAAATTAATTTTTACTTATTTTTATTTTTTTTCGTAGATTTATTATAAATATATATTCTAATAAAAAAATAAATATAAATTTATTTATATAGAAATTAGATATATTTTCTTCCATGTATAAATAGAATTGAATTTAATATTAAAATAAAATAATGAATAAAAAAAATTAACAGCAAATATCATCTTTTTTAGTAATTATTTTTTAACGTTGGGGAAAATCGCAACGTTTATAATCAACAATTAACAGAAAGAAAAAATATTCTTTCTGCAAAATAATGTTCTTCAAAAATGTCTTGAAGATTTTTACTAAATATTTTTTCTAAATATTTTTTTACAATATTTTTTTGTCAAAAATTTAAGAAATAAAAATTTGTAAACAAAAATAAAATTGTTTTTCGAGTAAAAATTATTTTTTTCTTCTGATCATTGATTATAAACGTTGTGAACTTCACCAACGTATTTTTCATTTATTTAATTATTTATAATGTAAATAAAATAATTGATGAGTAAACAATAATAATTACAAGAACCGAGAGATAAATTCGTTATAGTATTAATAACCGAAATAATTACAATAAAAATTATTGAAACAAGTAATAATTAAAAAAAGTATGTATCCATTTATAATTAATGATAAATAAATAAATTAATTAATTATAAATGATTAATCATTTAATTATAAATAATACCTTAATATGTTATCTACTACAGTAAAAAAAATTATTTAACTCGAATAATCAATTAGTGGCCAAGTATGAAATAAATATTTAATTAATATTTAATATTTATTATTTGCAAATAATTTTTATTTCAATCCAGTAAATTTTTTTCGAAGCAATAAATTCTGTTTTTGAAATAAATGGTATTTAATTACAAAATTAATTGCCACAGAAATTTTTAATGTTTAAATAAACGAAAAATTTATTCTGCTCGTAAATATTTTTATCAAAAAATATCGTAGATACTTTAACTTTGGGAATTCCAACCATTTATGACGTCACAATTTTAAATCAAATGCTTTGAACAAATTATGACCTTATCGGCTTATAATGGTTAAAATGCCCTTGAAAAGTAATTTCTACAAACAATACTCAATTCAATAATTTATTGAGTTTGGAATTAATTTCCTAAATATTGCTAATAAATATTTAAGTTTATTGTTTATTTAGTTTAGTTTAAATAAATATTTAATTCAACGTAGAAATTTGACTTAAACCAAATACCAATCAAATATTTTTTCATACAGAAAAATTTTATTCTAGGAAATAAAATTTATTTGAAATAATCAAATAAATAAATTAATAAAGAAGGGAATAAAAATAAATAATAAAACAAATAAATAATAAAAAAATAAATAATAAAAATAAAATGTTTAAATAAATAAAATGTTTCGTTTATACAATAAATAAATAAATAAATATGAACAGTAAAATAAAAAATTAAATGTGAAAGAAAGAAAAAAGAAAAATACCTAAATAGTTAGGAAAAATCAGCAAAAAGTAGACGAGGAATAATATTAATTTAACAAATTGAATAAAAATTTTTAAAAAAATAGTTTTTTCCAATTTCCAGTCACATACCTGTAATGTCATTGTCGAATGATGAATCTGCGCGTAACAGGTAAGCAATTCCCAGTAATACGAGAGCCACACGGGGGAGTGATGCCATTTTACAAATGAATTCGATTCATCTTAATCCGCTCTGACTTTTACACCACGCACACACACTCACTTACTCACAAATAGCAAAAAAAAAAAGAAATAAACAGAAATAAACTTGAAAAATCCTTAAGAATTCTTTTTTCTCTTCCTTTTTTATCGTATTTTTCAGCCACCACGAAGGCGTTCCTCGTTTCTCTTTTTTTTGCACAAATGAGTTTAACAATAGTGGGCGAATTTTTTTTTTTTTTTGGGATTTCAAGGGGAACGACACGACGGAGAGTTGGATTGGTAAAAAGGATTTGAGAGGGGGGAAAGGGTTACAAGACGATTTACAGCGTTATCGGTCACAATTAATATCTCGGCTAACGTCGAGCATCCTCCAGTAAGGAAGGTCCTTTATCTTTCGATCGTCGGGGGATTTGCCGGATATATCGAGCGCCATTAGCCTCAAAATCGTGGGTCACGAAGATCCGATTTCTCTCCACCAAGAAAACCACTAAAATCCCATCCATAATCACATATATATGTATTAAGAGATATTATATAATGATACTTGAGAAGATTAGAAAATCAAAAAAAAAAAATTTTCACAGCGACGAGAAAATTAATTTCTTGACTTTTTTTGTCAATTTTTATTGATTTCATTTTTCTAGTTCTCTTTTTTTTTTATTTTTAATTTTGAATTGTGAATTGAAATTTGTTGATTAATGATTAAAACTAATTTTGAAATTAATAATTTACTATTATTAATTTTATAAGTAGAATTAAAATTAAATTAAATCATAAGTAGAATTAAAATTAAATTAAATCATAAGTATAATTAAAATTAAATTATAATTATAATTACAATTAAAATTAAATTAAATTATAATTACAATTAAAATTAAATTATAATTATTTAAAATTAATTAAAAATTAATAATTTACAATAACTATTAAGTCAAATTAATTTAAAATAATAATTTGCAATCTAGAGCTAAGTTGGCGAAAATCTGAACGTTTATAATCGACGATTTATGATAAAAAATATTTTTCTACTTTTCGTTATTCTTGTATAAAAAACTATTTTGTACTTTTTTTTATCAATAAAGTGAAAACAGTCTGAATGCAACTCGATTTTTTAAATTTAATCCTAGTATTTAACCATTAAAAAATTGTTTTCTAATTTAATTTTGCAATAGTTTTACAATATTTTTTCAAAATAAGTGAAAATAATTGAAATTTTTGAATGCAAAAAAAATTTTTAAACTTGCAACTTAACAACTTTGACTGTAATTTGAAAAAAAAATTTTCAAACAAAACAGTCTATTGTTTTTGTCAAGAAGAATTTGTTTTTCTGTCAGTCGTTGATCATAAACGTTGTGAACTTCAGCGACGTTTTACAAATTGAAGTTTACAATTTAAATTTACAATTTACAATTCATAATTAAATTACTAATGAAATGTATAAATAAATTACTAAGTAAATTTATAATTAAATTACTAAGTAAATTTATAATTAAATTACTAATCAAATTTATAATACGGTTTCTAATCGAATTCAAAATTAAGTTACTAATCAAATTCATAATGAAATTACTAACCAAATTCATAATGAAATTACTAATTAAAATAATAATGAAATTACAATTATAAATAAATTATAAAGAATTGAATTAAAGTTGATAACTAAATGAACAATTTCCTTTTTTTTGTTGCTATTTTCGTCGATTTGATTTTTTAATTTCTCTTTTTACTTAATTTCATAATCTTTATTTTGTTATTTTCTATTTAAAAGGGGAAATTTTTTCCTTTAATTTATTTCTTTGCGGAAAATGTAGAGAAATCAGTTTTTATTTACAAGAGAAATAAAATTAATTTATATTTTTTTCTAATTTTTATTAATTTGAAAATTAAAATTTAAATTAAAAATTAAAAATTAAAAATTAAAATTAAAATTTAAATTTACAGTCTAATTTGCAGTTAAATTTACAGTCAAATTTGCAGTTAAATTTACAGTCAAATTTGCAGTTAAATTTACAGTCAAATTTACAATTTTTGCAGTCAAATTTACAATTTGCAATTAACAATACAATTAGATTATAAATATAAATAATTGATAATGAACTAAACTAGATAAATTAATGAATAATTTCTATTTTACGCATAACTTTCTTCTATTCTATTTTTGTATCTTTTCTTAATTCGATTTTTAATTTCTCCTTTTTAATTAATTTAATAATTTTGATTTATTTTTTTTATTTTTTCTCTTGTAGAAAAAAAAATTTTCCTTTCTTTAATTTATTTTCTTGTGTAAAAAGGAATTGTCTGTAGGTCAGTAATTTTTCATTTAATGAAAAGAAATTCTTCGGGGAAACTTGAATTTTAATTGAAATTAGTGTCTGATTTAGTAAAAGAGAGAATTAGAGCAATTTTCTTACATGGAAATTTAATTTAACAAAAAAAAATTTCCCTCTCTTCTATATTTAATTCTTGAAATGAAAAATTTACAATTCATTGCATTTAATTAATTTATTTTCAATAAAATATTTTTTACTAATTCTTCTTGCTATTGTTCGTTAATTTAAAATGTTTGCCTCAAACATAATTTTAAATTCTCTATAATATTTTAATTTCCATCATTAAAAACACACTGGAGATAAATAACAATTTAGTAATTATTCTAATTTCTCCTATCATAAAAAGAATTTCTATCTTTCTCTTCTACTGTTTTTATCGAAAAATATCATCTCCCTTTTTTTGAAAAAAATTAAAAAGAGCACTACTTTTAAAAACAATTTTAAAAAAGCACTTTAATTGTAAAATTCAATAAAGATAAATTGGTATTTGCGATACAATGAATTTAACAAAATTCCATTAAATTAATTGAATTTCTATTGTAACAAAATTCAGCGTAACAATTGAATTTTGATAAAATTCTACGTGTATACTTAAAAGTAATTAAATAAATTAAAATTTACTTTGTATTGAAAATCTATACCGTAAAATTGTCAAGTAAAACTAACGTAAAATATTAAAGAAAAAGAAAAACAAAATTAACTAAAATGAATCATTCATTTGATTATTGTAAAAATGATTTTCCAGTAAATGAAAATAAACTAAAGAAAATTTACAGATTTCCCCCTTTTTAGCAATTTAGAAATTTTTTTTTATAAAATATTAAATTAAATATGAATTAAAAATTTTTAACTAATATTAATAATTTAAAATAATAAAGTATTCCACTATTGAAAATGACACTTTGAACAATTTTCGTGTAAAATATTAAATTAAATATGAATTCAAACCATAATAATATTCTAAACTAATTAAATTAATAATAAACTAATAATAATTTAAATTAATAATAATATTTCAGTAAAATTAAAATGGCGTACCATTAAAATTATCATCTATCGTTATTTAAACATGTTTCGAATTATTTTTAATTTCGACCGAATAATTCCACAATTTTCTCCTAATTTTCCTTTATAATTTAATTATCAATAAAAAAAGCTTCAAAACTAAAAAAAATCACCATTTCTCTAAAAATACTTCTCAATTAATTTTCACAATATCTCACGTTCGTTTTTTCCAAAAAAAAAATTTCTTTTCAAACACAATTACATCGCTGATAAACTTAATGCAATAACAAACATAATTTCGAGATGAAATAAAACCGTATTTTATTTTGAATGAAAGCGCTCGCAGCTTCCCGGAGAACTGAGTTAAATTTTCGCATTCTATGAAAACTGTATCTTGGAATTTTGCGTTTGCGCTTAAACTGCCGCCCCTATGTTCTCGCCCTCTAGATATTTCATTCTCTATTTCATTCTCAATAGGCAAAACATTTCATTTATCAGCGGAGAAAATCAATTTTTCGATTCCTGATTTTTTTGTTTGTTTTGAAATTTAAATTCTTTTTTGGAAATTTTTGAAATAGGTGGGAAATTACCTTTTTTTCGTTGGTTTTTGAAAATTCCTCCCTTTTTCTTTTGCGACGTCGATAATATAGAGAAGTCGAAATATTCCTTTATCAGTCGCACGATGGAATGTTGACTGGAGGTAATTCCTCATCTTTCTGATTATTGGAAAATTTTCTTATCGTTCGATTGGAGGTGGAGAATGTTTGAAAATTTCTGAAACAGAGAGCAGATGATTTCAGTATTTTTGATACTCATTTTATATTTTTATTTATTTTAATTAATAACAAACTAAATAAATAGATAATAATACCTAAATAAATAAAAATACATTGATATTAATAATAAAAATATATTATTTTTATTTATTTTTGCTTTTATTATTTTCCACTTTCAACTACACAGAAAGTAAAAAATTTATTTTCCACTTTTGACTGCAAAAAAAGAAAAAAAAATATTACTATTAGTTTTTTAATTGTTTTAAATTAATAAATAAATGAGCAATAAAAAAGTTGATATTTTTTTTTTATTGTGAATAGAACAAAATTTATACTCAAAACAAATTGGTCGATTGAACATTATTTAATAAATATTATTTCCCTATTAAAAAACAAATTCTTTTTATTCGATTAATAATAATTAAGTGAATCAAAAAAATTTGTTCAAAGCAATATTTGAATTTTAATTATTCAAATAAAATTGAAAAAACAATTGAAAAACAATGGCATTAAGAACAATAATAATAAATAGAAAAAAATATAAGTGCGAATAAATGGTAATATTAATAATAGTTTATTATTGTTAATTATTATTATTTATTTATTACTGTCATTACTATTAAATTTTTTAGTTTAAATTTTGGAAAAAGAATTAATTTTAAAAGTTAAGATGAATATTTTTGATTTATAATATTTTCATTGGAAAAAATGCTTTGAAGTAATAAATGAATTATGGTTTATAATTAGTGATGTAATAAATTAATTGGCCGAGTGAAATTTAATAAATTGAGAATAACAAGTAGTAAGAGTCGGCGTAATGTCGGGCACACGGCAGAGGAAAACGGGGGAGCGATAAAAGGGAGATCCACGACGATTTGGACCACAGTTGCATTCGCGTCGGGATCGAGGTCGGAATTTATACCGAATGCTTCCGAAAATTTCATCCCCCTCAGATTAAGTTTCTGCGCAACAGTTATGTATTTGCTGATCTTACTCAACTTACTCCTTTGAACTTTGTCACGCGGACGCGTGCGGTGAGTAATTTCATTCTTTTGTTTTTTGCCTCTATTTTAACTCTTTTTTTCTAATTTTACATATTTTTTTATTATTATTATTGTTATTAACTATTGGTTTCTTTTTATTATTTTTTGCTTTCAAGTGTGAAGAAACAAAAAAATTATTTTCCAATTTCGACTACAGAAAACATCATTTTACACTTTGAACTACAGAAAAAATTATTTTCCTCTTCCAACTACAAAAAAAGAAAAAAATTATTACTTCCACTTTCAAGAACAAACAAATAAAAATTATTATTTTAAAAAAATGCAGAAAAAATTGTTATTGTTATTATTTTCCACTTTCGACAAAAAATAACAGAAAAAATTTATTTATATTATTTTCCGCTTTTCAATTGCAGAAAAGAAAAAAAAATTATTTATTGGTATTTTCGACATTCAAGTACAAAAAAGCAGAAAATTTTTTTAAATTATTATTATTCTTTGTTTTTCTTAACAATTCAATATTTTTTATAGAAAAATAAATTCTTTCTTATATGCTAAATGAATTTAATAGGAAAATATCTCGACAGAAAATAATAATAATTGTTACGTAAACAGAAATTGAATATTTTTTTATCAAAATAAAATTTTTTATTGTTTCTCTTTTGGAGAAGAAAAAGAAATTGATTTCTAGAAAAAATTCCTTCTTTTATTGCAATAATATTTTGGGTAATTAGTTTTTGAAAAGTAGAAAAAAATTTTTTGTTTTTCATTAAAGAAGTATTAGAATTCTTTTGTTTCGAAAGTATTTTCTTTGATTCGATGAAATTACATTGTCACAAAGAAATTCTAAATTTGTTTCAAAGTAGTTTGATCGCACACTTTACGGATTTAAATTAAATATTTCTTCGAAATGACAAAAGTTTTATTTCATTATACGCGTGAATATTTTTATTTGGTGGTTAATTTTTCAATTTTTAACAAAAATTATCTATTCAATCGATATTTTTTATTTAAACTAAAATCATTAAATTGTTATTTTTAATTTTTATTAATTTTATTATTTATTGTTATTTTATTCTATTTTTCATTTTTTCTTTTCTATTTATTATAATTCTTTTTAATTTTTTTGTTCTTTTCAATTTTTTTCTTCTTCTTTTCAATTCTGTCCACTTTTTTTTTACTTTTTCAATTTTTTCATCAATTCTTTTCTTCTCTTTTCAATTCTGTCCAATTTTTTCTATTGATTTCCTTTTTTTCATTACTTTTTTCAATTATTTTCTTCTGCTTTCAATTCTGTTCAATTTTTTTCTATTCTCTTCAGTTTTTGTTTATTCTTTGCATTTTTGCAATTATTTTCTACTTTTTACAACATTTTTTCTTTTCTACATTAACAAAAAATTTTTTGATTCAAATAAATATTTACTTGAAACAAATAATTTTTTACTTGAAACAAATAATTTTTTATTTAGTCAACTAAATTGTAATTGAATTAATAATTTCTGTATTTGAAGTGAATACAATTAAATAGATTCAAATTGAAAATTACTCGAAAATTAATTGAAAATAAGTTAATAAAATTAACTTAAGTGATAATATTCAAGTAATCTGTTATTTGAATCAAATAAATTTTCTTTTCAGTATATTTTTTTCAATTTTTTTTACTCTTTATAATTCTTTTCTATTCTTTTGAATTCTTTACAACTCTTGTCAACTATTTTCAATTTTTTTTCTCTATTCAATTCCTCTCAAACTAACAATTAAGTAAAATATAAACTAAAAAATTAAATAGAAATAAAAAAAATTTCCCCAAGATCAAAATATTCTTTCTTCAAATAAAAGTGAATTTAATTACACAGATTATTAAATTCATTAACGTAATTAAAAAAAACCAATAATTAATTAGACGCAAAAGTTTCTGATTTCGAAAAATCGCGTATTTGGCAAAAAAAAAAAAAGAAACAGAAAAATAATAAGAAATCGTGCTGAATATTTTTGTGTTTCCGTACAGAGATAACGCGCTGGCTCTAATATTAATTATTACAGTAATGCTGTAAATTTACTTATGCGGTATAATAAACTTTTGGGGGACTATGAAACTCTCGAGTTGCCATGATTACGTTGGAGATGGTGTGTGGTATTTAGTGTTATAGGGTTTAAACTTGTGTGGGCAAAATACATGTGCGATGTTCTGCGCCTTGTGCTTTGGACTGTGGATAGTCGGTTAAATGGTTTGAAAGCTAATAGACTTGAAAATTAAGGAATAATCTCGAGGACATGCAGGACGTGACATTTCTTCGGAAATCGGCCGGAACAAACAAAATTAATCCCCCCTCTAGAATTCAAAAAAAGAAACATTTTTCTCTAATTACACTTTCAAATTGTGTAATTTTTTGTGTCGATTAATTATTCAATTGTAATAATTCAAACAATTCGTAAAATATTATTTTAAATTGTCATAAAAATAAAGAAACAAATTAAAATAAATAAATATATTACAATTATAATTTAGTCTTTCCTTTAGATATTATTCAACAATTTTTCTGTACTTTTCTGTATGTAAATTTATAAAATTATAAATTTATAAATTTGAATAATTGAAAATAATTTTTTGCACACCTAGATTTTTTTTCTTTGAAATCAAATCCTTTAAAATGAAGATTAGAATATATTACCTTTAGTTTGACTGCGTGTTTATATTTGTTGAACACTTGTATTTTACATTATTTGACATCATTGGCTTCTTGTCAAGGAGACAAGTTGAACTGAACAAATCGACAATATCACCCTCTTTTGTGGTACTCTACCAACTTTTACCAGAATTCCTTGCATGGTTTCCATACACTGAATATTCTCACGATAAATTACATGAATTCCTCTTTCAGCTTGAAGAACCTGAAAGTAATAATATTTTTTATTATAAATTATGTCGGGGGAAAAAATCCATATTATAATAAATTTTAGTAACGATTTTTCTCTTTAATTTCATTTTAAATTGTAATAAAAAATTACAATAATAATTTCAGTAATAATAAAAATAATACCTAATAATAATAATAATAATAATAATAATAATAATAATAATAATAATATAATAATAATAATAATAATTCAAATAATAGATAAATTATTAATAAAATAAATTTAAATAATAATTAAATAATAATAACTAATAATAAATAATAATAGAAGTAGTAATAATATAAAACGAGTTAACAATTAATCGTATTTACGAGATAAATTTTTTAATTCAGACGTATTGAAAAAAATTAATTCACAAAAAATTAAAGGTTAACTTAGTAAAAATTAAGAATGGAAATAATATTAACATTTTGATTTGTTTTATTTTGTATTTTTTTTTTTTTAGTCGGAACCAAATAATTGAAAATTAGAATTGAGAAATTAATATAGTAACAGAGAAAATGTTCTCGCTATTGTGTGTGAGTGACCGCAGTAATGTCTGAAAATTAGGAAAATGAGTGACAATGAAATAATTATCATTGGAATCAGATGGACTGGTTGGCAGTGGCATTTATTGAAACATCGTTAACACACGGGCAATAAACATGCCAAACTGCGAGATTGACTCATGATGATTTAGCTATGTTAAAATATTTGTCAATTTGCAAAATTTACCAAAGAATTTACTTGCAATGAACAAAAAAAAGTCAATTTTAATATTTACAAAACAAAAATCTAAACATAGAATTTTTCTTTTTTGCAACTTTAACTATTTTCACAGTGGATTTTTTTTTACAGCCAAAAAGTATCTTTTACGTATTTTTACTAAAAATGAACTTAATCGAAAATTTCTTTACTTCCGAAATAATAATAATTGAAACAAAAATCAAAAAAAAAAAAAAACTACAAAGAATTTAAGTACAAAAAATTTAAATTAATTTAATTCAATTTCAAGTGTAAATAGAAAAAAATTTATTTGAATAAAATAAAAATAGATTTTTTTTAAATAATTGAAATAAAAATCAGCGAAAAGTACAAAGAGTTTAAATAGAAAAATTTTTAATTAATTAATTTAGTTGCAAGTGTAAAAGTAAATAGAAAAAAATTTATTTGAATTAAATAAAAATAGTATTCGAATTAACAATTAAATGATAATTTATCTGAATTAAACATAATTTTATCCAAATTAAATAAAAATTTATTTGAATGTTTTAAATTAAATGGAAATATATTTATCACAGAATTTAATAACTAAGAAAAAAAATTTCTATTTGACATAAATCAAATTTTTATAGGATGTAAATCATAGTTGATTGGATTCTGAGTTTTATTATATATAATCAGATTTTTATTTGTTGCAAAATTAATCTTCATTCACCCCATAAGGCAAATAGTTTACTCAATCGAGGAAAGTTATTATTAAATTAAATATTCTACTAAAGCAGAAAAAATTCCATACAATAAAAAAATCATTTTACTGAATCAAATTCGAACATCATTTTCACAATCATTAGTATTTTATGGAGAAAAATGTACATAAAGTATTATTGTAGAAACATTAAGAATATTAGTATTATATTAATATTCTTAATCGTTACCACAATGACAAATTACCAAAATAAAATTCTATTCTCCACTATATAAGATAAATTTCAACTCCAGAAATGACTGTATATTTTATTTTCTTTAATTTTACTTCATTTTTTTATTTTTTCCCATTTTAGGCAAAAGAAATTTTATTTATTATTACGAAAAAATTAATAATGCTTGAATATTTAATGAGAAATGAGGGAAAAGAGAAAAATAGTAATTCTGGCAAAATTTATTGAAAAATTTTTTAAAATGTTTGAGAAAATGATTGAAGTATTTTATTAGAATTTAATTATTTATTTTATTTATTAGAAAATTTGGAGTTTTATTAGTTTTTTTTTTAAGTAATTCAATTCTTTCGATGGTCTTTAAGTTCTGAATGTTCAAATAAAGTAATTTTATTATTAGAAAATAATAATTTAATTCTTGAAAAATATTTTACAATTTACAAAAATAATTTAACTGTTACCAAGATAATTTATTGAAATCTTAGAAAATAATTAAATTCTTTCGAATAAGTTTTGTAAAATTGTTTGGAAAATAGTTGAATTCCTAAGAAGAATTTTACAATTTATTTTTAAAAATAATTGAATTCCTTTCAGGAATTTTATAAGTTATGACAATAATTGAATTTTTGAGAATAATTTTTTTAATTTTCAAAAAATAATTGAATTCCACCGAAGACTTATTAAAATTTGTAAAATCAATTAAACTTACGACAAGAATTTTATTATGTATGGAAAAATTGATTCACTGAGAAGAATATTATTTATAAAAATAATTCAATTGTCTCAATCCAAAATTTTATAAAAATTGTATTGAATAATTGAACTTTTGTCAAATATTTTATTATTTATAAAAAATTAATTAGAGTTCTTGTGAAGAACTTTTTTTAGAATTGTTTCGGAAATAATTGAATTCCTACGAAGAATTTTACAGTTTATAAAAATAATTGAATTCTCTCGAAGAGTTTAGCAATTTACAGAAATAATTGAATTGTTTTTAAAATAATTTATTAATATTTTAAAAATAATTCAATTCTTCCGAAGAATTTTATTAAACTTACAATGAAAAAAATTGCTATTAATGAGAATTTTTTAAAATTTTCAAATACCAATAACTTAATAAGAATTAGGAACCGAAAATTTTTCCTACGGTAGGAATTTCTTTATGGAATATGAGAAAAACGTTTTTTAATTTTAAATTTAAATTTTTTAAAAAATATTTAAAAACAAACAAAATTGCAAAAATTTTTGTAAATCAAATAAAAATTACTGTTCCTAAACTAATGCTAGAACAATTTCAATTAATATCCAAGGCATGAAAATTAATTTAATTCCCAATTAAATTCCTTCGAAGAATAATTTAATTCTACCGAAGAGATTAACAATTGATAAAAATAATTGAATTGTTTCTAAAATAATTTATTAAAATTTTAGAAAATGAATCAATTCTTTCGGAGAATTTCTCTAAAATTGTTTCGAAAATAATTGAATTCCTACGAAGAATTTTACAATTCTTAAAAGTAATTGAATTCCTTTCGGGAATTTTATAATTTATGACTATAATTGAATTTCTACGAAGAATTTTACAATTTTTAAAATTAATTGAATTCCTTCCAGAAATTTTATAAGTTATGACAATAATTGAATTCTTGAGAAGAATTTTACAATTTTCAAAAATAGCTGAATTCTGGCGATGACTTTTATTAAAATTTTAAAAAATCAATCGAATTTCTGTCAAGAATTTTATTGTCTACGAAAAAATTGATTTACTGAGAAGACTGTTATTTAATACAAAAGTAATTCAATTGTAAAATTGTATTCTACAAATAATTGAACTCTTGCGAACTATTTTATTATTTAGAAAAAATTATTTTAACTTGCTGTGAAGAATTTTATTATTTCAAAAAATAATCGAATTCTATCTGAGAATTTAATTACAATTGTGACGCGATCTGAAGGAAGGGACCTTAGAAACAAATCACTTTAAGGTTATATTAGTCTTACCTTTTTTTTGATTAAAAGTTTCTGTTTACTTTTTGCAAATTAAAATCAGTATTTATTAAATATTTCAGTTGTAATGAACACTTAATCATCAATTATTTATATTGTCAGTTGATTCTCTTTTTGTATTTTTATTCAAAAAATTGCAAACATAACCTACAATTTTTTGCTTCTAAGGTCCCTTTCTTCAGATCGCGTCACAATTGTTTTGAAAATAATAAATTATTTCGAATTTGAAATTATTGGAATGGAAAATAATTGAAGTTGATAATGTAGAAAGAAGGAAATAAAATTTCCAATTTGCCCAAAAATAATAATTTTAATACAGCGGTTCTTGTGCTAACTCGAGTAAATTATAATAAATAATAATAATAATAATTGAAAATTAAGAGAAAAAGAAAAAATCCTCTGAAATGCGAAAAAACAATAATGTTTTTTGAATTTATGATTCGAAATGCATTTTCATTGTCTCACTTGGTTTCGTTGATGTTAGAAAACAAGTGAATCGAAGGGAATTGAATAATTGTTGTTTGTTTGATTGAAAGAGTCGTGAACTATATATGTATGGAAAGAGAAAAAAAGAGAGAAAGAGAGTGAAGGAAAGTGGAATCGTGAAATTGTGTGTCGTATATACTCACACGATTTTGTGTTGAGAATGGGCAGCAAACTGCAACAAAACAGGAGTCGAGACCCCGGGGTGTAACTTAATGAGCTTCCTGTGTTGGTTCCGTTTTCAACGGTAAAACCCCTTCTCGCCTCTACCACCACCACCACATCGAAAGTCGTACACCGCGACCGAAATCCCATGCACTCCATATTTGCACCGGTGCGCCTCGTAAATCCTTACAACTCTCGAGACGATGTTTACTGAGAATGAATTAAAATGTTTTCGAGCGAAAGTCTCTCGAATTCTTCTCTTCAAATTGTCCCTTAAAAAGATCTCTTTCTCTCTTTCTTTCGCTCCATTCTCTTAAAAGTGCAGGAAACTCACGTGATCCAGGTCATTCCATAAACCTACATTCTTCGCCAAGGACTCTCTTTTCTCTTCTTCCTCTATGAAAAAAAAGAAAATCTATTTTTATTTTTATTTCATTTCTTTTGATTTGATAAAAAATTTTCCCAAAACACTTACCTAATTTCAATTTTTTTTTTCATAGCATTTTTGAAATTGGAGACGATTATGTAAATGTCGGTTTCGTTGGTGAAAATGGGGTCACATTGTTGGTGGTGTGTATACAAAAAAAAAGAAAGAAAGGAAAAAAAGTACATTTATGAAGAGGCTTAGGGTGACGATAAGTTGGCGGGGAAAATCCTCATTGGCGAATGTGGTGAAAAGTATTTTGCGCATTCAGTGTTGAAGTGGGCAGTATGGCATTGTAACTCGTCGCTTGATCCCACAGTAATACACTCTGATGGATTCTTCATCGTTGAAGCAAGCTCTTATGGAATTAGAAGTTGAATAGAAGATGAAAACGTGCAGTTTCGCGATATCGCCTTACATTTCCGCTTTTGTCAAATTAACAGTGGCATCAGATTTTCATTTAATGCCTCGCTTTCCTCTTTCTCTGTAAAATAAAAATTCAATTAATAACAAATAATTTTAATTAAAAATCGTTGTATTCCGGTAATGTGATCGCAGTTTGAAATTAGTTGCTATTATTTGCAATATTGTTTTCTAATTTTTATTTGGTAATTTTTCCCATTATATGTTTCTAATTTTAAAATTGATATATTGAAAATTATTAAATTCTTGCAAAGAATTTTCTCCAAAAAATCTGAAAATAATTAAATTCCTTTGAAAAATTTTATTTTTTTAATAAATAAGTTTTCGCCAAAAATTTTTATTAAAATATTTAAAAATCCTAATTGCTTAAATTTTACCAAAAATTAAAAATTGTATTGAAAATAATTGAATTCCTGAAAAGAATTTTATTATTTATAAAAATAATTCAACTGTTTCCAAAAGTTTATTTCAATTGTATTGAAAATAATTAAATTCCTTCGCAGAATTTAACAATTTGCAAAAATAATTAAATTCTTTTCAAAATAATTTATGAAAATCTTAGAAAATAATTACATTCTTCTGAAGAATTTAACGATTTACAAAATAATTAATGGAATTGCTTTCAAGATAAATTTATTAAAATAGTGGAAGATAATTGAATTCTTGCGAAAACTTTGATTAAAATTTTTAGAAACAATTGATTTTTTTCCAAGAATTTCATTATGTGTGAAAATAATTGAAATTCTCGCGCATAGAATATTATTAGAAATAAAAAAAAACATAATTTATGGGAAAAATTTTATTGAAAATTTAGAATTATATAAAAAAATATTTAAATTCTTGAGAATAATTTTATTATTTATAAAAACATTTGAATTCTTCCAAAAAAGTTTATTATTTATAACAATAATTGTTTTCTTTTCAAGAATTTAATAAAATTTTTAAAAATTATTGAATTTTATTCTTTGGAAGACTTTTATTGAAAGTTTTTTAAATAATAGAATTTCTATGAAGATTTTTATTATTTATGAAAATATTTGAATTCTTTTGAACACTTTTATTAAAATTTTCAAAAATAATTGAATTTCTATCGACAATCTTTTTATCTAGAAAAATAGTTAAATTCCGTCAAAGAATTTTATAATTTTAATTTTAAAAAGTAATTAAATTCTTGCCAAGAATTTTATTAATAAAATTTTTATTTATAAAATTCCGTCAAAGAATTTTATAATTTTAAAAGGTAATTAAATTCTTGACAAGAATTTTATTAAATTTCTCCAACTTCCCAATTAATTAGAGAAATTTCATTGAAAATTTAAAATTATATTAAAAATAATTGACTTTCCTGAGAAGAAATTTATTATATTTTAAATCATAATTTAATCCTTACGAAATATTTTACACTTTACAGAACAAATGGAATTTTTCACAAGATAATTTATTAAAAATGTAGAAAATTATTGAATTTTTGTGAAAATGTATTTTATTAAAATTTTTTATTAAAACTTTTAAACGTAACTGAATTTTGTGAGAAATTTCTCGCAAGTTTTTCAAATAATCGCAATTATTTATGACTCTTGATAAAAACTTTTTGGAAAATAATTGAATATAGCAAAGAATATTTTCACATTTTTAAAAATAATTGTCTCTTCTAATAATTGAAATTAAAATTTTCGTTTTGGTGTTTTATTGAAATTGCATTAAAAAAAATTAAATTCCTGAATAGAATTTCATTATTTGTAAAAATTGTAAATAATTATATTCTTACCAAAAATAAATTTGAATTATAGCGAAAAATTTCATTGAAATTTTTGAAAATAATGAAATTCTTCTCATAATGTTATTGCAATTGTTTAAAAAATTTAAATAATAAATTGAATTCACTCAAACAATTTTATTATATTATTGAAAATAATTAAATTCTTTTTAAAAGTCTTTAATTTTTTTTGTAAAGAATTTCACAAAGTAGAAAAATAATTAAAATAATTGTTTTTACGAATTTATTAAAATTTCAGAAAGTAATTGATTTCTTGCCAAAACATTTTATTAAAAATAAAAAGGGAAAATACTTGAATTCTTTTTTAAAATTTTTGTTAAAATTGTATTGAAACTAATTGAAACCGTCGGAGTTTTACTATTTATAAAAATAATTAAATTCCTTCGAAGGAAGTAATTATTTATCAAAATAATTATATTGACACGATTCTCAAAAAGGAAAAATTAACACGATTTCTTTTTATTACAAATTCGATTCATGTAGATATTTGACAAAAGCCAGGAAGTCAATTATTCGGTTCAAATAAATTTTTCCCACTTTAAAATTATATTACCAAAAAAAGCATTATTACAAAATTCTAGTTTTCCTATTGTGAGAAAAAATTGAATTTACAAGAGAGATTCGATATTAATTATCTGAAATATCGTTGGAGAAGGGGGATTTTCCAAGAGCAAGAGAGCAATAGAGTGAGAGAGAGAGTCGCTCTATAAACTAGTTGTTTTCGTCGAATAAGTTTGCAAACTATCCTGATTCAACAACTACAGTCGATCCCTTAGTTCGAAGAATCTTCCTTGTGCATGAGGAATCTGTAGCTTCACAAGATTCAAGTTTATAGGGTATACCGGCTTTTGGGTCGAATCTCGACTCTTGGATAATCCACAAGTAATACAATAGATGCTGTTAATTCACAGGAAACTAACATATAGGGTTGCATTTTAGCATATAACGATCCGCTACGTTAAGTGACATTGGATGTAATTATAATACATGCGAAAGGATCATCTCACGAGATTATATATATATTTTACAGGAAATTAATCCCTTATAGTTGTAATATTCAAAATTCACCAATTTTTCATATTCCTTTCCTTTCAAATTTCGAAATTTTCGATAAGTCAAACCAAATAATAATTTCTTTTCCGGTAAAATGAAAATTTCAGGTTAAATTATAGAATTAGAATTAAAATTTAGTAGTATTAGAATTATAATTGTTATTTATCAAATTATTACAATCAATATTTATTATTAGCTCAATTATTACAATTTTTGTTGAAAATATAAATATTCTTGTCAATCAATAAAATTAATTAAAAAAAAACGAAGCAAAGAATTATTTACCGAAAATATATTTATTAAAATCAATAAAAAATATTAGTTTACACGAAAATAATTTGTTTTTAAATTTTGTGAACATTTAGCAAATAAAAGGTAAATACTTTCTCTATATGAAAAAGCAAAAATGAAAGAAATAATATTCAATCTTTCAATAAAATAAATATTTTATATTTTTAATAAGAAAAATTAATATTTGATTCGACTTTTGCTGCGAATCGAAATTAAAGGAAAAATTTGGGCTCTCTTCGTTTTCTCCTTAAAATGACATTGATTTTTATAATTTCGGTATAAAAGAACACGATTCGAAATAAATTAAGTGGAATGACATTTGTATAGAAATATTATTGAATAAATTGCACAAGTCGCAATATATTCAATTCACTCTGAATTCGTTGCCACATATGGAATCTTATGTTAGAATTTTTCGAGTAGTAGTGGTTGGCAAACTCGGCAAAAATTTCCATATCGAGACAAAATTTTATTCTCCTTTTTCACAATTGAGAGCAATTGGTGGTTCTAAATTGATAATAGAAAAAGAATTATTGTAAAAAACATTTTATTTCAAATTAAATTTCCATAATCGTTATTTGAAACACGGAAAGTAGACGATTTCTTTATTTTTGTAATTATAAATATTAAATAATAATTCTTTCACAGAATTTTTATTAAGATTTTTAATAATTGCATTTTTTGAAAAAAAAAAATTTATTTAAAATTGAATTCAAATTAATTAAAATCCAGAAAAAAAATTGTATAATTTATGAAAATAATTTAATAATTTAATTATTTAAAATTTATTTGAAAATAATTCTCTTTCTAAATAATTTTCTCTTGAGAAAAGTTGCATTAAAAATTTTGTATAGAAAATAATTGAAAAAAAAGATAAAGCGAATCACAAAAAAATGATATTTAGAGAAACATTTCTTCTCTGAGTTATTTTTCGTTTCAAAATGAAGAAAAAAAAGGAGCAATCTCATTTCCGTTTTTCAATATAGATCTCTTGGAATTCGTACCTTAATCCTTTCTGATTTCAGTTTTAAGTGAAAAAGTCTGGTATTGACAAACTTGATGAAATGAACGGATAGGTGATACTCTTCTTTCTCCTCTCTTTTATTCTCTCTTTGCATTGTGAGGGAAGAAATCCCAGAGACTTAAACTGACCCGCTCGACATGAAGGATCCAGATTCACATTCTTTCCTTTCCTGCTTTCTGCTCCAGTATCCCAACCTCATCTTCTCACCCTTATCATCGTGCCTTTCTCTTTCTATCTCTCTCTCTCTCCTCTCATTCCTTCTCTTCACATTCTGAAAACCCCTTACGCTTACTTATGTACTTACTTAAGCACTTGCTTGAAAGTTTCCTTTCTCCCCGGAGAGATTCCTCTTCACAACTTAAGCCTGACTTCTCCAAGAGAGGGAAAGAGTGAGCGAGAGAGAGAGAGAGAGAGAGAAGAACCTTTAGGCTTGAAGAATTTGAAAAATTTCCCTTCGAAATTTATATTAGACACGTCTTTCAATCTCTCATCTCTCGTTTTCATTTATTCACCAAACACAATTTGATTCTGCAAAAAGAAATATTATTTTTAAAATTTAAACTCATATTTTTTGGAATGTTTGTATTAAATTTCATTGTGAAATATCAAGAAAGAAATTAATAACACGAGACTTTTCTTTATTTAAATTCAAGATGAAATAGAATTTAACAATTTTATTATGTATGAAAATAATCGAATTCCTTCAATAAATTTTATTATTTATGAAAATAATTGAATTCTAACGAAAAATTTTATTGAATATTTTGAAAATTCAAATTAAATTATTCTTTTGCAGAATTACATAAATTTTTTTTAAATAATGCAATTTTTAAATACTTTTAATTGAAAATTTTAAGAATAATTTAAATATAATTTAGTAAAATTTAGAAAACAATTAAATTCTTTCAAAAATAGTTTTAAAATTTTGTCGAATAATTATTTCGTGAGAATTCATTAAAATTGCTTTGAAAATAATTCAATTTGTAAGAAGAATTTTACTAATTATAAAAATAATTAAATTCTTGCAAAGAATTTATCAAAATTTTAGAAAATTAAATTCTTTCGTTAAATTTTATAAAAAATTTTTTTTTTAATAATTGAATTCTTTCGAAAATTGTATTAAATTTTTTAAAATAATTATTTCGTGAAATTTTATTAAGATTACGATAAAAATAATTAAATTATTTTAAACAATTTATTAAAACTTAGAAAACAATTTAATTCTTTATTTAATTTTTAAATAATTATTTCCTGAAAATGTATTAAATTTGCGTTAAAAAGAATTGAATTTGTAAGAAGAATTTTACTAATTCTATAAATAATTAAATTCTTGCAAAGAATTTCATAAAATTATAGAATATAATTTAATTCTTTCGTTAAATTTGATCGAAAATGTTTAAAAATAATTAAATTCTTTCATAAAATTTTGTGAAAATTGTATTAAAATTTAAAAATAATTAAATTTCTGTAAAAAATTTTAATATTCATAAAAATAGTAATTGAAAATTTGAAATCTTCCGAAGAATTTAAAATTTTACAAAACTAATTTAATTGTTCACAAGATAATTTTTAGAAAAGTTTAGAAAATAATTGCATTCTTTCGAAGAATTTAACAATTTACAAAAATAATGGAATTATTTTTCTAATTTATTAAAACTGTTGAATTCATTCAAAGAATTTTATTAAAACATTGAAAATAATTGAATTCTTTTAAACAATGTATATATTTTTTAATATAAAAGATTTTCTTAATAATTGAAATCGATAATATTTCCTACTAAAATTTATTTTACCTTTAAGCTTGATTTCTTCATTTAATCTTGATTTCCCTTCGAAATTTGTTATTAGCCACGTCTTCTTTAAATCTCTCGTCTCATTTTCATTTATTCTCCAAACACAATTGGATTCTGCAAAAAGAAAATAATTTTTTTAAACTCACATTTTCTGTACTGTTTGTATTAAATTACATTTTAAAATATTATCATGTTGTGAAATTAATAACACGGGACTTTTCTTCTTATTATCAAATGGGAGGTAAAATAAAATATAATATAAAATTACAATGCGAGAAATTCAAAGCCGATATTATTATTGAAAATATTTTGATTATTATTTATTGATGTTGGCTAAAGGCTGAAAAAACAATAACCCTCCTATTATTATTTTCATAATTTCGGGCAAAAACTTTCGAGAGCAAAAAATATTATCTTTGTTGAATTTAATTTAATTAATTAATTCAATTAATTTTGTTAATTTAGTTAAATCAATTAATTTAATTAATTTAATTATTTAATTACTTTAATTAATTTAATCATTTTAATTAATTGAGTTAATTAATTAAATTTAGTTAATTCATTTAATTAAGTTAATTCAATTAATTTATTTAAATAAAGAAATAAGTTAATTAAGAATTTTTCACAAACGAAAGGTATAAATTGTTAATTAAATCTGAATTAATTTAATTAAGCAGATGCATTAAAAGTGCTTTGTATATAGTTTCTGAGCAATGTATATATATATATAATATTTGAAAAGGAGTTTGGGGGATATCATAAGGGCTGAAATATATCAACGTTTGCTCGTTTATATGGGGACCAACTGTCGAGTTTAATATTCACACGATTCAGAAGTTACCCACACACACACACACCCCTTTTGAAAAAGATCTCACGGACCAACGCGTTCGCAGTTGGAGAAATCACTGTTTCAGCACAAGCTCAACTTATTTCCTTATACTATCCACACAATTGTACAATTGTACATTTCTGTGCGCAAAAAAATGGTCGTTGCACTTTTCTCTAAAAGAAAATCGTTCTATTTACTCCTCAAATTCTTTACCTTTTTCCTGCTGCTAAAAAGTGACTTTTTCTTTGGAACAAGAAAATTTTTCCATCCTTATGCAAAAATAATTTTCAAAAAAAGGCCTTTTGGATTAAGGACACAAAAATTTTATCATTCTTTTCAAAATTTCTGCTGGGCGAGAATTCTATTTTTATAATCCATTCCATAAGTTTGTTGCAATAACCGGATTTTGTTAAGAAAAAAATTTTCATCAGTATAATTATCAAAATGAATAATTATAATTTTTCTTTCTCCAAGTGCCTATTTTTTTACAACAAGGGATGAATTTTAAAATTTTTACCTTTTCACCATTTTAATCCAGTGGAGAAAAAAAGATTCTTTTCAAAAATTTCCGCCATGGCGAAAGTCCTTTTCTTTACAATCCATTCCAAAAGTTTCTGCGTCATTTGTCCGGATTTTTTCTGAAAAAGGAAAAATATTTTCAATTAGTACTTATTAAATATTTGTTTTCCTTACTGGGATTTTTGTTTACAAGAGCTCTTTTATTCTTTTTTTCTGTTATAAATGAAAAATTAATTAAAAATTATTTTCATTTTCAGGTCGTATGGCGTATGGCTTGCCCTATGGAATGGCCTTACATAAAATTATTATCTGCTCTCTGCTGCCTATCATTCTGCCTTTATTAATTGGCAAGTATTTTTCACTTCTGTACTCATAATTTTTTTCTATTCACTTTGTTTGCTAAATATTTTGTTTGCCAAATTATTAACTGACAAGGAATTTTTATTCCCCGAAATTCAAAATTGATTTTATTATCCAAAATTGATTTTTTTTTATAATTATTCCCTAAAATTAAAAATAAATCTCATTTTGTAAAAATTAATAATTCCCTAGTTTTTATATCCGAAAAAATGTACAATTAGTAATAAAAAAATTTGCTTATTAAATCCAGAAAATTTCCGCGTAAAACGAAACACAAGTTTAAAAGGAATGCTTGAAATTTCCAATAAAAAATTGAAAATTAATGAGAAAAATAATTTACCTTAATTAAATATTTTATAATTTGTTCAATTAAACGAAAAAAGTATATTTTAAAAACTAAATTCTAGATTGAGATACAATTTTAATATTCAATTTACGATTGGGGAAATATTTTTATTTTCAAAATGCAAGAGTTAAAAAGGAATAAAATGTTGAAAAATAAATGCGTTTCATATTTTCGTTTCAAGGTTACATATTAGCTCGACTCTGAATGTCGAGACCCCAGGGAAAATGGCTATCACGATTTATCAATTCGAGAGAAGCGAAAATATATTTTGAACAGGAGGTGAAAAAAGGAAGAAGAAGAAAAAGAACGAATATGCAACTAAAAAGAAAACGCTTTCAACGATGTTTAATAAATGTTCTCTCTATTCTCTTTTTTTCCTTTTTCCACACAAAGTTCATCATATTTAATCTGCATGCAAAAAGAAATTTCCACCAGAAGATTATTTAGTCAAAAACTTCAATCGACTAAATAGAAACAAATAATAAATTTTTTTGTAAAAGTAAAAAAATTTTATAAATTAAATATTTTGCTTTTTAATTAATTTATATTAAAAATCAAAATATATTAATTACTTTAAAAAAAAAAATTTTTTCCATCCAGATTTAAAAATTTGATACACGTGAAACAAAATTCTCCTTGTGGAAGAAAATTTTTATTATTCCCTTCTCACGACGACAGGATATTAAATATTATTCAGAAATATAAAACTTTACTGTACAATATGATATAAAATATTCTCATCCCAGTTTTCTCAACTTTCATATTTAAAATTTTTTAAAGTTTAAAATTTTTCTGAATTTTAATTATTTCCCTTAAATTATTATTTTTTTTTCTTCTCATTCTTTTCTCGTCTGCCTTCTTGTAGATTCTAAAGGTTCAGAAGTGCCGAGAATTGAATCTGAACCGGAATTTCAAATGCCTCTTGAAAATTACACAGTTCCACAAGGTCGGGAAGTTGTTTTTACCTGCGTCGTTAATCATCTTCAATCTTACAAGGTAATTATCTAATTACATGAATGTAAAAAATACAAAAAAGATTTAAAAAATTATATGGACGAAAAAATAAAATTAAAACTAAATGATGAAAATTGTAATTAGCTTTTAAATATGAAGGGAGAAAGAAAAAAAATAATAATTTTCTACTTTAATTAACGATTTTTGGTTTTTAATTTGAATTTTAGTGAAAATCGGATCAAAATTACTGTATCAAATTAATTGATAATAATTGTTCTTTTAAATGAACCAGTTTTGCGTTTATTATTCGAAACGTATTATCGAGGATGACATTTATAATTAATATAATTATTTTCTACAGTTTCTCTTTTGAAATTAAAATACTGAAATTCCATTACAAATTTCGAATAATTTTCCACAAAAATTCAGTTTTAATTTTAATTGAAAAACATAATTACTAACACCATTTTCTACTTGGCCAAATATTGAATTAGAAAAATATTTCGATTTGAAAAATAATCGATTGGAAAAATATTCGATTAGAAAAATATTCAATTAGAAAAATATTCGATTAGAAAAATATTCAATTGGAAAAATATTCAACTTTAATAATTAACAAAAATTTATACCAAATTAATAAAAAAAAATCACGTAATATTGATATAAAAAGAAAAAAATTTGTGATTATTCAGTTATTTACTGAATTCATAAAATTCATTTGGAGAGAAATAAATATTTTTTATGTGCGCGATGAATTTTCAAACGGTAATACTTATTGTAAACTGGATCGGATTTGTATTTCATTTTCGATGATAATTATCGCATTTAGTAATCTAGTCTCTCTCTCCCTTTCTCTCTCTCTCTCTCTCAATAAATTGTAATGAATGTTAGTAATGGTCATTTTATATAGCAAATGTAAAGTGCACTGATAAACGGAATATTTCGCCAAAATTCGCTTTGCAAACATTCAACAATGATTTTCTCTTTCGATTTGGAAAAGCAATCGTTGAAAAGCCTGCAAAAGAGTTGAGTGTACTCAATTTATTCAGTCGCATTGTCATCCAAAATAAAAAAAAAGTTAAATCCCCTTTTTTCTTTCTTTTCAATTTCTTTTTTTTCTATTTGGAAAAGCGTCAAAAATTTGAAAATTGCAATTCAAAATTAAAAACTCCTAAAATATTTTCGTATCTCCACTTTTGATTGAGTCTGTAAAAAATGAAAATTTATTCAGTACGAAAATTCTCTATATTAATAATTGCATTCAAATTATGATTTTTCGAAATTATATGGAAAATTTTTCCGTATAAAAATAGTTTTTATTTTTAGTTTTGAAAAAAGGCTGCGAATGAACACTTGAGTAACTCACTTACAAGAAGAAGTCTTCTCGTTACAGGGATCGTTTTCTAGCTCGTCTTGAAATACTTCTTTAAAAGAAAGTCAAATAAAAAAAAAGAGAACAGAAATCAGCAAGTCTAGTTTGTTGATTGCAGGTAGAATACAGAAAAGTGGAAAAAAAGAACGTGGAAAGAAAAGAAAAATCAGAATATCAAATGACTTGAAACATCTCCGATTCATTGATTTTCGAATTTAATTCTTCTATTCAATATTAATTAACATTGAATTAATTTTAAATGAACACAGAATTAATATTGAATTAATATATCAAATTAAGACTGAATTAATTTTGAATTAATAGTAAATTAATACCGAATTAATAATGAATTAATATTGAATTAATATTTAATTAATATTTAATTAATATCAAATTAATATTAAATTAATATTAACTTAACATTCAAATTGATTAATATAAAAAAAAGAATTCTATCTTTTGATTCAAATTTAAGAAAATGTTATTGCTTTCAATTTTCGAGAGAAATTTTATGAAAAAGGAAAAAAACGTTTGTACGTTTTTTGTCGGTGGAACGAAAGAAAGGAACTTTGAATTTGAAAAAGTCTTATTCACTCGTCTTACAATTGTAGAACAATTTCCCAATTTCAATTTAAAACGAATTCGACGCCATATTCAAAGTCTCTTGTTAAGGGGGGATTACCACTCGCCTCTTTTCCGTCAAGAAATCCGAATTTTAACCGCGCGATAACAAGCTGGAATTGAATCACTAAATTGATTGTTTCATTAGAAAACCAGTAATTCCTCGATTATTATCCAATTTAAAAACACCAATTCTGTTATAAGGCTTCAAACTAATTACGATTGCTTTATTTTTTTTCGACAAATTGTTTTCATTAATTTCTTTCTTTTCAATTTTCAATAATTATATTTTAATTGCGACTGATTATTTTTTTTATTGATTCGAAATTATTGTAAATTCGTAAACATTAAATTTAAACTGGTAAATTTGCAAATTTTAAACTGTAATTTGTAAATTTTAAATTGCTTTTTGTAAAGTAAATTTTAAATTGCTTGTTGTAAATTTGTAAATTTAAAATGAAAAATTGTGAATTTTTGTAAACAGTATTTTTGGAAATTACTTTTCTGTTTTTAAAAAGTTACAATCAAAACATTATTTTCAATTTTCTTTTTCGCGAATTTTCCCTTTTTGGGGGGCACGAAAAGGGTGATATTGATCAGAGTAGAAAACTCACATAAATGCTTCAAGGGTAGTTTTCCTGTCGCTTCATCAAGATTATTTACAACTCAGACGTTAAATTTTGCCACGGGACGATCCGCGACGTGCTTTTGTTCGAAATTTAAAAGCTTTTTCTCGCCCTGTTAAACTAAACAGTGGTTGGCGTGTAAAATATGACGGATCACCGGGTATCAAAAATTTTCTATTCACAAAAAACATTGAGTCTTTTTGAATATTTAAAATATCATTCTATTTTCGATACAATTTAAAAAAAAGATGTTAAAAAACGTTAATTATTTTTAAAATTTTACTAAATTCTTTGAAACAATTCAATTATTTTTATAATAAGTAAAATTCCTCACAAGAATTTAATTATTCTAAGGAATTTTCAACCAATTTTAATAAATTCAATTTATTTTCCAAAATTGAAAGTTTTAATAAATTCTTCGCAAGAATTCAGTTATTTTTTAATTAGTAAAATTTTATTCAGGAATTAAATTCTTTTCAATGAAATTTTTATGAATTTTCACGAAATAATTATTTTAAAAACTTTTTAAACAATCTTCGGACAAATTTAATTGTTTTCTAAATTTTAATCAATTCCTCAAAACAAATCAATTATTTGCAACACAATTTTAATAAAATGTCATGAAATAATTTATTTAAAAAATTTTAAATACAATTTTCGTAAGAAATCAAATATTATTTGAAAATAATTGAATTATTTCAAAAAATGTATTGTAACAATTGAATTGATTTGAAGAATTAAAAAAAATAAATTTAATTTAATTTAATTTAATTTTCAATTTTTTTAAAATGACACGGATGAAGTTAATTTTCTAAAATTTTGTTAAATTCTTTGCAAGAACTCAATTATTTTCATAATTAGTAAAATTCTTCTTAAAAATTGAATTATTTTTAAAGCAATTTTAATGAATTTTCACAAAATAATTATTCAAAAAATTTTTTAAAACTATTTTCGAAAGAATTTGATTGTTTTCTAAATTTTAATAAATTCTTCAAATCAATTAAATTGTTACAATACATTTTTTGAAATAATTCAATTATTTTTGTAAATAGGAAAGTTCTTGAAAGAAATAAAATTATTTTTATAAATAATAAAATTCTTCTGAGGAATTTATTTTTTTCCCCTAAAAATTTGAATAAAATGCAATAATTGAATGTTTAATTTCAATAATTAACAAATATGATTATTTTAAAAATTTGAAAGTAATTTTTCACAAAATTTTACTATTTTCAAAATATTTAATTAAAATTGTTAAAGAAATTCTATAAATTTTAAAAAATCCAAAGAAATTCTTTTGAAGAATTTAATAATGATTTGCGAAAACTTCATTGAAATTTTTCGCTTGAATTTGAATTTTGCTAAGACTTTGATAATAAAATTCTCCGAAGAAATTCAATTATTTTCAAATTTTTCAATAAAATTCTTTCCAAGAATTCAATGATTTTTCTAAACATTAACTCTAATAATATTAATTTTCTTACATTTATCAGAGTTGCAACAAAAATTTTATTTGCTTCTCTATTCCTTATTTGTCTTAGTAAAAATAACTTTACGATAAATAATGAAATGAAAATGATTCAAAACTCTTTTTTACCTATAATTATAATGTTGAAATTTGAAATTAAATATAAGAAATTCTCATCAGGTCGCTTGGATAAAATCGGACTCGAGAGCAATTCTGGCTATTCATACTCACATGGTTGCACATAATCCACGTCTGTCAGTCACTCATAATGGATTTGACACGTGGAAGCTGCACGTGGCCAATGTCCAGGCGAATGATTCTGGCACGTATATGTGTCAAGTTAACACCGACCCTATGAGAAGTCAGGTCAGTAAAGCTCACTAACGTTAAACTGACAAGTAACATCATGAGGAACAATTGTTCAGGAAACCTTTGCCATCAGTTTACTTTTCAAGTGCCTGCAAATAAAAAGAAAGTATGCGAATTAATAAAAATTCAAAAATCATTATTTTTATTTTTCTATTTTTACAAAATAATTTTAAATTTTAGAATTCCTCATTCCTTCATTGAAATAAGAATAAAACGGGTAAAATTAATTTTCCAATGAAACAACCTTAGAGCGATATTAAGAAAAAATATCAGAAATTTTCCAAATTATTCTTCAAGTTTTCTGAAAGTTTCCACAAAGTTTAAAGTGTTTATTCGAAACTCGGGGAGAATAATTTCCTACCGTTTTACTTCCCTTTTTTCAACTTTTAAAGTAAGAATAATATTTTGAGGTCTTTGAATTAAAAGAGAAAAAAATGCGCGAAAGTTAAAAACTCGCCTTTTTTCCTTAAGAGAGAAATGCAAAGTTTTTTAGTAATCAAATTTTTATTTTTCTTCCCTCCTCGAGCTTTATTTTTTCAAACATTCTCAAAAAAAAAAATTCACTATTACTTATAAATTTCTAACTCGATTTTTAATTATTTAAAAGTTTTAATAGTTTAGACCATTCTTCAATTTTTACTTTATATTCTATAAATATTTTTGTATTTAAATATAAATCGAATAAATAAAAGAAATAAAATTTTTACAATTTAAAAAAAAGAGTAAAGAAGACAAATATATTTTTATTATCGATAAATATAATAAAAAAAATTGTAAATAGAAAAAAGTAATAAAATGCTTCGACGAGTTAAGGGAAATAAATAAAATGTTAACTTTTGTGGATTTTTAAAAAAATCAGTCACGATTCGTATATCAATTATGGCAAACATAGTTTTCCACTTGATTCGCAACGGCTTTTCGTCTTTATAGAATGGAGAAAGTTTTGCGGAAAACTTTGAAATAGACAGGTGGTCTTGGCCATCGTTGAAATCTTTTCTCATTAGAACTATAGAAAAATAACGTTTCTTTCTACTTTTATACAATTCCATCTTTCACGATGATAAAACTTTTTTCATGAGTCTATCAAATAATCTCATTTTTTTCCTCCCTCAACCAACGAAATAATATCGAATTTTTTTGAATAAACAATTTCAAAAAAAAAATAGTACCACAAAAATTGATATTTTCAAAATTAAGGTCTTTCTTCCCTTAATAATCAGACAAAAAAATAGAGAAAGATAAAAGTCGAAATCAAATTAAAATCAAATACTGACGTGAATTTTTCTTATTTTCGTAGACTGGCTACATGAATGTTGTTATTCCACCGGATATAATGGATCTCGACGAGAATTCCGATCGTTTAACAACCGAGGAGAAAGGTGAGATTAGTCTCCGATGCAATGCCACTGGAACTCCTGAACCGGAAATCACTTGGCGCCGAGAGGATGGCAAGAACATTACTCTAAGAGACAAAAAAGAGCAACAAGGTATTAAAGCAAACCATTGAAATGATAATTCTTAAATAAATACAAGTCTCGTATTTCATTTCAAAATAAAAACAAAAACAAACACAATCAATTAATTATTGTCTAATAAACAAGATTAAAGGGAATTTTCGCAAAATAAAATATAACTAATTTTTGAAAACGAAAATTATTACTCACCATTATAATTTTTCCCAAGTGTTTTTTTCTTCTTCAAAAAAATGTGTTGCGAAAAAAATATTGAATAATGAAACGATCTTTGTTATATGAAATTTTCTTTCCAGAATGATGGATTGCTTACTTCCTGTTTAATACACTTTTCTCATCAAATCACTCAAGTTCTTAAATATTAAATTCCGCCGTGTTCCCCTTTTTAAATGTTTTACATCGACAAATTTCCTGAAAAATGTATACAATTTTTTAATATATTATGATAGAAATGGATCAACATTGTTTATTTACAGTTAATATTAATTTTGGTACGAATTTCAAATAAATTCGCATTATTAAAATTCAAATTTTACGACAATTCGCATAATTAGAAATTCTAATAAACATTACAGTTTTTTCATAATTATTTCTTTTCAAATATTTTCAATTTAAAAATTGAAATGAAATGGAATTTTTTATTTTTAACTAAAACGAAATTTTTAAACTCAATGAGAATCGTTGAATATCTATCAAAAAAATTGAAAACAATTGAATACCTTCGAAAAAAACATAATTATTTATGAAAATAATTAAATTCTTGTACACAATTTTTTATTAAAATTTTAAAAATTTCTAATTCAATTAGTTTGAACAATTATTTTAGTTTTTAAAAATAATTCAGTTTTTCTTTAATAATTTTAATTGAAAGTCAAAAATAATTGAATTAAACAAAGAATTGAAAATAATTCTATTTCTAAATAGAATTTTACAATTCAAATATTTCTAAAATTTTAATAATTAAATTCTTTGACAATAATTCAAAATTATTAGAATTTTTTAAAAATAATTAAATCTTTTCGTGAAACTTTATTTAAATTGTACTAAAAAAGAATTAAATTTTTGCCTAGGATTTTACTATTTATAAAAATAGTTGAATACTTGAGAAGAAATTTATTATCTAAGAAAATATTTAAATTTTTACGCAAAAGTTTGTTAAAAATTAAAAAAAAATTGTTGTTTTTTGTCAAATTTTATGAAAATTGTATTGAAAGTAATTAAAATTGTGGGAATAATTTTACTGTTTATAAAAAAAATCTAATTCTTCCTTAGAATATTATTAATTATAAAAATAATTGAATTCCTGCCAATTATTATTTATTATTTATAGAAATAATGGAATTTTTACGAAGAATTTATAAAAATTTTAGAAAATAATTCAATTCTGGCAAAAAATTTTATTTAAAATTTAATTCTTGCTGAGAATAATATTATTTATAAAAATAATTAAATTCTAGCGAAAAATTTCATTATTTATCGAAATAATGGAATTTTTACGAAGAATTTATAAAAATTTTAGTAAATAATTCAATTCTGGCAAAAAATTTTATTTAAAATTTAATTCTTGCTGAGAATAATATTATTTATAAAAATAATTAAATTCTAGCGAAAAATTTTATTATTTATCGAAATAATGGAATTTTTAGGAAGAATTTATAAAAATTTTAGAAAATAATTAAATTCTGGCGAAGAATTTTATTTAAAATTTAATTCTTGCCAAGAATAATAGTATTTTTTATTTTAAGTATTAAATTCTAACGAAAAGTGTTATTAAAAATTTATGCGAATAATTGAATTCTCGTGAGGATTGTAATTATAAATGTTAATAAATAATACTTATGGATGAAAAGTACAAATTACTAATTTCCCCTCAAAATCAAAAATGAATTGCGCATTTCTCAATAATTAAATACCTAACTGCGATTATAACGAAATTATTGTAATACAATCGAATTACATAAAGTTTGCATTGATAAAATTAAATCTATTCAATTTTGTAATAATCGAAATGATTTTGAAGTCGAATCTCTATTTTATTTGAAAGGATATACACACACGTATTCAATTTTATTGTATATATGATGAATGAATGAAAATGAATGTGTAAAGGGCTATTAAATTGTATTATATCGGAGGAAAAGTGTTTGATGAAAAGATGATTAATTACGCGGTTTGAGACAATACTCGGCTAACTAATATTTTTTTAATGATTTTTCAGTCGTGAAAATACACAAGGGTAAGCAGCTGCACCTGACGGGTATTCTGAGACAAGAGATGGGGTCGTATCTGTGTATTGCATCGAATGGAATACCTCCCACGGTCAGCAAGAGGTATTACGTAAACGTTTTGTGTGAGTAAAAATTTCATTAAGTTTTACATTTCCCAGCTGGTCGTTTCGATATTATCATTTTCCATTCGGCAAAGGAATTTTATAGATCTAGAATTTTCTGCTACTTCGTATAAGAATGATCTTTTTTTCCTGTACTTCTTTTCATTCCCTTTTAGATTATAAATCTATTTAATAAAAGTATTTTTTTTTATCTTTTTTATTTGGTTGAACATTTTTTTTTATAATTGTTTCCTTTTCTTTAGCTTTTTAGAAATAATTTTTTTCAAATAATTTTTTTTTTAAGAGTTAAATTTGAAATTTAATTTCATTACAAATTAGCGATTGTTTTCTTTGTGTTTGAATCGAGAAATTTGTAAACTTACCAAGTACAAAGGATTTCATAACTATCTTTGATAATGTTAGATGGAAATTTCTCTTCGCAATGGAGGCATCCTAATTAGATGTAATTAATCAGCCAATTGTTTCATCTCAGTCGAATGTCAATTTTGCGCTGTCTCTCCCAAATAATAATTGTCTGGAACAATGGAAAATAATATTAGTAATAATAAAAATAATAACAAGAATAAAAAAATAATTATGAGAATGATAACAATAATAATTGAAACTAATTAGAATTTTGTGTAATTAGCATAATTTGGTGAATTTTTTATGCTTTGCAGTCAAACCGACAGTGACGATTGATAATCAATTAATAGCAGCGCCAATTGACAACAAAGTATCTTTATTTTGTTCTGTAGAGTCATCGCCAAAACCACTAAATGTTTGGTACAAGGATGATGGTAAGTTGAACATTTTTTTTGTTTTTAAGAATAAACATCAATTTTTGAAATGATTACAGATTCAAAATTTAAAGAAATCATTTATTTAGTACACAATATTAAATACTATTACTTTTTTGTAATAATTTAAGGAATTTTTTCTAATTAACAAAATTTTCTTTATTTCAATTAATTAAATCAAATTGTAGTTTCGTTTCAATTTTGCTACGTTTATTATTAATAAAATAATTTTATTACTTCAGTCAACAAAATAATACCGAATGAAAAATATGACGTATTAGAATCCCAAGTGAACGACTACACTTTTCAGTCGAATTTAACGATAAAAAATTTGAACCTGAGTGACTTTGGAAAATATTCCTGCTTCTCGGAAAATGCTCATGGCAATGATCAAGTAACCATAAGACTTCAAGGTAAAAGGAAAAATTCTTTATTCTGTTTATCTGTTTTTAGAGAATTTGAAATTTAGAGGATTAAAATTTTCGAGATCTTGAACATTCGAAGATTTGAATTTTCAAGATTTTCAACATTCGAGATTTTAAATTCTCGATGTTTTGAATATTCGAGGATTTGAATTTTCGTGGTTTTAAATTGTTTATGTTTTGAATTTTCGAGATTTTGAAAACTCGAAGATCTAAACTTTCAAGGTTTAGAGCATTTGAAGAATTAATTATTATTTTTGTAAAATGGGAAATTAAATAAGAAGTTTTAAAAAATAAGTTTTAGTTTCACATTTCACGTAAGAATAATTTTTTTTTCATTGATGAATGAAAAATAATATAAATTATTATCTGATTTTAAAGAATTACATCTGGAGAAAACAACGGCGGCGCCAATTCGATCAACTGAACTATCGGGAATTGGACATAAAAAATACAATCTTAATGAAAAAAATGGAAGAAAGTATAACAACATGAATTCTTTAGGTAGAGAAAAGTCGCAGAATTTCCTTGGGAAAGTTGAGAAGTCAAATAACAGCATTCAAGCACCAAGAACGAAATTGTCGAAAGCTGTTGCAACGAAAATTTCAAATCCCCCATCCCCACATCCCGCTCTTTCTCCAGCTTCAGCGCATTTTCCACCAGTTGATTTTGAAATGTATAATAATAACGCTGGATACTTCTGTTTAAATTGGCTCCGAATAATTGTCATTCTATTGACTCTATTAATTTCTTTTTAAGAAAAAAAAAACGTTTTTTCTTTTTAACTTTTTTCAAGTCCACAATTTTATTTCTTTTTTCTGGAAAAAGAAAATTCTCTATCTTCAAAAATTTATCGAATTCAAATTTAATTTCTCGAAATTAATAATTAATAATAAATTTGTAATAAATTTATTACAAACTTTTATTTTCAATTCCCGAGGAGGTAAAAATTGAACCTAAGGGACCCAAAGAAACATAATCAAAATTCTTCCCATTGTTACAACAGTAATTTCAATAAATCCTTCGAATTTTGTAATTTAATGTAAATATAGTAACGAAACGAATTTTCAGAGAGTCGATTTTGTTTAATTGTTGAGTTGATAATTTTATTGTAAATAAAAATGTAGAAATTAAGTTAATTTCCTCTTTACAGTTGAATTTCTCCAAATAAAGTTGCAATGTACCATATATAAAAAATAATTTCAGTAATTACTGGAAAAAACTAAATAATCAACTTGATCATTGTGTAAATAATAAAAAATGTTTATATGACAATAATTTAATTGTACTGTAGAAATAATGTTGCATTTGAATAATAGATTTTAACAGACGTAGATTTTAATAATCTAGAATTTTTAAATAATTTACGATCTCAATTTCATAAACAAGAGACTTAATTTTATAAAAAGTTGCAATTTATCATTTAAGACTGATATAAATTTGTGTTCAATTTTTTTTTTAAATACTGAAGGCGATGTATAAATTATAATTAGTTTATAGTAATTAAATTACAGTCTGAGTAAATAAAAATAGTCATTAGTTATTATCTTTATAATAAATTATTTATAATTAAATAATTGTACGATAATCTTGATTATATTGTGAGCAATTTATGACAATAAATGTTATTTACACGAAAAAATTTTCTTTTCTTTAAATTGTAAGAGATTTGAGAGAAAATTTGTATTAACAAAATTTAGTATTGAACAAAAAAATTTACGAGTGAAAAAGATTTTGTTTTACATTTAGTAAATATTTAAATTATTTTTGTTTTTAAATTAAAAAAAAAGTCCACTGATAATCCGAAAAATTTTGTCATATTTCAAGTTTATCGTTTTTATAATTTTATCGCACAGGAAATAGATGAGAAAAAGGAAGCGATAGAGACTCATATATTTATTAGTTATTCTAAAATTATTGTAGTTATAGAATAAAGTTCTAACAGTGAAGTCATAAAAAATGCGGTGCGATTGTTTAATATTCTTTATAGTAATCAATATTTCGTTAATTAACGCTTTGGGAATTATTTCCGGAAACTGGGAAAATTTCACTTGTTTTAAATTTGATTCAATAGAAAATTGTGTGGGGAAAATTTACACAAACACCACGTCATTGAAAATTGAAAATTCTCCATTAACACGAATCAAGGGGTAATAATTAACATTTTCTTTTGTTTCTAGAAAAATTGTTTTGAGTTAATAATTTATTTTTTATTAACATTTGTAACTTTTATTTCATTTTAGTAAATATTTCTTTAATATCAGTTTAATATTCTTTAATATCTACTCATATATTTTCAAGGCAAGAATTCATGTACCATCGATCGCTACGTTCTCTATCAATAAATAATTGTGGAATTAGAAAAATAGATCGCAAGGCATTCTATGGATTATCGAAATTGGAAAAATTGGATCTCTCCGGAAATGAATTAATTTTACTGGAATTCAGTTATTTGAGTTTGGTGCCAAATCTCAAATATTTAGACGTCTCGTTCAATAAAATTGAGGCAATCGACGATCTCATTATTTACAATCTCAATAAATTGGAAACTTTCTACTTTGACTACAATAAAATTTCAGCAATATCCAATCGAATGCTTCACAGATTAAATAGCGAATTAATGCCAAGAGTGAATCTCCGTCGTGTGAAATTCGGAAGAAATCCCCTCAATTGGGAGTGAGTTTAAAAATCTACTAAATATAAAAAAATCGAAAAAAACTTAATCCTTTTTTTATAAAATAACGAAATTTAATTAGAATTTTCTTTTATTGAACATTGAATGTAATGAATTAATTTGCGATCCAGATATAAAACGTTGTTGACGAGAAAATTTGACGATTTGAATATCAACTATCAAGACGATTGGGACAATTGGAATTGGTTGAGTAAAACATTGAGGGATTGTCAGGAGAATGAATCGAAATTGTCGATGGATCAAGCGATGAATTGTGCGATTAGAAAATTATTAAATTTTGCTGAGGAGAATTTTCATTTCTTAACTACGCCCTGCGTTCCTGAGGCCTCGAAATTAATAGAATGCTCTAAAGGTAACATACCTCAACACGAAGAAATCGATGGTATCCGATATGCTGTAGAAGGACTCGGCAGTATTCTCAGACCAATGGAATTTCCTCAAGCGCAATTCCACACGTAAGCTTTTTACCTCTTCGTTTTTTAACACAATTTCTTCCTTTTGAAAAACAAGGCGAAAAAAAATCCCCTCCTCCATTTTTCCAAGCTGAAAACAAAAAAGAATGTTTAATACAAAAATTGATTATAAATTACGTTTTTTAATTAATAATTTTTCTCAATCAAAGCTGTCAGAAGAATTTAATTTTCTTTTCCTTGATTTCCAGTCAAATTTTTTTACTTTTCTCCTAAATCTTATAAACTAAGTTTAAAATAGATTTTTTTAATTTCTAATCAAATACTTACAGGAGTCCGAATTTCAAGTCGAAATTGGATTATCAAGTGATTGGTTACAATGGCGATAAAAGTGATTGGGCATGGTTTGAAGAAATTATCAGTAAATGTTCAAAAGGTGCTTTCGTTGAAGAACAAGTTCTCGATTGTGAGGTCCAGGAATTATTGAATTTTGCGGCGAAGATTTTTGAAAATTCCGATCCTACTTTTAATTCATCAGCATTATGCAGCACTCAAGTCGATAATTTACTTCAGTGCTCGAAAGTCAGCGATGTCATTGATGAAATAACAGTACGACGATCAATTCAAGGCTTTCAATTAATTTTACCGCAAATGGATAAATCCCTGGAAAAATTAGAATTGTAAATTTTACAATAAAAAAATGGGAAAGAATAAACGAAATGAAAAAAAAATTACAATAAACATTTTGACATTAATAGAAAAATTGGAAATAGTAACAATAAAAAATATAATAAAAAAACATAATAAAAAAATACAATAAAGAAATATAATAAAAAAATATAAAAAAAAGTATAATAAAAAAATAATAGTAAACAAATAATATTAATAATAAACAAAAAACATTATTATTAAATTATTTTTCTTTTTAAAAGTTAAAAATTTTTAAATTAATTTACTGAAAATCATTGAATTCTTGTAAAGAATATTTATTAAAAAATTTGAAAATCTTTGAATTCATTTCAAGAATTTTATCCACATTTTTTCAAATAATGAAATTCTTTCGAGAAAATGTAATTAAAATTGTATAGAAAATAATTTAATTACGGACAAAATTTTAATAAATATTCTTTAAAATAATTGAATTGTTTTTAAGAATTTACTTCAATAGGTATTCTTAAAAATAGTTGAGATTTTTTTTACAATAATTTTTTTCTGAAAATTTTAAAAGTAATTGAATTTTATCAAGAATGCATTTATTTTCAATAATTGTAATAAAATTCATCGCAAAAAGTCAATTTATAAATAATTAAAATTTTGGTAAAAAATCAAATTATTTTTATATAAATTAATGAAATTCTTATCAGGCTTTTACTTATTTTCAATACGATTTTAATTAATTTTTTCGAAAATTACAATTATTTTTTAAAACATTGGAAAAATTCTCCAAGATTCAATTATTTTTAAATATAATTAAATTTTTTACAAGAGTTCAATTATTTAAAAAAAACTTTAAATAAAATTCAATCCAAGAATTAAGTTATTTTCCAAAATAATGTAATTTTCGCTGGAATTCAAATATTTTAAATACAATTTTAAAATAATTGAATTGTTTCGAAGAATTTTATCTAAGTTTTTTTTAAGAATAATTTCATTTTTTGATGGAATTCTATTAAAAATTTAGAAAATGATGATTTAAAAAAATGTTAATAAAATGGATGAAAATATTTGAATTTACATTAATTTTTTTCAAAATAATTGAATTTAATTAATTTAAAAGTTCTAAACTGAAAAAATAGAAAATTAAAAATTTGGATCTCATTCAATTGTTTACCTTCTTCTCTTTTCTATTTTTTTCTTTTTTGGTTATTTTTGGAAAATCTTTGACAGTGATTAAAAAGTGACAAGAATTAGAACAAAAAAGATTTCAATGGATCGTAAAAATACGACGAAGTACGTAAATTTTAAATATAAAAATTAAGAAATTGTAAAATTAATTTTAGCGCTTAAATTTTTAATTTGGAACAATTTTTCAAAAACAGAAATTTTTGGTGCGTGTACGGAATTCTTTTGACGATTACAATTGCAACTTTAATTTACATTCAAAGAATTTCAGCAGATTTGAAGTCAAAATTAATAATTCGATTAGAAAATTTCAATGAATTTTAAATTTTAATGAACAATGAAAAGAAAGCAAAAGAAGGAATAATCGAAAAATATTTTATGAATTATTAATTTACCTTATAATCGTGAAGATTTAACGTCTTACAAATGAATCCTCTTCTCTGAATTGGAAATATTTTCTGCTTGATTGTCTCATGGTCCTGCAGTGCGCCACATACGAATTTTCTCAGTAAAAAGAAATGAAGTGAGTAGAGAGAAGGCAATAAAACCTTTACAACTTTTATTGTTCAACGTTTTCTCTGAAATTGAAAATCAAAATTAAATTTTATTTACTATTCAAAAAGAGAAAGAAAAAAATTAATAGAAAAATATTCGTAAATTGATGGAAAAAATAGAATTTGAATATTTAAATAAAAAATTTAAATTCAATTAAAATACTTAAGTTATTAAAATTTAGAAATATTTTTCGCAATTTGAAAAAAATTATTTTACCTTTGTCCTGGGGGAAAATTTTTCCACTTAGTTTGTCAATTCTAAGGATTTAAAGTTTTTCTAATTTTCTATTCGCAGATGAAATCAGAACAAATTTGTTTTTTTTATATAAAATAAATCATATTGATTTATTACAATGAATGAATTAATACAACTTTGACAAATGTTTTTAATATTTAAACAATTTCATTACTAAGAACTAATATTTACCACGTTTAACGTTTATTAGTTAATATAAATATTAAGTGACCTTCAAAAATTCATGGTTTTAAAGTTAATACATGTTTTTGTTTGTCAAAATTTTAAAGTCGCAGAAACATTTCACGTTTTACAGATATAAATTAAACACGCGCGGAAAAGTTAGGAACAAGACATCAATCAAAAAGTTTTTTAATTTCGAATTTGTAAAATTCGAATGGCGATTTTTAAAAAATCCCTTAAAACACGCATTGAAAGTATGCGTAAATCTTTAAAAAAAAGCAGACGATATAAAAAATACGGCATGAAACACGGAATTGTAAAAGAGGTGTCAAAAATATAAGTGAAATTAGTTAAGAAAGACGTGTACTCTGAATCAAAGTTTTTTAAACTCAGCTAAAAAATACGTAAAAAAGTTTTCTAAAAACGAACTTTTAAATTCAAGCTCAGCTTTTTCAATGTTTCTTTCAACGTAGTATGGTAATTTTTACCCTTTAAACGTTATCAAAACGCTTTCGAAAAAAAAAATTATCTAAATTTCGATTATCACAACTTACATTCTACGTTAATATATAAAATTACAACTATCATTCCTTAGCATCAAAACTTAAATTTAAAAAAATTACGATAAATAGTATAAATAACATTTAGAAAGTAAAATAAAAAAAAATGTTCATCTTTTTCGAATTTTCTCGTCGATAAATTAAACTTTCCTACAAAAAAATGTCATAAAAAAATTCTCGTAATCAAGTAGTGATCTCTACGTTGTAAACGATTTTATAAAAAGAAAATAAAAATCAACGATACTAAGCATCCAGTGGAATTCCCTGCATCTGCCAGTTGGTTATTGCAGTTTCGTAGATTGCTGGATTTAATGGAATCCTGCACTGATTAATTGCCGGTTGATAATAATAATTCGTCATCGGCGGCGGTATTGAAATTGGCGCTGGAATTGAGACTGGAACACCTTTAAAAAAAAATTCTTACACTCATAACACAAGAAAGAAATTAACTGTAAAAAAAATTGTAAAAAATTAAAAGAATTTAATTATAAGTTAAAAAGAATTAATAAAAAGTTAAAAAAGATTTAGTAGTAAATTAAAAAAGAATTAGTAGAAAATTAAAAAAGAATGAATAGTAAAAGAAGGAATAATTAATTACAAAATAGAAAAATTATAATTTAAGAGTAACTAAAAACAAAAAAAATTTAAATATTTACATGTTGATGTACTCAATTTGTGATAAATCGCTCGAGCTGCAACGTTAATCGCTTTCTGAACAGTAGGAAGTATATCGCCGAAATGTTGAAAGATTATTTGATTATCTTTAACGATTGTTATCTATAAAAATACAGTTGCTTCCAGTATTTTCTAAAACAATCTCTTTTTTTTCTTAAATATATGAAAAATTGAGAAAAAAAAAATCTCACTAACCTTACAAAAGTATCCTAATGGTTCATAGGATTCAATGCATTCTAAATGGCAAAGACAATTCAATTTTTCCATTACAAATTTCTGTAAACTTTGCGCGTAATCGTGCTTCGGTAGATTTGCATTTTCAACAACATTATTCGATTTATTATTCACTCCTCCTTTTGTTCGACTTTTATGTGAACTTGATTTTTGACTTTCAGGACTCTTCGATCCAATTGTTTTGCAAGAGGCCTCAGCAATTCGTCTTTGTCTCTCAATGTCCTTGACACCGCCAATCGGTTTTGCCCATCGTATCTCCCATTCTTCACTCTCGGCTAATCCTCCAGGCTCTGAATATTAACAGAAAAAAAATATTAATTTCGAAAATAGAATTAAAAATAGGATTAAAAATAAAAACAAAAATTTTCAAAAAATACATCTAAACAATAGAAATGAACTTAGAAAATATGAGAATAAAAATTTGAAAACAAGAAAAAGGTAATAAAAATGATAAAAATGGAATTTGAAAAGTTTATAAAAATAATAAAGTAAAATTAAAAGTCGTTTTCAAAAGTATTTACTTATCAATGTTGCCATAACAAGTTCCGCCAATTCTCGATTCTCATAATGAACAAATGAGAAATGATTGAGCTTTTTTATTTTCAAGATTGGCACATTTGTCGCTTTTACAATCATGTCCTTCAATTTTTGTTGAGTCATCGACAATGGTAAATTTCTGATGAAAAGCGCTGTCACCTGCTCAAAACGAAAAAAAAATTTGACATTTTAATAACTTCGAATATTTTCTTTAATGATGAATAATTTTATTTTCAAAAATAAATAAATCTTGAACTAAAAAAAGAAACAAATACTAAGAGGTTAATATTAACGTTAATTACTAATATTAAGAGTTTACAATATTTAAATACAAAATTCGAAAAATATTTCAATAAAGTACAAAATAATATGAAAAGTATTCGAATAAAATATAAAATAATACTTAAATATTCGAATAGAATATAAAATAATACGAAAATATTCGAATATAGTATAAAATATAAAATAAACTGAAAATGTTCGAATAAAATGTAAAATAATGTAAAAAATACTGCCTCTTGGAAAATACTTTCCGTGCTTTCCAAATAAAACAAATTTAATCCGCTGACGATCAGTTTACAAACTTACCAGACCTATTCGAAAATTATCTCTGTAAGAAAAAATATTTTAATTTGTTCACAGGACCGAAAGATTAAATTAAGATTAAATTACCATTTTGACTCAAATTTATACACACACACACACACATTACGAATAAACTTTGAAATTTTGCTAATTCCGAACCTGAAATAACTAAAATAGAAGAGATAAACTATTTAAATAAATAAATCCCAAAGTTTCTAACAATTAAAAATAAAAGTCAATTTTTTCGTTTCTGCTTTTTAAGTTGTATTTCATAAAAAAAAATTATTTTGCATAAAAAAATTAATTACTAAATAAAAATGTTTAATTTACATTATTTTATTCATTTAAGTACAAAAATTTTAGATAACATTTTAACAGAAAAAAACTTTTCATATTTTGGCTTTTTTTAACGTTCAAAATTTTAGGGAAATACAAATAGAAAATTTAGGAAAAGAATTATTGAAAATACAAAAACATCGTTAATTTAAAAGATCAAAATTTTGTTTTTTGTTTTACAGATTATTTTTTTCTATAAATAGAAAATTCTATAGAAAAGAATAATTTTTGAAAATATTTAAACAGAAAGACATTCGTTTATTTGAATATTTAAAATTTTAGGGAAATGTTAATGTAAAATTCAGGAAAAGAACAATTTTTGGAAATATTTAAAGTTTAAACAAACAAAAACATCGTTAATTTAAAAGTTCAAAATTTTGTTTTTTGTTTTACAAATTATTTTTTTTTTATAAATAGAAAATTCTATAGAAAAGAATAATTTTTGAAAATATTTAAACAGAAAGCCATTCGTTTATTTGAATATTTAAAATTTTAGGCAAATGTTAATGTAAAATTCGGGAAAAGAAAAATTTTTGGAAGTATTTAAACAATCAAAAACATCGTTCATTTGAAAGTTCAAAATTTTTGAGGAAATATAAATTGAAAATTTTAGAAAAGAACATTTTTTGAAAATATTTCAAAAGAAAAAAAATTTTCGTTATATCGATAGTTCAAAATCGTTAACAAATGTAATTATATAAAAAATTTGAAGATTAAAAAAGAAAAAATAAAATAACAAATATAGTTAATAAGAGGCGAAAAAGAATAGAAAATTCACGAAAATTTAAAAAAACGTTAAGATTACAAAGGAATAAAATAAAATAACAAACAGTTACAAAAATTACAATAAAAATAGAAAATTTTAAGGCTAAGAAATAATAAACAACAAATAGTTACAAACATAACAATAAAAAAAAGTATGAATGCAAAATTCACGAAAAGAATAATTTTTCAAAATATATAAACAGAAAAGGAAATTTTTGTTCAAAATTTAGAAAATGTATAATAGAAAATTTACAAATATTTTATAGATTTTAACGTTAAAAAAGAATAAATTACAAGTAGAATAACAAACAATTACAATAATAACAATATAAAAAAGAAAATTCTGGAAAATTCAAAAAATTTTATAGTTAGAAACAAATAATACAAAAAAACAAATAGAAAAATAACATAACAGAAAAGAAAATTTAAGGTTAAAATATAAATAAATAAAAATTAAAAAACAAATAATGACAAATATAACAATAAAAAATATATAATAGAAAATTTACAAACATTTCATAGATTTTAACGTTAGAAAAGAATAAATTACAAGTAGATTAAGAAATAATTACGAGCGAAATAATTACAATAATAATAATATAAAAAAGAAAATTCAAAAAATGTTAACGTTAGAAACAAATAATATAAAATAACAAATAGTTAGAAAAATAACATTGCATAAAAGAAAATTTAAGGTTAAAATATAAATGAATAAAAATAAAATATCAAATAATTACAAATATAACAAAATATTTAGAAAATTTACAAATTTAATAAATTTTAAGGTTAGAAAACAGTAAATAACAAATAGTTATATACAAAAATAAAAAACAATATAAAAAAATTAAAAAATTTCAGATTGGAAATGAATAAAACAGACTAACAAATAGTTAACAAAATTGGCAATGAAATGTAATAAATTTTAAGGTTAGAAAAATAAAATAACAATACAAAAGAGAAGAAAATAACAATGAAAACAAAAAAAAACCTCACCGTTTGCATAACATCTTCATCGATGGGATCACCAGGTTCAGGATCAGCCCAATCAACAGCAATATCATGATCCCAAAGAACAACTCTTCCGGGGATGAGCTTTCGACGAGCCATTGCCGCCGATCTATGATCTCTAAATTCCACGAAAATAAAGCCACGATTTTGAGTACGATCTTCAGAGCTGGGATATACATAAATTTCAGTAATACCATCTAACATTTTACTAAGTTCCTCAAAAAATTCCGCCTTACTTTTATCCTTGGGAACGCCGCCGAAGAAGAGGCGACAATTATCAATAGACTTAACAACCCCAATACGATGTCCAGAACGAATTTCAGAATTATTTAATAATTGGCAAGCGCGTCGGGCAGTTTTCGAATCTTCAAATAAAGCAAAACCAAAACCACGATTTGTACCAGAAAAATCTAACATTAATCTTAATTCTAACAATTTACCCACTTTTTGTAAAACAGGAACAATTTCATCTTCATAGCAGTCACGTGGTAGACGACCTAAAAAAACCTCACTGCCCTTCGAACGTTCAATTAAATTATTCGTCAATTCATTACAAGTGAGTCGTCTTTGGCCATTTTCTTGAATAATTTCATATTCCGATTGACCGATTAAATTAAGAAGCTTATATTGCGTCTGAATATCGGCTTGTAAATCAGGACTTTCCTGATACATCTTGCAATGATGTGGATGAAAAAAATCTTCCGAAATTGATGAAAGAATCTTCTCTGATGCTGAATTGCACAAATAAAATTACTCACTGCGAGAGAAAATTGGAAAAAAAAAATACTAGAATATATTATTCAATCAGAACTTACAATGATGAAAATTGATTCTGAACACTTTTCCTTTTTTCCTTCTCTCAAGCACACAACAACTATAGCGTCTTTTTTGCGAGACTTCGTTTTTTAACGGAAACTAAAAAATTCTAACTGACGATGAAATAAATCAACCAATGAGATGCGAGTATTGTGAGAGGAGAGGGTTTCCCCTGAAGAACCTAACCTTTTCCGAGAAAATAAATATATATACACACATAAAGGTAAACACACAACGACACTGCCAATTTACTGAATAAAATAACAACTTTTTCCAAAACAGACAACAATTGAAGAAATTTACATTTATCACGACAATAAAAATTGATTATATAAAATTAATTTGATTTTCAGTAAAAAAAAAAAAAAGAAAACTATTGAGGTTATAATAAACCGAGCACAAAGAGCAACAATCAATAAAAAGAAACACGTGCTGAAAAATAATTAATTTCAATTATTTCCCTTTCTTGGCTACAAAATTAAATAATTGAAAATAAATTTTCAATTCGTACGTACTTTTCTTTGTTCACCGTCAAAACGATTTCTGCGAACTGCCGTCTCTCAAGACGAAATTAATTTCATTAATATAATTACTCATCGATATGTGTGCGTTCTGAAAAAACAAAACACAACCGTCACGTGATTTCAGTTGGAGAAATTCAAATTTTTTTTTTCAAATTTATTTTTTAATTTTAATTAAATTTTGCCAATTTATTCCGTTCGTAAATTTGTAAACTAACATCTTTTTAACAATTAAAATTTAAATGAACGTAAATTGTGAATTTTATTTTTTTTATAAAACATTTTCAACAAATTCATACAAAAAAGGAAAAATTGTCTTTGTATATTTTTGCTGATAATTATATTTTCAAATTATTAAGTAGTGTGAAAAATAATCTATTATTAAATTAATTTAATAATTATTGAATCATTTTTTTTTTGAATAAGTATATAAAATTAAATTTCCAAATAAATTTAAAATTGATCTTCGAATTTTTCATTGAATCGAAAAATATTTCAAAATAAATTGTGGAAAATGAAATAATTTAATTATTAACAATGTCGTTGATAGTAAATATTTGTTATTTCAATATATTTATAATTTTCTTTTTAATTTTCATAAAAATGTTTATTACAGAATTTTGTTTGTGAAATTATTTTCAATATTTAACAATAATTGGAAAATAAAAAATTCTAAATAATGATTTTTAATAATAAAGGCATTGATTGAAGATAATTTACAATATTTGACAAAAATTGTAAAAGAAAAATTTCCAAATAACATTTTTTAATAATAAAGGCAATTGATTGAAGATAAATTACAATATTTGCCAAAAATTGTAAAAGAAAAAAATTCTAAATACCATTTTTTAATAATAAAGGCATTGATTGAAGATAAGTTACAATATTTGACAAAAATTGTAAAAGAAAAATTTCCAAATAACAATTTTCAATAATAAAGGTATTGATTGAAGATAAGTTACAATATTTGCCAAAAATTGTAAACGAAAAAAATTCTAAATACCATTTTTTAATAATAAAGGCATTGATTGAAGATAAGTTACAATATTCGACAAAAAATTGCAAAATAAAAAATTATAAATGACAATTTTTAATAATAAAGACACTGATTAACGATAATTTACAATATTTGACAAAGAATTGCAAAATGAAAAATTATAAATGACAATTTTTAATAATAAAGACACTGATTAACGATAATTTACAATATTAAACAATAATTAAGATATGAAAACTTCTAAATAACAATTTATAATAAAAAAATACTGATTGAAGATAATATTTAAAAAAAAAATACAAAACTAAACATTAAAATCTCTATTTTAGAGATAGATTTAATTCTTTTACAATATATTTTTGAAAGTAGAAAAATTACTAAAAATAATTAAAGAATATTATTTAAAAACGTTAAATTTACAGAATTTAGTCATTAAATTGGCAAAATCTAGAAAAACTTACAGATTATATTTACAGTACGTCGTAATTTTAATACACAGTATTTACACAGTACGAAAAATATTTTTCATTTAGAAAAATAAGTTACAGAAAATTTAAAAATACTATTCTACAGTTAATAAATATTAAACACTATTCGAAATTAAAATCAAATTCAATTAAATCATTACTAATATTAATAATAATAATAATAATAATAATAATAATAATAATAAAATAAAAATAAATGAAAGGAATTACAAAATTTTACAAAATGTGAAAAATATTGCGCTTGAGAATTCAAGAAAATAAAAATCGTTTACATGTAAAAAACAATATTTTAGTAATTTTTTGGAGAAAAAAATCTAATTATCAGCTGAATTGCAGTCTTTTAATTGAATATGATCGATATTTGGATTATAAATCTCCTTCAATGATTTTAACGACGAATCATCAAATAATTTGTTTAAAGTTTGGTATTTTTCAATGAAATGCGCAATATTTTTGTCGGGTTTGGGAAAATTCGACGCCTTCTCCATGTCGCCAATAATTTTCGTTGAAAAATTTAAAAATTCCTCTTTTCCCTTCATGGCCTCGAGTTCCTTATCAAGAAGTATGCTTTGAACTTGAACCTGTAAACAAAACAGAAATTTTAACATATATTCCTAATCAGTTTCGACGAAAATGAAAACAAATTAGCGAAATTCGCACAATAATTTAATAATTATTACATTATTGTGAATAATACAAAATAATTATTACCGGAATTGAATAATTAAATTAAATAATATAGATAATTAAATTAATTAAATTGAATAATATAGATAATTAAATTAATTAAATTGAATAATATAGATAATTAAATTAATTAAATTAATATTAAAGACGAATTTAAAGAATTAAAATTAGTTAAATAGAAATAAAAAAAAAGAAAACTTACCCTTTTTAGCGTTTTCTGCAAATTTTCCAACTTTTCGTTTAAATTTTGACATTCCTCGTCCGAATATTGCACTGCTTGGCATTTATCCTCTTCCAGCAGAACATTGTCCGGTATTCTTATATATTTCTCAACAATTGTCTGAAAAAAAGTAACAATTAATTATTATTATTCAAAACAAGTGAATTTATTAAAAAAAATTCTTTTTTGGTTTTTGAAATTAAAAAAAGATTGAAAACAAACTTCAACGCGTCAAAAATATTGAGTCTAAAATTCCAGCGTGTTATTTATGACAATACAAATCGAAAAAGTAATAATAAAGACAATAACAATAGTAGAAATAATAAAAATAAAAGTACCAAGAATAACAAAACAATGGAATTAGAATATAAAAAGTAATTTTATAAAAGAAAAATTAAAAAACATGCAAGTGAAATAAAAATTTCCTCCTGAAATCGTTGTTAAAGCTATGAGAGAAAATGAAAGCAAGAAGAAAGCAACAGGTGGATATCAACTTCCTAACCGTATTTTCAAGAAATCACTAGTTTTCCAAGTATTTATTGATAAAAATTAACATTTTACTAAATCGACTACTAACATTTATGCTTTTTTCACTATTTTCCACAATATTTTCAAAAAGATTCTAAAGAGAATTAATATTTTATTCGGAATTTGTAACGGTTAATTCGTTGGCAGCCACCTGTTGATTCTCAAGGGAGATTCGTATATTATATATATTTACGAATAGCAGAAAATAGTTTTTCATTTCAAAAAAAGTACCTGAAGTTTTTCAAATTCCGGCTGCGCTTTCTTCATGTAGAGTTTTTTTAAATCATTAACATTTTTCTTTAAAATTGCATTATCCTCTTCGTTTAATTTGTATTTATCGGAAATTGAATTATATAAATCAAGGCACTTTGATTTAATATGGGCTTCAGTGGCTTTTCTAACTGAAACACATCGGAATAACGCTTATTAAATTCTATTCCCCCTTTAAAAAAAAAAACAAAGAATTTTTTACCAAAAATTTAAATTTCAATGAAAAACAAGGAAGAAATGTAATTTTTCATTGTCCAATTAAAAAAAGAAATGCTTTTTGTTTTGAAATACAAGATTAAGATCATGAAATGAAAATGAGTCTGGAAACAAAGAATTGTTTCTCACAGGAGAACGAAAGAACAAAGAGAGCATTACTTTCAAACTAGAATGAAGATTTCAGTTCACAAAAGCGGAAACTTGTTACTCAGTTAGCAAAAACCGAGGAGTTTCACTGTGCGTGACCCAAGGTCAAGAAAAAAAAAACCAGATCTTGGATGACAAGCGTGGGGAAGACTCTTTTTCTCACTTAAATTATTCTTTTATTATAAAAAAAAAAAATGCTCGAGAAATATGAAAGGAAAAGAGGTAGTCGATTTCCAAGCTATCGGCGAAGATGAGAAAAAAAAAGAACGGCCTGTTTGAGAGAAAGGAGAAAGCTACAAGAGAGATGAGAGAGCGTCAGCCTTTGTGATTCTTCTTCGTCCAGCAAAATGCGGTGAAAGTGTTCCAAATGCTGGACGAGTGTGACTCTAGTCATGATTAAATATCACATGAAACTAAAGTCCACTCGCCCAGCGTCTGAAACTTTTTTTTCTTTTTTGTTAATCCAGCAGGGTGTTTGTTTTCTCTCCTTCCGATGATCCGGCCGCATTTATTTGTGAAATAAAATCTGAAAAGCATTCACAAAATAGCGGAAAAGTCAAAACGAAGGAAGGCGTCTTACGGATCGCATAAACGGTTCTCGAATGAAAGCCAAACAGCTGCATTTCGTATTCTTCACGCTTGCGCTTTTCAAGTTCCGCGGACGCCATCGTGCTTTTTGTTTATTCCTTAAAAAAGCACAATTTGTTAAAAAAGTTTAAATTCACGTAAACACTGATTTTTGTTGAATTGTATAAATGGGGGGGACCAAAAAAAAAATGCCAAGAAAGACTGGAGAGGAGAGCCCGATTGACGTCCGTTGCAGTTCGTTGACAAATGAACATGGCTGCCAGCGTCCTTTGCCCTTCCGTAAACTCGAGCGTTGCCATCAGGTCGACGATTTTTGCAAGCAGCGCCCCTCGCGGCAAACATTTCAATGAAACCAGTAGCGTATATAAAAAAAACAATTTTCCCTTTTATCTAATATTCGCCTATTTTTTACACGAGACTCAAATTGTACAAAAAAGGAGAAGGGAAAATTAATTTCCCCCCAAATTGATTTTTTCCCCTAACTTTAAAAGTTGGGTAATAATAATAAACACCCGTGTTTTATAATTCGAGATGGGAACAAAACACCCAGGTTGTGTGACTAGTTACTTCACTGAATGTAATTATTTTAATTTCATGTTTGTTTCACCCATAAGGAGATAATAGTTAATTAGAATTTTATTTCTAAAATTCATTTTTTTAATTATTTGCCAGGAAAACGTATAAAAATTGTTTTAAACAATTGAGATTCAATGTTTCATTGTTTAAATTGAAAGCAAAGTAGAAGAAGTTGAGGGAAGTTCCGTTAGAGGGCGAGGTGTCGATAAAAATGACAAATGGCGGACAATACACAGGAGTGTTTATGTCAAAATAAAATATTCCATTACTCACTGTATTAATCATAATTAATGTGTCATTCCTAATAATCAAGGCGATTGAATTTTCTTCAAATAGAACGAGATCTTTAGAATTTTTATTCTTGAATTGGCGGACAATTGGGTGGAAATTTAACCTATTTAAGTGAATATTATTACGTAAAGAAGAAATTTATTGGGAAAAATATTTCCTTTTATTATTTCAAGGATTGAAAATAGTTGAAATCTGGTGTTATTGACAAACGAGGCTCCAGAATGTCTACGTCGATGTTGTCTAATGCTAAATTACAAGATGACATGAATAGCATTCCACTTGCTGATGACGATCCTCAAGGTATTAGAATTTTCCATCTTTTGTTAATTTGAAATTCTTATTATTAAATTTTCATCTTCATTTCCCTCTCGCCAGTTTTCTTTTTTCTTTATTTTTTTATTTAATAATTAATAACGTTCTTTTTGTTCCTAAATGTTAAAATTGTTAATGAGCTTTTAAATTAAATATTTTTAGGTTAGGTTTTTTTGTTAATTTTCTATTTAATTAACTCCGAAGCGTAATTAATTTAACGCTTTCAAGTATTTATAATTATGAGTTAATTTTATAGTATTATTTTAAATTTCCAATATTTTTTAAAATTTTTATTAATTTATTAATTTCTATCGTTAAAATAGTTGGAAAATAAAGTTTTTAATGGTTTTGGAAGTAATCGGATGTATTGTTTTTCAGTAATTATTCCCGAGGAGGAAATTGAGAATTCAAATAGATCAAATGTCTTGAATCATGGTCGTAGTATGGATTCAATTCCATCGACATTTACAAATGGGAGCTGTAGTCCAAGTAGTGAGTTCTTTTTTATATTAAAATGATTTTGAAATTTTCCTCGCAAATGTTTTTGCTGAAATTTATTATTTAAATCAAAATCGTAACGACTTTATTAAAATATATAAATTTTTTTTTCAGGTTTAGATCCTGATATTAGTCCAGATGAACAGGAAGAAAAAACAAGACTAATCTCACAAGTTCTCGAACTTCAGAATACATTAGACGGTGAATTTCTTTTTAAATGAAAAATTATAGTTGGGGAAAAAAAACTTAAAAACTATAATTATTAAACTGATAATTTAATTAAACTTACTTCTTACAATTTAGAAATGTTTATATTTCTTCGCTAAAGTAAATTTTTTGAATTAATTTTCAACCCTCGAGTAATTATTTTGAAAAGTCAAAAACTAATCGATTTTAATTATTTAAATTACTTTTTTTCAATTTTAGACTTGTCACAAAGGGTGGACAGCGTAAAGGAGGAGAATTTAAAATTGAGAAGCGAAAATCAAGTACTTGGACAGTATATAGAAAACCTCATGTCGGCTTCTAGTGTTTTCCAATCAACAAGTCCTAAGACTAAAAAAAAGTAAGAGTCATTCCTCTTAACAAAGAAAGGAAATCTTTTATAGATAAAAAAAAAGCTGAGATGAGAGCCGATGTTATTACCACGTGTGCATTCTATTCCATTTCAAAGTATGTGCAAGCTGGCATCTCAAAAATGGGACTTGATCAAAACGCAATTTCCTAAATAATGCCAAAGATGCTTTTGATATTTATTTTTAATTTTACATTATAGTATAATTTCAAACGCGATTGTTAATTATCGACTAAGATATAATTTATTTTCATTTTGTGTCGTTTTATTTATGCTGCGTGTACGAAAAAATTTTCCTTCTTAACTGATGCTCGAGAACAAATTCAATTTCAAATTCGGAAAATTTCTTTTTTTCGTTAAGTTTTAATTCTTTCCAAGTTTTGGAAGCATTTTTAATAGATAAATTAAATTTTAAGAAAAAATTTAAATTTGTTTCAAAGTGGTTAAATTTTTAACGGTGTTTTTAGTTTTTAACATTAAACGGACTGGCTCTTTATGGAAAATTCTAAATTTGAATGAGTAATTTAAGAGAATAATTTAAATATGAAACTGTATTTTAAATTTAAATATCTAAAGCCTTAAAAATTACGATCATTAAAAGTATGTGTTCAATTTACCATTAGTGATAATCAAGAGAATGAAAATTGTTGTTCCACATTGAAAAATACGCTGAAACACTGGATTCACCATTTGGCGGAAATCTAAAAAATGCTAAAATTTTTGAAACCATCGCGATTTTATAGAGACAAGACTTTTTATTTCAGTTAATTTTTTAACATATTTTACAATAATTTAATTTTAGAAATTTACAATGAACTGAATTTTTAAACGTGAATAAAAAACGATTTGATTTATGTACTTTTAATTAAATTTTAATGATTAAAATAATGATTACAATAGTAAAAAACAACAGTTAAAAATAACAAAGTAATAATTAAAATTATAAATTTACTATTATCGAAAATTTTTATATTTTCTAATAATAGTAAATTTATAACAATTTTTTCTTAATTTTCTCAATTAATTTTTTTTATTTAAATTAAAAATAAACGATTTTTATTCGCTGTAGCAAAAAAATCTTATCTTACGCTCTGAGAATTCCTTCCGAGAATGTTCATCGAGTTTTCAATTTGTTTTGTATGTTGATTAGCTTTGAGTGTGGCTATTGAATGCTTTGAAGTAGCTTATATAGATAACATTATCTTACGCAACAAAAAAAAATTATTTTAGTGTAAAAGTGACGAAAAAAAACAATGTTCACGAATTATTGATTTTTATGTTACAAGAATATAGTAATATAATTATATTACAAATAAATTATATATTATAAATATATATTATAGAAATTAAAGAAGAAATATCTGTATAAAAAAATATTTCGCTTTGCATTGTTTAAAAACACGAATTGTGAAATGTACAGAAAATTATTTACATAAACATTAACAATGGATTTTAAATACATTTTAATAAGATATTTAACGATTTGAAAAAAATTCATTCCAATTTTAGAGATTATGTAATTATCGACGAAAGAGTATTACAAGCTTAAAAATAAATATTATATATTAATTATATTCCTAAGCACAAGCAAAATGCACAATCTTAAAAATGTTCCATTGGTAAAATTGACACAGGGTCATAATAAACACTTTATAAAAAGGAAAATCGAAATTTTACTTTATTAAACTCCTCTGGAGAAAATTTCTTTATAATTAATTATTAATTATTATTATTAATAATAATAATCTTGGTATTCTTTCATTCATTCTGTCCGCAGTTTGAAGTTAGTTTTTGTAAATGCTTTTGTTTTTTTTTCTTTTTCAAAACACTTTGTTTGACAGATCAAAATTATAGTTTTTCGATTTGTCAATATCAAAATTTTTATTGTTTAAGAAGAAAGAAGGCTAAAAGATATTGTTTAATCAATTTATTTTATTATTTATTAATTACGTTAGTTCCGTAAAAATCCGCTAATATGAGACAAGTGGCGCCAAAAATTGAGTCTAATTTTGGCGCCACTTGTCTCATATTAGCGGATTTTTCAGGAACTAATGGCATAATTAAATTAATTGTTTTCTCATTTTATTTGTATTTTTTTAATAAATAAACAGATTGTTTACCCTTTTTATTAGTTAATAAGCATCATACATCTATAAACAACATTAAAAAACAATTGTTTAAACAATTTATTTTATTATTTATTCAATAGGTTAGTTCCTGAAAAATCCGCAAATATGAGACAAGTGGCGCCAAAATTAGACTCAATTTTTGGCGCCACTTGTCGCATATTTGCGGATTTTTCAGGAACTAATGGCTAAATTAAATTAATTGTTTTCTCTTTTTATTTGTATTTTTTTAATAAATAAACAGATTGTTTACCCTTTTTATGAGTTAATAAGCATCATACATCAATAAACAAAATAAAAAAATAATTGTTTAAACAATTTATTTTATTATTTATTCAATAGGTTAGTTTCTTAAAAATCCGCTAATATGAGACAAGTGGCGCCAAAATTACACTCAATTTTTGGCGATACTTGTCGCATATTTGCGGATTTTTCAGGAACTAATGGCTAAATTAAATTAATTGTTTTCTCTTTTTAATTGTATTTTATTAATAAAAAAAACGGATTGTTTACTCTTTTTATGAGTTAATAAGCATCATACATCTATAAACAAAATTAAAAAGCAATTGTTTAAACATTTTATTTTATTATTTATTTAATAGGTTAGTTTCTTAAAAATCTGCTAATATGAGACAAGTGGCGCCAAAATTACACTCAATTTTTGGCGCCACTTGTCGCATATTTGCGGATTTTTCAGGAACTAATGGCTAAATTAAATTAATTGTTTTCTCTTTTTAATTGTATTTTTTTAATAAAAAAACGGATTGTTTACTCTTTTAATGAGTTAATAAGCATCATACATCTATAAACAAAATTAAAAAGCAATTGTTTAAACAATTTATTTTATTATTTATTCAATAGGTTAGTTCCTTAAAAATCCGCTAATATGAGACAAGTGGCGCCAAAATTAGACTCAATTTTTGGCGCCACTTGTCTTATATTTGCGGATTTTTTCTGAACTAACCTATATAGTGAATATTATATTTAATACTTAAATAATTGTTTTTTAATAGTTTTTTTAATTTTAATTTTTTTTAATTTAATAAAAAAAATTTTAATTTTAATTCGTGATCATAATTGCATTCTTTTAACAATTGAAATAGAATGTGAATGCGCGCTTTAGCGCGCGTATCCTATGCTAGCAAATAATATTCATAATGAATGAAAAAACAGGACAAGGTGAAATAAATAAAACTCCGACAATTTTTTTTTTTGACTAAAATAAACATTTATTTTCATTGCTAATATAAAATTAGACATTGTGATAACACGAAACACGTATCGTACAATATTTCACACAGGATTATACTCTAGGGTTCCAGGTTCAAAGTTTGTTAAAAAAAAGGATAAGAATTAAGAAAACAAAAAAGTCGATTAGTAAAAATTGCCTCTGTTAAGAAAAAAAGAAAAGGTTTCGAATTGTAGATTACGTGCAACATAACCAGCACTTAAAATTATCTAATAAAAAAAAGAGTAACAATGGATAAATTCTCGACAATTGTTGATTAAAATACAGACTTTGATTGAAAATGTTACTCCTTAGATTTAAGAAAGCTATTAACATTCACTAAACATTTTACGTTCAGCTGATTAAAAAAAAAAACTTATAAATATCACAAATTATCATACAAAAATGTACATCACTTCCATTTCATCTAATTGAACTAAAAATTAGGTGACAATTTCTCCTTAAAGACTATAAAAATCTAATTACATAAATACAAGCTATTTACAATTTGATAAAGATTATATGTTAATTGCCGGTATTTGTTTGGTCGTTCAAAAAAATTCGTTAAACGATCAAAAAAAACTGAATTTCTTTTTTTTTTCTTTATTTACACATTGCGAGGCTCTGCCACATTTTCTTTCCCAAGGCGAGGTAACTAAATGGTTAACTACAACTTACAAAATATAGCCGTGATTCGCTATATTCAAGTTAGATCCATAAATTAGCTCGCTAATCATTTATTTTTACACGCAGCTGAATTTCACACCTAGAAATTAAAAAAAAAGTTTATTGATATTTTCTGATGATTTAAAATGAAAATAAACACCGGGGTTAAAATCCCAAATGTTCTTTCAAGTTCCGAAAAGTCGATAGTTACCTTCAACTAGTCAGATTAATTTAAATTTAAATTTTTTGTACCGTCATCACTGGAGTAGCAGTTATGGCAGTGGAGTTTATGGTTGCGAACTCGAACGTCAGTTCCCATTAGGCCGTCCCCCAAGCGAACATGACAGACGCAACATTTGAAGCATTCCATATGGTAAAATAGCCGAAGACTTTCAATTATCATCGCTGCTCCTCGGCCTGGAAAAAGCGAATGTTTTTTTAAAAACCTATTTTATTTTAGTCACAGTTTACTCTAATTATGTCTTTAAAAAAAAAGTTAATTTTCTATCATTCATTTTAATAAAATTTAATAGTAAAATTAATTATTAGAATTAATCAAAAAATCGATTTTATTAACAAGAAATTTTCAGAAAGAATTCAATTATTATCAATATTTTAATAGAATTCCATCAAAATTCATCATTCCATCAAAAAACATTTTTTTTTATTTCAATAAAGTTCTGGGAAGAATTTAATTATTCTCAAGAGACTAATAAAATTCTTCGAATGAATTAAATTTTTTCTTTATTTTAATAAAGTTCTGAGAAGAATCTAATTATTTTTCAGATATTAATAAAATTCGATAATGAAATGTTTACTGTCAATTATTGCAAAATACGAATTTTTTAATAATTTAAAAACTCGAAAAAAATTCTTTGCAAATTAAAATTATTTTCCAAATTTTCAATTAAAATTACTAAAAAGGAAGTTTATTATTTTAAAAAGAACTGAACGAAGCTAAATTCTTTAGAAGAATTTAAATAAGATTTTCAAAAATCATAAAAAAATTCTTCGTAAGAATTCAATTATTCTCATAAATAATAAATTTCTCAGAAAGAATTCAATTATTTTATTAAATGATAAATTTCTTTGAAAGAATTCAATTATTTTGATAAATAATAAATTTCTTCGAAAGAAATCAATTATTTTTAATTTTTTCCGAAAAATTCTTTGCAAAAATTCAATTATTTTCAATACAGTAATTTTACAATAATTTAAAAATTGAAAACATTTAAAAAGAAAAATTACATAAAAATTTAGAAAACAAAGAAGCAAATTATTTTCTCATTAATATTTGCTTTTTGTTGTTTAAAATGGAAAATTTTTTTTACCTAATTCGTCTCCACAATGGGAGCACTTTTTCTTTCCAGAGACGCTCAACATCTTCTCCTGTGACTCGACACTACTGGGTGTTTGATTGGTTTTCTGCGGCTGCACTACATACTGTTTTTGGATAATTTCCTGACTTGGCTGCTCTAATCTAAAAGAAAACAATTATTACTAAAAGTATTCGCTAAAATTTTAACTCAAATTTATTAATAAATAAATTTTCATTAGCAAATTCGACGAGAATTCAATTATTAAAATACACGAAAATAAATAATAATTTACTGAATTATTTTTAAAAATTAAATTCACATAAATAGATTTTTATTTTAAATCTCTTTATAATTCAATTATTTTCTAGAAATCAGTTAATAAATATCAATATTAATTAATTAATATTTTTATAATGCTTTTAATATTCAATTATTATCTAGAATTCATTTTTAAATCAATTTCTATTAGAAAATTCTATTATCATTCAATTATTTAAATATAAAATAAATAATTTATTGTACAATTGAATGTTTTTTAAAATTAAATTCTTATAAAGAATCTTATCAAAACATTTTTTAATTATAATTATAACTGAACTCCTGTGAAATTTTTCTTTCTATGAAAATAATTATTAAATACGTATTTGCGAAGAATGTTTTATTAAAAATTTGTTTAAATAATTGAATTCTTTTGGAAAATTGTATAAAAATCATTGATTGAGAAAAAGTTGAAAATAATTGAAATTTTGCCAAGAATTGAACCGCCGGCGACCAAAAGGGCGTGCGCACGGTTTTCGTTGGCCCCTCGCGCAGCCGTAGAATCGCTGTACACGGGGCCAACGAAAGTCATGCGTATGCCCTTTTGGTCGCCGGCGGTTCAATTTTATTAAAATTTTTAAAAACAATTTGAATTTCGTAAAAGAATTTTATTATTTATAAAGATAATTGATGTTTCTAAGAGAATTGAAAAAATTATTTTAATATAATTGAATTTCTGTAATAATTTGTATTTTCTCTTAAATCCAATAAGAATTATCTCAGAGAATAATTATCAACTAAAATTGAAAATTAAAATTGTCATAAATAAATGAAATTGAAAACTTTAATTCAAGATCATTGTGATTGAATTGAAAAGAAAAGTTCCGAATTTACCTTCGTCTAGGTGGAATGGGCTTCTCCTGCGCCCTCGCTTGCACTCTCTGCGTAAGTGTTTGAATAATTGAATCTGGTAGAGGTTTGCTGTCCGACCTTGGCGGTGAAGTATTATATGGCACAGAAGTTCCTGTGACGTGTTGCTGTGGTTTTCGAACTGGTGACCGTTGATTTTTCTCATTAATTCTCCTCTGCTCCGCTTCCTATTCGGGGAAAATGAATCACAAAATTAAAAAAATAAATCCAAATTAGACAATATTATTTATTAGAATTTTTGTAATTTTAAATTTATCTAGAGTAATTAATTTTTTTGTAAACAAATATTTTATTTACTTGAATAAGCCAGTGTTGATAATTATATTCCTGGGCTGCGCGTGGAACATCGCTTTTTCTTCTCTGAACCCACTGATCGCCCTGAACGATTCGCGAACGAGGAACTGCGCTCAATGCATGCAGTGTTTGTCTCGTCATTTGCTGACCGCCATGATTTGCCAACATCGTTGCCGAAGCGCTGTGACGAATAGACGCATCGACTTGCTGTGGAATCGAATCCGCCGATGGAATTCTGCTGTTCCTGAGAGATAAAATTTTTATCACCATTAATTATATTCGAATAAAACAAAAATTAAAGTCAATCAACAGGGTTGCCACAAATATTTAATTTTATTTTTCCCTGACTTTTCTTCAAAATATTAAAATTCAAACCTTTTTAAATTGAACAACTTATAAGAATATTATTACAAAACATAAAGAAGGCGATCACTCCGAGTCGGAGACTCTTCTTCATGTTTTATAATAATTTAAATTACCATAACATTTTTCAGAGTAGGTTAATTATTTACAAAAACCCTAAAAAAAATCCTTTGCAAGAATTCAATTATTTTTACAAGCAGTAAAATTTCTAAAAAAAATTAAATTATTTTTAAAAAATGTAATAAAATTCGTGTCAATAATTCAATTACTTTCATAATTAATAATAAAAAGATTATTCGTTAATCAATTAATCAATTTTTAAATCAATTTTTATTAGAAAATTCTAGAAAAATTCAATTATTTAAATTAAAAAAAATAATTTATTAAATAATAGAATGTTCTTTGTTAAAATTTAATTCTCATAAAGAATTTTATCAATAAATTTTTAAATATATGAATTTAATTTGACAAATTTTAATAAAATTTTTAAGAATAATTACATTTTTCGAGGAATTTGATTAAATATATATATTGTATAAAAAATCATTAAAATTCTGCGATGAGTTTTATTACTTATGAAAATAATTTTAATTTTCTTAAAATTTCCATAAAATAATTGAATTTTGGAGATGAATTTTATTATTTATAAAGTTACTTGGAATTTTAACGAATTTTTTTTTTTGAATTTTCGAACACAATTTTATTACATTTTAAAAATAATTTAATTCTTCCAACGAATTTTATTCAAATTTATAAAAATAACTGTATTTATGTGAAGAATTTTATTGTTTATAAAAATATTTCTATATAATAGATATTTTTCGAAAAATTTTATTACTACTTATGAAAATAATTGAATTATTTTGAAGAAATTTATTAGAAATTGAATAATTGAATTCTTGTGGAATTTTGTCAAGAATTTTAATAGAATTCCATCAAAATTCATCATTCCATCAAAAAACATTTTTTTTTAAATAAAGTTCTGGGAAGAATTTAATTATTCTCAAGAGATTAATAAAAATAATTGAATTTCGGTGAAGAATTTTTTAAATAATTTATATTTTTCGAATAATTTTATGAAATTTTGTATTTTAAATAATTGAATTCCTGTGAAAATTTTATTACTTATGAAAATAATGGAATTATTTTGAATTAATTCATTAAAATTGAATTCCTACAAAATTTTGCCAAGAATTTTATTAAAATTTTTAAGTATAATTGAATTTAGATGAAGAATTTTTTTATTTATAAATATAATTGAAATTTTGAAAACATTTTTTTTTATTTTTGAGAATAATTGAATTTTTGCGAAGAATTTTATTAATTTTGAAAATAATTTAATCCTTCCAATGAATTTTATTCATGTTTATATAATTAATTGAATTCTTACAACGAATTTTATTCAAGTTTATAAAAGTAATTGAATTACGGTGAATAATTTTATTGTTTATAAAAATATTTCTATATAATTGATATTTTTCGAAAAATTTTATTACTACTTATGAAAATAATTGAATTATTTTGAAGAAATTTATTAAAAATTGAATAATTGAATTCTTGTGGAATTTTGTCAAGAATTTTATTAAAACTTTTAAAAATAATTGAATTTTAATGAAGTATTTTATTATTTATAAAAATAATTATAATTTTGACGAGAATTGTTTTTAAATTTTTGAACATAATTGAAATTCTGCGAAGAATTTTTGTAACTTTTGAAAATAAATGAATTTCTGTAATCATTTGTAACTTTTCCAAAATCTAATTTTTTTAGTATTTTTAACTAAAATTCTTTTATCAATCTAGTATTTATGAAAATTGTAAAAATTATTCATAAAATAATTTATAAGTCATAATTTATGATAGTTATTATTAATTTTATTTAATTATATATTATATATTTATTATTTATTATTAATTATTAATTTTATGATAGTTTTTGAAAATCTAAGTTATTTAAAAAGAAATTATTGTCAGAAATAGAAAAAATTGAAGGTTTTGTAATTAAAATTTGTGGTAATTTCATAGTTTACGAGGCAAAAAGAAAAAAATTCAGTTTCCTCATGAATTTTAAAAATTCAATTTTTTCAGTACTTTTAGTAAAAATCCCTGACTTCCCTGACCAATTTTACTTTCCCTGAATTTCCTGACTTCCCTGACTTTTGGCAACCTTGATCAAAATTAATTGGAACAAACTTAAAAATAAAGTAAATCGAAACTAAATAAAAATAAAACACGATATTAAATTAAAAGGAAATTAACATAAAATGAAACGAAATTAAAATAAAACGAAATTGAAATGAAATGAAACTAAGCGAAAGTGGATTAAAATAAAACAGAATTAAATTAAAGAACTAAATTCAATTCTTTTCAATTGTCACACAAATTCGATTCAAAGGAAATAATTTTATCTTTCAAATTCCAAAAACAGAGCAAAATACACAAATTTAATTCAAAATCACTAGTAATTGCAAACAAAATATTTAGCAAAAGCGACAATCTTCAACCAATGACTGAAATCGATTTAAATTCCGATTCATTCACTTTCGTTACGCAAGACATTTTGATTGTGAATAAAGCAAAAATGGGCTCGGCGGAAATCATAGTGTAAAGTTTCCTATTGTCGAGACTGTTTTTTTTCTCTTTGTGTTCAATTGATATTGAACTAATAGCCTTTTAATCGAGTGCAATAAAGTGCATTTGTGTTTGCAAAAAAAATGCTAATCATTCCTATTCTTTTCTCGTTTTGTGTTTTAAAAATGCTTTAAAAAAACGTTTACCTGATTGGAACGTCCCTGGGTCGTTGTTCAGCCATTCTTATGGGTTTCGCCGGAGGAATTGGAGGCGGGGGCGGTCTTCTTCTTTGCACCTCTTGCATCTGAAGATTCGGCATCGACGATCTGTAATTTAATGGAGTTTGAAGTTTGTACTGTTGGGCATTTCTCGCCGAGCCATTAGCAACATCCTGCAACGATTTCCATTGCTCCTGAAGCTGCTGTGCCAATTGCTGTTGTTTTTGCTCCTGATAAGCCAAATTATTTCGCTTCCGCTGAAGTTCCTCCTGCTCGAGTTGCAGCAGTTCCCTCTCAACGCGAAGCACGTCCTGAAACATTAATTTTCATTTTTAATTTTTTCCTTCTTTTTATGATAATTATACAGAACTTTTCTCGCTGTAGTTTTAGAAAATTCTTTTTAAAAGAAAAATGTGAAAATATGGAATGAAATTGAAATTAAATTATATAAATTGTTTCCGTCTTGATTAAATTTTGATTAAATTTTAGAATTAGCGAAGCATTCTTACCCCTGTTGAAAACTCGTCATCACGATTGTCGAACTCCATAGCATTGATTAATGTCTTATTTTGTTCGGGTTTGATTTTCAATACTTCATTTCTGACAATAATTTCCTCCTGTCGGCGATTTTCTGAAATTTTCTTCTCACTTTCGTCATTAATTTCAGTCTGAATTTTAAGTTTCTCTTGTGTCTGCAAACGAAGTTCCTTATCTATTCTTTCATCCTCTAAACGTTTCACTTCCGCCGCGCGAGCAACTTCTTGACGTACAATTTCCTCTTGTTGCTGTTGTTTTCTAACAACTTCCTCTTGTTTGCGAATATTTTCCTCATTCTTACGTAGCATTTCTTCCTGTCGTCGTTGCTCCTCCGCCTCTAGGGCGCGTTCACGTTCCAACTGCATTTTCTCCTCCTCCAATTCGCGTAATTTATGAGCCAATTTCTCTCCGATGTCACTGGAAAAATTGCGCAAAAGTTAAATAAAGAAATGAAAGAAAAAAAATAGAGAAGAAATAAATAAAGGAAAAAAATGGAGAAGTAAAAAATAAGAGTGAAGGAGAAGAATAGAAATAAAGTGGAGAAATAATTACCTATTTAATTCACGACTATTTCCATAGCGCCATTGCTCTTCCTTTTCAAGGACTTCGATAATTTCGCGCTCCTTTTTTGTGATCTCATCTTCCTCGGAGGAAGTTACACTTGCTCCGAATGGCTCGCTACTCTGCCTACTGTGTTGCGATATATCGGGACTCACTGGCTGCTTGGTCCAATCTTCCACGTGGCCAAGTTCCACTCCCGAGTCGCGCTCATGACTCGAATCCTGCTCGTAATTGCTGTCAGTGTCATAGGAACGTCGATGAAGTTGCTCGATACGTCTCTCTTCAGCCAGAATCGATGCAATGTCTGGCGGTTTCGTCAGCATCAATTCTCGCTCCAAATCGTCATCGTTCAACTGCAAGAAGAAAAATTATTCTTAAATAAATTTAACAATTAATTAAACAGTAAAATAATTAGGAATAAAATTGAAGAAAATTCCAAAAAATCAAAAAAGGCGAGTAGAGAAATATTTTTGAATAAAATTGAAAGAATTGACAATAAAATTGAAGAAAATTAAAAAAAGGCGAGTAGAGAAAAATTTTTAAATAAAATTGAAAGAATTGGAAATAAAATTGAAGAAAATTCAAAAAAGTCGAGTATAGACAAAATGTTGAATAAAATTAAACAAAATTAGAAATAAAATTGAAAAAAAATCAAAAAAGGCGAGTAGAGAAAAATTTTAGAATACCATTGAAAGAATTGAAAATAAAATTGAAGAAAATTCAATAAAGGCGAGCAGAGAAATTTTTTTGAATAAAATTGAAAGAATTGGAAATATAATTGAAGAAAATTCAATAAAGGAGAGCAGAGAAAAAAATTTCAATAAAATTCAAAGAGTTGACAATAAAATTGAAGAAAAAGTAGAGAAAAAATGTTGAATAAAATTAAACAAAATTAGAAATAAAATTGAAGAAAATTCAAAAAAGTCGAGTAGAGAAAAAAATTTGAATTAAAATTGAAAGAATTTGAGATAAAATTGAAGAAAATTCAAAAAAGTCGAGTAGAGAAAAAAATGTTGAATAAAATTAAACAAAATTAGAAATAAAATTGAAGAAAATTCCAACAAAGGCGAGTAGATAAAATTTTTTGAATAAAATTGAAAGAATTGGAAATATAATTGAAGAAAATTCAATAAAGGCGAGCAGAGAAAAAAATTTGAATAAAATTGAAAGAGTTAACAATAAAATTGAAGAAAAAGTAGAGAAAAAATGTTGAATAAAATTAAACAAAATTAGAAATAAAATTGAAGAAAATTCAAAAAAGTCGAGTAGAGAAAAAAATTTGAATTAAAATTGAAAGAATTGGAGATAAAATTGAAGAAAATTCAAAAAAGTCGAGCAGAAAAAAAAATTTGAATAAAATTGAAAGAATTGACAATAAAATTGAAGAAAATTCAAAAAAGTCGAGAAGAGAAAAAATTTTGAATAAAATTAAAACAAAATTTGAAATAAAGTTGAAGAAAATTAAAAAAAAAGTCGAGTAGAGAAAAAATGTTGAATAAAATTAAACAAATTTAGAAATAAAATTGATGAAAATTCCAAAAAAGGCGAGTAGAGAAAAATTTTTGAATAAAATTGAAAGAATTGACAATAAAATTGAAGAAAAAGTAGAGAAAAAATGTTGAATAAAATTAAACAAAATTATAAATAAAATTGAAGAAAATTCAAAAAAGTCGAGTAGAAAAAATTTTTTGAATAAAATTGAAGAAAATTCAAAAAAGTTGAGTGGAGAAAAATTTTTGAATAAAATTGAAAGAACTGACAATAAAATTGAAGAAAATTCAAAAAAGTCGAGTAAAGAAAATTTTTTGAATAAAATTGAAAGAATCGAAAATAAAATTGAAAAAAATTCAAAAAAAGGCGATTGGAGAAAAAAATTTTGAATAAAATTAAAAAAAAGTGAAGGGAAATTGAATAAAAGGCGAGCAACGGTAAAAAATCTTGAATAAAACAGAAAAAATGCGAATAGTAAAGAAAAAAAGTCAGATAAAAAAATATTGTAACGTTATAAAAGCAATTCGAGTGTAAAGAAATTCTCTCTCTAAGTATGAAAATCCTTACTCCTCCAATTCCAAGGAAATCGGAGCGCCTGGTTCTGAGTTCCTTCTTTATTCTGCGAGTGGAATTTAATCTCTTCAAATTCTGAACGGGAGGATTTTCTTCATCGCTGAGTTCAACCGGTGGCGGTGGTGGTTTTTCTTTCGGTGGTTCAACACTTGTTGGCGGACCCATAGGAAAGGCAAGACCAGATACTATTTCTTCATCGCTCGTTAAACTCAATGGTAAAATCTGTGGGTAAAACGGAGAAAACACATATAAATTAAAATTTCTATTATTGTATAAAATTTCTATTATTGCATAAAAATTAGTAAATTAAATTTCAATCAAAAAAATGCAGAAGTGTATTTAGTAAAGAAAATGTTTTTAATGTTTCAAAATTGGTTCTCTTTGACAATCTTTCGAATTTGAAATATTCTTACGACCCTTGAACTATGAATTCTATTTCAAACCTTTAATTGTAAATTATTTTTTTAAAAAATTCGATTATTTTTAAAAAATTCGATTATTAGAAAAATTTTTTTTTAATTATATGAATTCTTTTCCAATCATAAATAAATATTCTTATCTTTAATCTTTCATTTCCGTGTACATAAAAAAGATAAATACACACCTTAACTAAATCAATCAATAGTCACGTTTCAAGTTCAATTTTTTTTTTTTTTTTGAGTAAAATTAAACATACCAAACGAAATTAAATGTTTTGAAATTTGAAAATAAAAAATACACTTACGAAAAAATGAAGGGAATTTTTAAAATTCTATTCGTATAAATAAAGACTCTTTATTCTTTTATTTATTTCATTTTCTCTTTCTTTTTGATTTAAATTTTTTACTCCCATTTTATTCACTTATTTTTTACATTTTAATTTATTTAATTTTGTCACTCTATTTTTATTTATTTCTATTTTTTAATTTATTCCCCCCCCCTCATTTTTTATATACTGAATTTTCTTACTTTTTCAATTAATTTTTATTCCCTTCTTATTCAATTTGTTTTCTTTTTTTACCCTTTTTCTTTATTTTCTTTTTTATTTCCATTATTTTTAACTTTTCTTTCTTTCTTTTCGTTTATTTTTATTTTCAATCACTTATTTTCTTTATTTTTAATTTAACTTCTTTGGTTTAATGTTTTTTTCTCTAATTTTCTTTCTGTTCTATTAATTCTTACCGGAGTTGAGCCATGCGACATGGGACTAAACATCTCAACGGATGAATGAATTTCGACAAAATTTAAAGTTGATGGTCGCTCAATTTTTTCCGCAATCAGAGGAGTGGAAATAATTTCTTGTTCCTGTTGAATTGATTCAAATTGAATATCGCTCTTCTTCCTCTGGGAAACAATTTCCAATTGTGAATTATTATTGGATGCTATTGCTGCTGCTGCTGCTGCCGGTGTTCCAGTAACTTCAAGTTGTTCCTCGCGATCGACTGGCTTGATCGCTTGGCAAATAATTTCTTCTTCCACTGCTTTCTCGATAACCGGTGGTTCCTGGGAGAGAAAAGCATAGACGGGACGTTATTGTGTATTCTCTTATATTATAGAAACCGTTTTGTTTCAAAAGGGGAAAAGAGTGCGTTACGAATTTTGCAACGCTACATTCTATGCAAATTCGTAACCAACAATCGAGGCTAAAGCAAACGTTTCTCAAATGAGACGGACAGGCAGATTTTTTTTTGTTTTTTTAATAACGGACTTTCTTGAAACTGATTTCGTATTCTAAAATTGAATAAAAAATTACAATGATACAATTTATATTTAATTCTATTATTTTTTTTTATTTCTATATTTGAAATAGAATTCTATTTTTTACTTCTTTATTTCTTATTCATTTCGTTATTATTTTCATAGTGCCAGTCGTTGAATTTGTGAAACGTTGTACTCCACTTTTATTTTCCATTGACAGTTTCCTTTTTTCTACAAAAAAAAAATAGGAAATTAATTTCATAAATATATTAAAAAAAAGAAAAAAACACCTGCAAAATCAAATAGTAAAAATAATATTATTGTCGACAAGTGAATATCAAAAATAAAAATCTAGACAAATATTAACAATAAAAATTTACTTCCAAAATTTTATTAAATAAAAAGAAGAAAAATATTAAATAGAAAAAAAACAATTACAAATTGAATAAAAACATTGTTCATGGAGAAATAAATCTAACTCTATCGAATAAACGTAAAAGTAAATATTTACATAAAATGTTACAGTAGAAGAAATAGAATAGTCAAAGTGCAATAAAAGCAAAATTATCGTCACAAAATAGAATTAAATAAATAGAAAACATGCAGTAATATTATTGGTAATTATTGGAAAAATAGAAGTGAAAGCGTCAGGGGAAAAAAGGGAAAAGAACCAAGTGACTAAATTTTTAGTTACAGGAAGACTCAATAAATAATAAAAGCAATAAATGACAATTTACAAAGTTTAGAGCATGAAAGAAAATAATAAAAAAAAACGATAAAAAATTTTATTACCTCCATTTTTTTATATATAAAGCAATAATTATTTAATTTCTGTGATACACGAATAAAAACAAGACTTTCATAACTAACGATCGTCGCAGTCTCGGAAGGTAAACGTATACTAATATTGAAAGTGTTTTTTACACTCTTATGAAATCTTTCTGATAAGGAAACATTTCATTATCAAAACGTATTTTTAATATTTTTTTCTAAAAAAATAAATTAAAAGTAAATTTTATCTTTTCATTAAGAAATAAATTGTAATGATTTTTAAAAATAGGACAATTTTTTAATGACATTTTACTGAGTAAAAAAAAATTGTACAAAAGTCCAAAAAATAAATTTTTTGGAATTATTTTGAATTATTTATTTTTTAGAGAAAATATTAAAATTCTGTACTAAATATTTAAATTCGGAAAATAAATAATAATTTTCTTTTTTTTTGGCAAATAATAATAAACAATAGTGATGATGTAATTTTTTGAAAATCGTAATTAGAGTTCAATTTGTCATAGGTATTTTTAATTTTTTTTATCATTCTAAAGTGTACTTTGTGACGTTGATTTAATGATAAGACTCTATTAAAGTTCTAACTGCGTGATTGAATTTTTCGACGGAATTGTGTAATCAAAAAGTGAATTTTAGAAAAGAAAATTAATTTTACCTGCAAATTAAAAAATCGTAAACACAGAAAAAATAAATATTGTTTTTTTTTGTAATGTTTTGGGAAAAAATGGAACATTTTTTTTGGGGAGAAAAGTGAAGCATCTGCATAAACAAGCAACGCCCGGGAGAAAAATAATTGATTTGCAAAAATATTCTATTTCGGAAATTGTATTTTAATGAAACTTACTATTTAATTTAATTAATTTTAATTAATTTAATTCTTATTTTTATTTTTAAAAAATTATTTTTAAAAAATAGGAATAGAATTTAGTAAAAACAAAATTTTCTAAAATCTTTTTATGAACATTTAACTTTGTAGTTCGAATTCAATTTTATTTTGAGAACAAAAATCGAAAATATGAAAGAATAAATTAATTTTCCCTGATAAAAAAATAAAACTACTGTTTTTTATTTTTAACATATTAAGTAATTGAATCGAGTGAAAAAATTTCGTCATTACAGAAAATAATTCCAAAAGATAAGAGGTAAAGATAAAAAGCAAACAATGAGAGATTTACTCTCAACTGTCTCTCTCTCTCTCTCTCTCTCGCTCTTCTCTATGTACAAATATAATATGAGAGAATCGCGATAAAATTTTCTAGTTATATTTACAACTTAATGTTGGGCAATAAATTAAATTCAATTCTTTTATAGTCTCGTCGATAGAATGACATCATTGCAAATCGGATTGTCTTTCAAGCGGAGGCGTTTTAAGAACACAAGCCTTACCTCTTATAAAGAACCCAAGCTTTAGACAACTTATAAGAAGGTCCAGCGGGAGGAAGCAGATGACAAACTTCAATTTATTTTTTTCAAAAGCCTCTCTCTCTCTTTCTCTCTTCTTAGTACTCTCGAAATTTCACAGATAAAAAACTATATATTTTGTATTCAAAAAACAAAAAAATTACTGCGATTTGCAAATATTATTTTCAACTAAACGGGAGTAAAAAAAATAAAAATTAAAAAAAAAATACGCAGGGAAATTTAATTGTAAAAATTGCGACAAAAATTGTACTCAATTAAAGAATTGTAATTAAAAATGGCAGGGACAGAAAAATGTAATTAAAAACGAGATTTTATTGAAGAATTGAATTGAAAACGAAATTTCACTAAAGAATTAAATTAAAAATGACAATTTACAAAAATTCGAATAAAAATTGCATTTAATTGAAAAATGTATTAAAAATTACTCCTAGATATAGAATTTAAATATTAAATCCCAGTGGCATTTAATTAAAAAGATTTCTAATTTTCTACTAAAGACGACAGTTTAAAAATTAAATTAAATCAAATTCAATTAAAAATGCTAATTAAAAAATCCAATTAAAAATTACATTTGACTGGAAAATTCTATTGAAAATTACATTTAATTGTAAACTTCAACTAAAAATTGCTATCAATTGAAAACGAAATTTAACTGCAGAATTTAATTAAAAAATTTTAAATAAAAATTACATTTAGCTGAAATATTCAATTAAAAATTACGTCTAACTGAAAAATTAAAAAAAATACATTTAACTGAATAATTCAACTAAAAAAATACATTCATTTAATTACAATTAATTATTAATTAATTATTCATTTAATTACAGTATTTAATTAAAAAACATTTATTAATAATTACATTTAACTAAAGTATTCAATTAAAAATTTCGTTTAACTGAAAAATTTAATTAAAAATTACATTTAACTAAAAAATTCAAATAAAAATTACATTTAACTGAAATAATCAATTAAAAATTACATTTAGTTGGAAAATCTAATTAAAAATACCATTTAATAAAAAAATTCTTTGACGAATGCAAAAGAAAATTCAATTCAATTTAATTCGAAAAATTAACTAAAAATTACATTGAATTCAAGATTGTCAATTTAACTATAAATTATATTCAATTAAAAAAAAACATAATTAAAAACTTTAGTGTAAATAATATTAAAACAAAAAAATTCAATTCTCAATGTTAAGAAATAAAAAATTAATCTTCTTCTTCGGAGAATTAAATAATATTTTAAAATACATTTAATAAATAATAAATAAAAAAAATATTCCAAATATTTTTCTCGAAATTCTTCCAATTCCTACTTTTTTTTGTTTATTTTTAAATATTAATTTCGAGAAAGGAAAAAAATCTTCAAACGTGACTTCGTGTGAGAATAAGCAATAATAGTTAACAATCTACTGATTCTAAATAAGCTAGTAATACTGACTTCGTTAACTACTTTTATTTGCGGGTATTATTACGTGGGACTATAATGCACTCGTCGACTTTAATTTGCACTAAATAATTACCGGAACTGACAACGCTGTACTGAGCAATAGAAATTCATTAATAATCCACTGGCGTAAGACAAATTTTTCTCAATTCTACAATAAAGTTATTTTCCCCCCTTTAAAAATTACCAAAAAAAATATTCAAACTTTCTATAATTTCTAAATTAAGACACAATTTTCTGTTTTTTCAATAGCAATAAAAATTCACAAAAAATTAAATTCATGCCAATAAGTGTCGATCATTGTTCAAAGCTCAAAGAAGGAAAAATATTTTCTGAAAAAAATTATTTTATTAAATTCTTTTTTAATTAAATTGTACTTATTCTTTTTCTTTTATACTTTATTAGAATTTTTCAATTTAATTAATATAAACAAAAAATGGAAAAAAATTAAAGCAGAGTTCAACATTAATTCAATTCTCTTTTTCCAATAATTTTGTAAACAATTTCGAAAATCGTTAGGTTTGAATTAAAAAAAATTTTTTCTTTTTTTGAGCTGTGAACTGGTTGATCGACCGGAAAATGGTGAGTGATTAAAAAGTATAGGAAATGAGAGACTTGACTGCCCAATTAATCTTATATTTCGTGTTACATCGTATATTTTTTTTTTGCTTGGAAAAAAAAATTCTTCACTCGACGAACAAGTATCCATTAACTCGTGCTGTACTGGCAAATTATTATTTCTTGTTGTTATTATTATTTTATTACAACTATTAATATTATTATTATTATTATTAATTTTTTATAAGATCAGTATACAACCCTCTTTTAATAAAACTAATCGTAAGAATAAGTCTTATGCTCAAAAAGATATTTTCCAAAAAGAAACAAAAAAATTTAGCCCCTCTTTTCTCCTACAGAACTTATTATCACGTTAATATTATTTCTTTTCTTATTCATTCTCTTCGTGATCGTCTTTAAAGCTCATACGTAGAAATAAATAAATTAGCATACAAGTTTTGCCCTCATCTAAAAAGGGCAATAATTAATTATTCTTTTTTTATCACAATCGTTACAATATTAGACTTCTCTTAGGACCAAAATTACAATCTTTGAGAATGTCAATTTAGGGCCCTTTTGATTTCTATTTTTATTTTATTTTCTTTTATTCTTTAAATTGCCAAGTACTGTTTTAAGAAATTTTCTTTTTTTTAAAACTACTTTCTCTACTCCCTTGGGGTTATTGATTTCTCTTACATTTTTCTATTTACACTTTTAGCTACAAGTTTCTAGATTCACGAGTGACAGGAATTATTTGTGACTTATTCAAATTTTTAAGTATTGAGAGTTGTTTCAATTTTTAATCGAATTTAATTTCTAGAACCGAAAAAATGTTTCAAGACAAAAAGTAGATTAAATCAATTTTTGTATTTTCTAATTTTCAATTAGTGAGAATTTTCAATTTGGAAAATTAAAAATTGAAATTAAAAAAAGAAATTAAAATAAAAAAATTAAAAACTAAAGAAAGAAATTTACTTCTGGAATTAAGTAAATTAAATAACGAATTGAAAAACTACTCAAGTAATTAAACAACTAAAATAACTGACTAAGTAGCTAAATAATTAAATAAAACAGTAGTTAAATAATAAAATAAATTCCACGTAGCTGAATAATTGGAAAAAAAATAAATTCGCACTCGAATAATTAAATAATTACACAACGAATTAATTAATTAATTAAAATTTGATTTCATTATTAAAAATGAAATCAAAATTTAATTTCATTGTTTTATAAATTCAATAGCCGCATTTATTACAATGTTTACCCGGAAAAAATCGATTAAAATTTTAATTACACCCAACGACCTTTTCTCCTCAAGAGAGATTATCATTAATAAATAATAATAAAAATATTTCTTTTTCTGTCAAAATGGCAGATATCATCTGGAAGGAAAGTTTGAACAATTACGCGATGATCTATTCGACTTTTGAAATGTAGGAAGTTTGTTCTATTCAGTCTTTACAATAGCGCATGTGCCATAACAAGTCTCTTCATTATTGTCTTTTAAAAAAAAAGAAAAAAAAAGAATTTCAAATTCAATGCATTATTAAATTCACAATTTTAATGTGAGATCTACTGCATCTAAAATATTATTGTATTCACAAACTCGTTATAAATTCTTTTTTTTTCTCTCTCTCTCTCTCTCTCTTTCTTGTAATTTACACACCACGTATACATATACAATTATGTGAAAAACCGGTTGAATAGCGCAGATGATGCTTGAAAATTATTCAACTTTTGAGATCATAAAATCGTTTGAAAATAGAAGAGGATTCCAAAACACCATAAAAATGATCTTTAAATATAAATATCCACCTAGATATATAAATATTCTAATAAAATTTTAGCATAAAAAAATATTAGATCGTTGTATAATAGAGAGAAAAATTTATTTTCTAATAAAATTTATCTCGCATAAATCAATTTCGAAAAAAAATTCTTTAGGTCAATTTTTTTAATAAATAAAAAAAATCGTTCTGCGAAATCATTACATTTAGAGTTAGAAAATATTACCGACGAAATTTTTTATTCATTACTTTATTTATTAGAAAATATTTATTTATTGTTACTTATAGAATAGTTAAAACCGATTGAAATAATCGTCAAATATTTAATAATATTTAATAACATTTAATAATATTTAATATTAATATTTAATATTGATTATTCTATAAAAATATTGAAAATATTTTTAAATACAGAAAAATTTTGCCTAAATGCAAAAATATTAAGTAAAATTTTGTAAAACTACTCAAAAATATTTAAAAATGTTTCTAATATTTTATGAAACTATTTAAAAATTTTTTTTAAAACTATTCAAAAATGTTAAAAAAATTTTATCAAAAATCTACATATTAAAAAATTTAGGATCACAAATTCTTTTTTTAAATTTTTTAATCTATAAAATATTTTTTTTACAAAACTTGTAATATTTATTAATGTTATTTAAAAAATGTAGAAATTGTAAAAGTTACGAATAAATTTTGTAAATCAGTCTTCAAAATTTTTCAGCTTATTCCATTAAATTCTTTTCGTAAGAAGGAATTAATTAATCTAAAGGAATTTAAAATCTCCAAGACGAAATTTGCAAAAATGAAATCACGAATTATAATTACAATTTCAAGAAACTTAGTTTTAAAATTACTTAATTTATTATAAAAAAATCAATTTAATTCTCTAATTATTGCCTTTTTATTTATTTCTAATTATAAAATCGTTTCGGTTTCTTTAATTTTCTTCGCAGTAATTAATTCACGAAAATAATTAATTAACTAAATCATTAGGTTTAATTTGCTAAAATAATTAATTGGTCAAAATAATTCATTAATTCGCTGAAATAATTATTTCGTTGAAATAAAAAATTCGACAAACTAATTAATTCCCTGACATAATTAATTCGCAAATGTAATTAATTCGCTGGGACAATTGATTAGTTAAAATAATTTATTTCTGCGTTAAAAAATTTAACTAGTTCGCTAATATAATTAATTACTTCTCTTGAAAAAAAATTAGTACATCAAAATAATTAATTTATTCGCTGAAATAAATAATTGTCGTAAATAATTAATTTGACAAAATAAATAATTAATTCGCTGAAACAATTAATTAGCTAAAGTAATAAATTAATTTACTAACACAATTAATTAATTAGTTGAAATTGAATTAATTAATCACCTAAAATATTGAATTCGACAAAAGAATTAGTAAATTCGTTAGAATAATCAATTCTTTTGCTAAAAATTAATTAAGTCGCTAAAAAATGATTTTTTCGTTACAAAAATTAATTGATTCACTAAGATATTAATTGATTCGCTGACATAATTAGAAAAAAGAATGAATTTATTAAAATAACTAATTAATCTGCTAAAATATTTAATTCGACAAAATAATTAATTCACTGAATTAAATAATTCGACGAAATAATTAATTCAATGAATTAAATAATTCGACAAAAATAATTAATTCGATTATTTAAGTAATTTGTTAAAATAATAAATTAATTAGATGAAATAAGTAATTCGCTAAAATAATTAATTAATTCGCTTTAATTCCTGCGACGAAATAATTCCTCAGCTAAAACAAGTAATTCGATTGAATATTCAATTATTTTTCTAAAATAATTAATAAATTTTCCTAATTTAATTTATTTTCATTAATTATTAAAATCATGTGTCTCAATTTTCTTTTTTCTCAAATTTCAAGTCACAAAAATTCCTGTCACTCATTCTATCTCCTAAAATCCTCCTCCCCCAACTATTTACAAAGATATTTTAGCAAAAAAAAAAGATTAGCTAGGTTCATGTGAATTTTTGGAAATTTGTTCTTTTTTTCAATTTTTTCTTAAAGAATTAATTTTCAGCTCATCATTCCTAACCTCAGTGTCTTTGCCGTTTTTAAAATACTCGATGATCGGAGTAATCGGAGGCGTCGCAGTTGTTTGTCCTTGAGGAATCACCACCACCTTTTCCCAAACATCCACCACCATAAGTCGTTTCTCCGCTGGTCTCGCGTCCATCACCTGATTCGATTTTAAGTTAGGAAGAGTCGGAGGAGAAGAAGAAGGAATCGAGGAATCAATTTTTCCCAATGACGAAGATTTGGAATTATTCAAAGGAGTTATTATATTGGAAATTGGCACTGGAATTTCAGACGTTTTTGATAGATTGCGTAAATTTTTCGGTGAATGAAGATGAAGTTTCGGTGAAGTGAGTGAGGAAATTAGTGAGGGCGACGTTAGGGGTGAAACGGGAGATAGGGGAGAAAAGGGAGAAGGATTTGACGATGGCGATGAAGGGGTTGATAGTGATTTTCGAGGTAGGGGAGTTGGTATTTTTGATGTTCTCGGCGAAGTGCAAGGAGACTTTGATTCTTGATTGGGAGTTTGAAATTTTGGTAGAGTGGGAAAAGTTGGGGTTGGCGGCGATGCCGGTGAGGAATCGGAACTGTCGACAAACTTCATCCCGAGTAAATCATTCGTGATGTCTAATTTGAAGGCTGGTTGAACGATAGTTTCGGATTTTGGTTTAAGTTTCAGTATTTCGGGAGGAGTTCGCCGAGGTGGAACTTTGGGACTCTGGTAGACGATCGGACGAGGGGATGAGGAATGGGAATTTTCTTTAGATAGCGGAGACTGTTTCTGTTCACCAGAAGAAGTTTCAGCAGTACCCTGAATCAACAGTAGTGTAGGGGAATTTTTTATTTAGAAAATCCTTCACCATTATTTTTTCAGGCTTCGCACTCAATAGTTTTTAAAAAGAAAGAGAAAAAATAATGAGATTTTAGTAGAGTACGAAGCCTAGAAATTTGACTACTTCAAAGAATCTTAAAAGAATCTTAAAAGAATTTGTGGAAAATTTCCTACCTTTATTCCTGTCACTGCTTCTCTCTGGCAAACGGATTCGTCTCTCTCAACAAACATCGTATCCTTCTCCTCTTCCTTTCGCGCCTCGGCTTCACGCTTTGGCTCAATGTCGACGACTTCCAAAATTTGCGGTTCTGGTATCTCCTCAATCGCCTGCTGCCTCTCAACATTATGAAGAACCTCCTCGTCAACGGGCTCGTCGGCTTGACTCACCGAGCAACTGACATCGGCCGTGTGAATTCCCGAGTCCTCTCTATCGGTATCGTTGAGAATTTCCACAGACGACGAAGAAGCTGGATAACGACGAGTATAGTCCAATTCCTCGAGACTCTGCACCCTCTCGAATGTGTCAGGTCCACTCGAAGCGTCGGCGTCTAAAGAATCCAAACTCCTATGAAATGGAGCCCTAGGTGCTCGATACTCGGAATCAGGCGACGAACTTCTCTCACTTGGGGTTGAATTATCGCCCCTATTGTCATTCTCACGAAAGCAGAGATTGTGCTTCACGTTCGAGTTTCTCTTATCGTCTGTGTTTCGTGTCGTGTCCAGTGCTTGGAGACGATCTTTGATCGATCTCGCCGATAGTTCGCCATTCATTGCAGGTGGCGTGGAAAATTCATCGCTCGTGTATTTCTCGAAAGTTGAGAGTCTCTCGCTTAGTGGTCGAATTGATTCTAGATCGTCATTTATTTTCTCCCGTTCGGAGGCTTGTTTCTCTAGATGAGTGAGTCTTTCGCGAATCGAGTGCATGTCGCCTGAAAGCCTATTCAGTGCTTTACTATTGTTCTTTTCAAATGATTCGGATTCATTTTTTTGCTTCTCGAGATGTGAGAGACGTTCCTTGATGGTTTTATTGGGGAATTCGGAACTTAGACGATTGTTTATTTTGTTGTCGGGACTTTTTAGTGAGGCTTTCTCGAATATTTCGCGACGCTTCAGAATATCGACTTTCACGATTGGATTATTTGAATCGTCATTGAGATTTGTCTTCGATCCGTTTGTCATTGCTTTTGAATTCTCGAGTTTCACCTCGAGATTTGCGAGGGATCTTCGGGGAATATTTTGTGCGACTCTTGAGACGTAGCCACGTATTGCGCCCTCGTAGGTGTATTCTTCTGGTTCTGGCGAACTGGCCGTTGCTGTTGCTGCCGAATCGTACTCGTGATTATTGTGAAAACCATTGCCAAATGTTTTCTTCAATGTTTCCGAGTCGTTGCCATTTTCTGCTGGTGCGTTATCGACGTCCGAGTGATTTTTCTCTATCTCACTGTCTCTGTCGCTCTGCGGAAAGTAAAAAACTATTTATTTTCGCACCGAAAAAAATGTTTAAAAAAATGTTAAAAACATTGAATCCAATTTAAATTTTATTTATTTTCAACCATTAAAAAAATAACTTTAGATAATTAAATAATTAAAAATTCAATTTAAATTGATTAGAACATTAAAGTTTTAGTTGATTAAAAATGAGAAATAATTTTTCTTTCGACTAACCAGAACACTGTGCGTATCGTCGTGAGTGTCGCCACTGACAGAACTCTTTCCGCTGCTGGTACCAATTCCAAGATCGCTGAGATCGTTCGAATCCTCCTCGTGATACATTGTGAGACTCATGCTCAATTTTCGACCTCTGTTTCCTCTTTCCTCCATCATTTCCGAGAAGGTTTTACTTCGTCGTCGTTGTCGATCATGTTCTTCTAATTCCAGTTTTTTCACTTCCACCACGCGCTCAATTATATGTTCCTGACGCTTCCTTCGACTGCTCTTCCAGTTATCTAAATTCTAAAGCAATCACAGAGAAAAAAATCCAATGAAAAATCACGCCAACAATATCAAAAATAAATATTAAATAATTAAATGGAGAAAGTCAATGATTAGCATTGAAAAAAATTCAATTTTTACACAGAATTTTATTTCAATTATATTGAAAAAATAATTAATTTTCTGTCAAGATTTTCATTACTTAGAAAAATAATTAAAAATAATGTATTGCGAAGAATTTCTTTTAATTTTTTTGCAATTTATCTAAATATTGAATAAATATTGAATGAGCTAATAAATGGATTTGTTTAAAATGTAATTTTTAATTTCTCGGAAGAAGAGGAAAATTTATTTTCAAAGAGATTTTCTATTATTACAATTCCTCGAGAGATGAATGTTTTTTGAGAAATGTTATTCTATACTTACTGACTGCCAATCTTCGGGATCTTCTCGCACTTCCTGTTTGATCTTCTTGACTTCTTGGACTTTCTGAAGTTGCTCTTGTGCTGTCCGATAAAGCGAACATGGTCCAACCTTCACAAACTGAAGGGGATTTGTCGCTTGTTTTGGTGGTGTTTTGAGCGTCGTTTTTAATTTTGGTGGCTCATGTGTGATCTAAAGCAAAAAAAAATCATCGAAATATTTACAAATTGATCGAAAAATCAAAAAATTGTTATTTATTCAAATAAAAAAAAATTCCACCCTATAACTAAATTCAGTAGTTAAAAAAATTTAATAATTAAATCAGTTTTGACTGAAGTAACTAAATTTATCCATGATAATAATTTAAAAACCATTATCGTGAGAGAAGAAAATAAAATTCCACTTCTACAGGGGGAAATGAAAAATTAAGTCAAGAGAAGAGTGGCTCAGAATGCAGTAAAAGCAAATCATGAGAGTTAACAAAATATTATTGCTTTTCAAAGCTTGAGACAGATTTTCGCTCTGGAATTTCGCAGATCAATATATAGACTAAAATATATAAGGCACAGCACTCTTTGCTTTGCGTCTGCGTGTGACAGGAACCTTTTCGTCTCTCTGCTATTTTTTGCAGTTATTTTTAAAAACTCAACTAAAAAACATGATTTACAATTAATAAACTTTTTGAAGACGAAAGAGGAGTGATAAGAGTAAAAAGCGGAAAAATCAGAAAAATCAGAAACATCGTAAATACAGTAAAAATTGAACAAGATAAAACCTTCCATCAATCTAATAAGGGAAATTCATTCCCTAATAAGGGGATAAATTATCGAGAAAAAAATTGATTTGATTTAAACTCCATAAATGGATTATTTGAGTGAAAGATCAATGATATCATGAGAGACACATGAATTCTGTGGGAGATATTTTATAATACACACAATTTATATAAGCGAAGGTGAAATTTTTCCCGCGTTCAATTATATGTATAATATAAGTAAAGGAAAAAAAAAAAGAAAAGACAGACAGACGAGTGTTGATAGGGAAATCGCAAGTCAAGTTTTGACGATATCAAAAAGGAGAAAACGATCAGGGCGTGAGCCAATTATTCTCATTTGTATTATGGGTGCCGTACATATATGTATATACACACAAAAACAGGAAGCGGAACTCTGCACCATTAGGATAGACCTTCGGTGAATAATCTCCAAATACTCAATTCGAATATTTTTCCACATCAAAAAATTAGAATGTATTATCTCCAATCGTTTCTATTTCCCTCTTTGAAACCCTAATTCCTTTTGACGTAAAACATAACCTCAAAATGTAAACAAAAAAGCAAACACGTTTTTTGGAATATCTGCAACTATTTAAATACCCGGGTTTCCCTCACTGTAAAAAATCCTAAGAATATTACCCACATTAAATGTGGCTATTTTACAGACAAGGGGAAAAGTGCCGCATTTAATGTGGCAACATAACCTTATTTAAAGCGTCACTTTTCCCCTTGTCTGGGTAATATCCTTAGGATTTTTTACAGTGCTTATAGAAATTGAAAAAGTTCCTTTTGACGTAAAACATAACCTCAAAGTGTAAACAAAAAAGCAGGAGTTTTTTCCGGAAATACCTGGCGTAACTGCGACTATTTAAACACCCTGGTTTCCCGTGTCAGTAGAACTTTACATAAAGAAAAGATAGAAATTAAAAAAAATTAAAAAAATAACTCACCGTCCTGTCGTTTCGCCGCTCATTCGCGGCGTTTTGCGAGGCAGGCATCTTTATTCCTCTTCCTCGTCGATCCTCCTCTTCAGTGTAAAAAGTCTCCTCGCTCCATCCTACGCTTCGCTCCTGCAAAAGATAAACAGGAAGCCTTAATAAGGACAGACTCATTTTACTCTCTTCTTTCATTATATATATATATATATATATATATATATATATATAAATAAGATAAGAGAAAAGATCCTTTCATATAGACATATAGGGAAGTTGAAAGGTACATAGAGAGAGAGAGGGGGGAAGGGGGTTTAAAAGTCAGCAAAAGATAAACGTCCTCCTCTCAATATGTATACGTTTATATATGTATTGGTACAAGTATTAGTTAGTACTTGGCATTAGTCATAGTATACCTAACGTGCGTACATATTAAACCTTGTCTAGATTTCCATTACACTCCATACACTCATAAATTCAATTCTCCTTCATAAAATCAAACCTCCAGTTATCCTTTCTACCGCAACAATATTCGATGTATTTTACGATCGCGAGGGAGTTATAATAAGTGATTAAAAAACTACTCTATGACGAATTTTTCCAAAGAGAGAAAAACATGTCTGATGATCCGGAACTCGGGGAAAATTTTCAAACTAAACAATCAAAAATGTAAACAAAAGAAACATTACCGCAACTTGCGGTTTAGAAACAATTGAGTTGTTTGTAAAAGTAATTTTTCTATTATTAATTATATTTTATTGTTATAAATAATTGAATATAAACTAAGTGAATATCGCCTGCAATCGACTGGAACTCAAAAAGCAACAAAATTATAGGTTATGTTTACAATTCGCGCACAATTCATATATATTTGTCGTGCGTTTATCGATTACTTTTTTGTTTTTTTTTTTTGGAAAATAAAAAGCAATTTTTATTAAACATTTTCGAGTCCAAAAACAAAATTGTAAAGTAGTCTTAAATTAAAATTAAAGTAAAGGAAGTAAAGGAATAGTAAAGTCACTGTAAACGTAACCTAAAAATTTTTGACATTTCTTGTTCATCGCGGTGATTCAGCAGTAAAGTAACAATAATAGCAATTTGAATAATAAATTAATAATATTATTATATAATTATATACGTAATAATAATGAAGTGAATTTACTTTCAGGAAATACGAGTAAATGGCACATAATTCACAAAACCGAAATTGCATATTATATTGAAGAGCACATTTTTAACGTGTCGAACAAATTTTCGATAATTGAATTTTGAACTATGAGATTTACGAAATGTATGAAATTTATGACGTTCAAAAGAAAAAAAGGAAAGGAGTGAAAAAAATTGACGGGATGAAATGGGACTAATGAATAATTTATTGTTTTAGAAAGCTGGCTTGCCTACTTGTGTGTGAAAAGTTTTACGAGATTTACGTTTTAGTGGTGTACATCGACTTTCAATTGGCGCAATAGAAGATTCGTTACAAGGGGAACACTGACGGCAAATTTTCTTATCACGATATATATCGTTTAATGGCATCCCTTATCAAAGCGACACTTAAATGTCGTCACGTCCAAGACCCGGTAGAGGCCAAGCCAACGAGTTCGTTGCTAATTTATTTATCTCTTTTCATAGAGAGAAAAACATTGTGTAGCGTGACTACATTAATTAGCGTTTGTGTCTATATAATATCAAGAGGCAACTTTTTCTCTACTTTTTTTATTTTTTCTTTTTATGCAAAATACATATCTATTAGAAATATTTTCTGCAATGAGAAATTTTATGACACTAACATAAATATGTTCCTTTATTCACAGAAAAAATCCAATTATTATTGTAATTTAATTTTGACATTAATTTAAAAATTTCAAACATTTAATAAACAGAAAAATAAAGAGAAAAATAAATAAAAACTAAATAAAAGATAAATGAAAAATAAATGAAAAATAAATGAAAAATAAATGAAAAATAAATGAAAAATAAATGAAAAATAAATGAAAAAAAATTAGAAAACAAAAAAGTCGAAAAAATATTTTGTTTAAGTAAATAAACTATTTTCTTATTTTTTTACATTTTCTTTGTTAGTATTATTCTTTTTTTTATCACGAAACGGAAATTTTCGAAACATTTAAAAGAAAAAGGAAAATTACTGATAAAATGGAACTTTATTTTAATTATTATTAAGCAATTTGCAAACATTCTCACTATACTTATATATAAATATTGTTTGCAGATGTTCGATGATGTAAAAAATGCTTCTGAAGGAAAGAAATCTTGTTTGAAAAGGAAAAAGGGTTATTATTTGACTAACGGATTTGTCCAGGAAGCGATTCGATCGTAAAGTCAACAGAAGCTTTAGGCGAGAGAAAAAGAGATAAAGAGGGAGAGAGAGAAAGACGTATGATCACTAAACTGTACTAAACAAGTTCGTGAGCGCACGTAAACTGCGTAATATTCAGCACACATGACAAGTGGTTATTAGGCAGATTTAGTCACTTGTTCACTCTCGTGGGAAATGAAACGATATTCCCAAAAAAAAAATTACTTCTCAATGCAATTTTATTTCTTTTTCAATTTCAGTGTAATTTGAAATTAATTTCTGTTATTATTACTATTATTACCATTTTTATTATTATTTTCATTATTATTGTTATTATTATCATTATTATTATTATTATTATTATTATTATTATTATTATTTATTATTATTATTATTATAATTTTTATTATTTTAAATATTTTATTCTTTTAAATATTTTTATTCTTTTTCTTTTTTATCATTATTAGTACATTATTATTATTTTTTCTACTATTTTTATTACATACAAAAAAAATTACACTTTTCATAAAATTTTGTATAATTCCGCAAATAATTAATAATTTCGATTGTTTTCATACTTCAGCTTTAAAATTAACAGAGCAAAATTACGTCTCATGCTTTTTTCGCTTATTTTTTTCAACTAAACAAAAGTCACAGATTTTTAAAAATACTATAACCGCGCCCATGAATTTTTTTTTCATGAGGGGAGGAAAATTATTCTCGAAAATGAGACAGAGCGAAACAAAGGAATGATCTCTTGCGCAAAAAGCATCTTGTATATTGTGAAAAAAATACATATTGTATATAATATTTATAAGGAATGCAAATGTCATAATAATAATAATAATAACAACAACAACAAAGTTAAGTTATAAAAAAAATAAATCAAGCGGATACGTATTTTCTCTTCGCAAATAAAAATGCAGTAAATGGCGAAATAATGTCGATCATAAATTTGTACATAGTTTTCTGAATATAATAAAACCTTTCAACAAATATTATATACAATATAATATAAAGGTACATTATTTCTCGCGCCGCGGAAATTCGAGAATATTTTACATAATATTTTAGAAACAACACAACAGGCAAATGAAATATTTCAAATTTTTTTCACAATTTTCGTGTAATTATTTATTTTAATTAGGAAATATTTTTTTGGTGTATTAGTTCGGTTAAATTAGTTAAATAAATGTAATTAATATTAATACGTAATAACAAAAATGACGATAATAACGATGATAATAATAATAATAATAATAATAATAATAGTAATAATACTAATAATAATAATAATTGTAACAATAATAATTCTCAATTTAAAAACAATAAATAATAAAAAAAAAATAATAATATGGGGGAGGAATTTTGAATTTCCAAATTTGTGCAGAACTTTTAAAAATTAAAATTGAATATCTAATAACAATTATTATTTTAAAGAAGTAATTATTATTTTTTTAATTATTTTTATTATTATTATTATTATTATTATAATTTTTATTATTTTAAATATTTTATTCTTTTAAATATTTTTATTATTATTAATCTTATTTTTGTTGGTAATAATAACAGTAATTTTCGCCAAATTAAATTCAAATTTAAAGTTGAAATTTTTATATCAGAAAAAAAATTGTATTGATGCACAAATAAGGAAGAGTTTCCCTGACATTTTATTCCCTGCGGGTGGATGAAATTCCAATGAAATTGTTGCATTAAAACATTTATCATGACCGAAGGAAGAATTATTACGGTTTATATATATAAATATAACTCTAATACCGAAGAAAAGAAGCTGACAATTTACTAGGTCAATAATTGGTTTTCTTAATTTTTTTCTCTTCTTTTCTTTTTTTTTTACTTATTTATTTTTTTCCTAATTTTATTTGCGATTTGTCAGGCATTGCCGATTTTAACGGCAATTTGGAACATTTTCACAGACTCGCGACACTATCCAATTATTTATGTTCAATGATTCTTGAAAACCAATTCCATATCATTGTCAAGAGTTCAAGTGCGATAATAAAGTCAAAAATAAATTTTCCAACTATGACAATACATAATAAATAATATTTTGTTTTTTGTCCCAGATTTTTGAGCAAAAAAAAATGTTTTTTATTCCACTTTTATAATGGAGATTCAGGCAAAATTCTTTGAACCGCAAAATTGATCGAACGATACGCTCTGAATGGAATATATTTATATAGTCAATATAATATTTCTGTGAAAAATTCCTCCCTCTTGTATAAGATTATGGGTAAATTATTTTTGGCCGATATTATTATTTAATAGAAACTATCGACTTTGTTTACCGCTAGGAAAAACTATAGTAAATAAAATTCATAACACTTTTATTCGAAAACAAAAAAGAAGTAATAAATAATAAATTAATAATTTATTAAAATAAATAACGACTGCAACAGTTAATTATTTTGATTAATTATTTATTTATTATTTATTTATTATTTATTTATTATTTATTTATTATTTATTTATTATTTATTTATTATTTATTTATTATTTATTTATTATTTATTTATTATTTATTTATTATTTATTTATTATTTATTTATTATTTATTTATTATTTATTTATTATTTATTTATTATTATAATCAAATTATTAATCAATTGAATGAATAAAATACTTATTTTAATTTTTTGTTTCAGGAGAAGAATAAAATGGAGAATAGAGGGCACGTTCCTTATCAAGATAACCAGTGTAATAACACTAAAGAATTTTTTTTTCCACTACCGAGAGAGCTTAAAAAGAATATCGAGTGTGAGAGAAAAAAATTTCTCACCAATCATAGAAGGGAGATTCGCCTAATTTGGAAGCAATAAAATAAAAAGCAAGAAAAAAAGAGAGAGAGAGAGAGAATAAAAAAGAAGAAGCAAAAACCAGTTCGAACAAAGTTCGCCTAATGACAAAATGACGCAACATTATTCCAAACTACTTTTCAAGTAAATGAGTAGTATCATAGTCATCATAAGTATATGATAAGTATAATTTTATTTCACTCTCCTCTCTCCTTCTCTCTCCAACATATATTACAAAGAATTGGCACTTTTATCGCGTGGCAGCATTATAAATGTCTAGACTTGAATTACATATAAAATGCGAATGAGAATAGTGAAGTAGTAGAGGAAGAAAAAAATTTATAATAATAATAAAAAGAAGAAGAAGAAGAAGAAGAAGAAGAAGAAAATATGGACCAATTTTGCGCCTCTCGGAGTAAATTCCCGCTATTCCTTCTGCTATTTCTTTTCTGAGTTGAAAATATCGAGTTTTATTTTTACATAATTTGGTTTTTTAAGGGGAAAAGTAAACAGAGGGATACAGTTAGCTATAAATAAAATATTGAATGGTGAATTATAAATAATAAATATAAAATAATAATAAAACGATAGTAAAACATTTCCAAGGTTAATAACTAAATTTTCAGTACTACTAAACTTTAAAAATAAATTTTACTATCAAAATGTACTACTAAATTTTACTATAAGAATTTTCTATTGCATTTTACTATCAACATTTAATAGTACAATTTACTATCAAAATGTACTATTAATTTACTACTAATTTACTATTAATTTTACTATCAAAGTTTACTATTGATTTTTTTTTATCAAAATTTGCTATTAAATTTTACTATCAAAATTTATAATTAAAATTAACTATTAAAATTTATAATTCAAATTTACTAATAAAATTTATAATTCAAATTTAGTATTAAAATTTATAATTCAAATTTAGTATTAAAATTTATAATTCAAATTTAGTATTAAAATTTATAATTCAAATTTAGTATTAAAATTTATAATAAAAAATCGTTACCATAATTATCAAATACAATTTACTATTAAAATTTACTACAATTGACTATCAAAATTTAATATTAAAAACTACTACAACAAATTACAGTAGAAATGTCAGACAAGGATTTTTGAGCTCAATAACTAAATTTTCAGTACAATTCGAAAAAAATAATTACAAAGAAAAATAAAGGAAAAATAAATTAATAAATAGAAAATAATAAATTAATAAATAAAAAATAAAATAGTAAACCGATAAATAAAATCGAAAATAGAACCAAATTAACTTAATTTTCCAGCGAATTATGGAAATATAGTTTAAACTGCGCCAGTGAAAAAAGTAAAAACAAAAGAGATATTCAAAAAAAAGTTTCTTCTTTTAATTGAATTATCGAAAATTATTGCTAATTAATTTTTTCCATTTCGTTTGGAATTTAAAACGATTGTTTTTTTTTAATCTACAAAACTCTGAATAAGTTTGGCGAGGAATTCTTGAATTTATTTGCCACTCTAAGTAGATTATACATGAAATATATAATAAAAACGGAAAGCGATCAAGCAAATAATGCCGCGGCAATTACTTTATATGAGTGGAAAGTTAATAATTTCTTTTTAACTTAAAAACTCGAAAGAAAAACTGATTTTTCTCATGTGATTTAAATTTTTCCTTCCCATAAATCATTATTTACGAGTTTATAGCAAAAAATACGTTTCTATTCATTAATCATATTTTTTTGCATTTATTTAAATATAAATTTCACCTCTCACGATCTCGACTATTTACTCTACTGTAAATCAAAATTTATAACTTTGAATAATTCCATTTTCGAAGAGAATATTGGGGAAATTTCTCAATTTCCCATTTCTGATAAAAAATAAAAGGCAAATGAATAATTAAATTAAATAATAAATAAAAAATAGAAGAAAATATACGAGTGAATAAATAAGTAATTTAACAAATAAATAAGAAAATAAAAAAATAATTAAATAAGCAAATGAGAAAATAAAAAAAATAATTAAACATGTAAATAAGAAAATAAATAAATAACTAAACAAGTAAATAAGAAAATAAATAAATAACTAAACAAGTAAATACAATAATAAATAAATACAAATTAATAAATAAATAAATTAGTGAATAAATAAATAGGTAAATAAATAAAAAGTCAATGAATAAATTAGTAAACAAATAAATAAGAACAAAACTAAAAAATTCGACTAATAAATAAAAAGTACTTTCTAAAAAAAATTGAAAAGAAATTGTTTTAAATTCAAAAAGAGAAAAATAATTTAATAATAAAAAAGCTGAAAAGATTTCCAATGGGAGAAAAGTATTTCGAAAAAAAAGTATAAATTATGTCGGAGTCCAAAATTGTAATAACGGATTGCAGTTAACAATTGTCTTCAATTACTTGATGATAAAGAACCAATTTTTTTTTCTCTCAATTCTAATTACACAAAAAGAATTACCTGCTCTCACATGAGTTACAATGTAGTTATTTCTTCAAAAAGTTTGGGTGATTATATGGAGAGAAGAAATTTCTGCTTGGACCTCCGAAGAAAAATAATCGATTTTGCTTGCACGTTTCTTTAACAAAAAAAAAAAAAAAAAAAGAAAAGAAAGAAAAAGCAAAAAACTAAAAACTTTCAAGAACGAATAAGGTATTTCAATAATTTTCTCTGTATAAGCAGCTTTCTTATTTTTTACTCAGCAAACTAATATAAAGACAAAAATTAAGAAATAGAAAAAAGATAAAAAATAAAATAAAAAAATAGAATTAAAATAAAAAAAAATAGAATTAAAATAAAAAATAAAAAAAAAGTATTAAAATGAAAAATAACAAATAAAGAAAATAAAAAAATATAATTAAAATAAAAAATAAGAAATAGAAAAAAGATAAAAAATAAAATAAAAAAATTGAATTAAAATAAAAAAAATAGAATTAGAATAAAAAAATAGAATTAAAATAAAAAAAATAGTATTAAAATGAAAAATAACAAATAAATAAAATGAAGAAACAGAAATTAGGTGAAAAATAAATAAAAATTAAGTAAAAAAATAAAGAAACAAAAATAAAAAACCCAAAAATTAAAAAATATTTCCTTCCTTACAAAAAAGGAAAAAATTACAAAATTAAAAAAAAAGAAAGTGTAAAATAAGCCAACTATTAATTAAACAAAAAAAAAACGAATTGAATCGTAAAAATAAATGATCGTTGTACTAATTAAAGTAGCGAAGATTGTAACCACAAAAATTTCCCACAAACATCTACTTTAAAGAACATTTTTCTTACGATGACGACAACGACTACGACGACGATGATGATGAGATTCACGGAAACATTTTTCGAAGAATAATAAAAGAATAAGTTATAAATCTCGGGATTGTTTGTCTGGGTCAATCTGTGAACAAGAGCTTGAGGGCAGGATTGGAAAAACGCGCCTTAATTCACCGCGAGTTTCTCGAACTGTTACCCTAACTGTAATCCGCGGTTAGAAGTAACGTTACCTTCATTATGGCGTTAATGAATAAATGCAACACCCAATCGCGACTTACGTATCGCGGTGGAAATATCCTTTAGCACGCGCTTTCAACGATTTATTTTACACGAAAAAAAATATGGCAATTTTTTTTTTCTTTTTTTTTTTATAGAAAAACTATATAAATAATAAAGAAAATACAGTGGGAATTAATTTATTTGATTCAAATGAAATCGACTGTTTTCAATTAAATATTTACTTGAATCAAATAAAATTTTTATTCGAGTCAATTAAATGGTTCAATTAATTTTTTTTTATCCATTTTTTTATCGATCCAAAAAAATACGGATTAAAGAAAATATTTTTGCGTCAAATACCGAAATTATTGATTCAAATACAATTTAGATTGCAAATAAATATTTAGATGGAAATAAAAATTGATTCCAGTAAATATTTATTTAATATCAGACAAGAACATTGATTATTATTTGAATCAGAACATTTTTTACAGTTTCGAATTTATAATAAGATATAATTATGTACCTAGGAAAAAAAAATTTAATTCAAAGCCAACAAGACTTTTTCTTTGTTGCAAATAAATTTCACTGAATTTTTTTCACACTGAATAGAAATTTATTTGATTCAAATAATTGATTAATAGCAATTAAATATTAATTGATTCAAATAAATATTTCTTGGATAATATAGTTGATTAATTGGTTATTTGAATCGAATAATTTTTTTTCAGTGTAATTCAAAAATCAAAAATAAGTAGTCATCCGAAAAAATATAATAATAATAATAAAATTTTTTATTTTTAACAAATAAAATTAAAATAAATCAAATTAAAATAAACAAAGTAAAAATAAAATTAAAATGAATCGAATTAAAATAAACAAAGTAAAAATAAAATTAAAATGAATAAAATTAAGATAAACAAAGTAAAAATAAAATTAAAATGAATAAAATTAAAATAAACAATGTAAAAATAAAATTAAAATAAACAAAATAAAAATAAAATTAAAACGAATAAAATTAAAATGAATAAAATTAAAATAAATAAAGTAAACAAAGTTAAAACGAATAAAATAAAAATAAAGTAAAAAAATGAAATTAAATAAAATAAAAAATCATTTTTCATAAATAAAAATTTAATGAATATTTATTAGAGGAAAAATTAAAATATAAATTTTTAAATTAAACATGAAAAAGTGAATGATAATAATGTCTGCGAGGATATTAAATATTAATAATTTCCCTTAATGTACAATTGCGTAACATAATAAAACAATTTTTGTGGAGATGAAAACATAATCGACGCATGAGATTGTGGTTGCAAAATAAAATTCAATTCTCTTAGATATGTTTGACTGTTCCCCTCAAATTTATTAGCCATTATATCGTAATTTTTCGGTAAACTTGCGCTCAATTTGCCGGAGTTCATTAAAGGTCATCGCGGAATTCCTTTTTTTCCCTCGTCCCGTCACTAATTGAATTATTATTATTGTTATTATAACACCCAAACATAGAAATTTTTTTCGCAATCAAAACAATGATTTCTTGCTTCATTCGAAGGAATTCAAAGTAATAATATAGTTAATAATAATTAATTTAATTTTTTTTCTTCAATTATTCAAGTTATTAATAATTTTTTTTAATTAATCGAAAAAAAAGTTTTTTTCTTTTTTTCGAAGGAATTCAAAATAACAATCATTAAAAAGTAATAATATAAATAATAATAATAATAATAATAATAATTAAATTAATTATTATTTCTACAATGATTCAAATTATTATTGATTATTTTTAATTAACCAAAAAAGAAGATTTTTCGTTTCTTTCGAAGGAATTTAAAATAACAACAATAAAGTAATAATATTTAATAATTAATTTAAGAATTTTTTCTTCAATTATTCAAATTATAATTAATTTTTGTAATAAATCAAAGAAATGATTTTTCTTTCTTTCGAAGAAATTTAAAATAACAACAATAAAGTAATAATATTTAATGATTAATTTAATTTTTTTTTAATTATTCAAATTATTATTAATTTTTTAAATTAATCAAAGAAATGATTTTTTATTTCTTACAAAAGAATTCAAAATATCCATAATTAAAAAAGTTACAATGTAAATAATAATAATTAGTTTAAGTATTTTTTCTTCAATTATTCAAATTATAATTAATTTTTGTAATAAATCAAAGAAATGATTTTTCTTTCTTTCGAAGGAATTCAAAATAACAATAATTAAAAAGTAATAATATTAATAATAATTAATTTAATTATTTTTTGTTCAATTATCAATTACTTAGAAGTAATTATTATTTGGTTTAAGTAATTATTTATTTCATAATACACAAGAAATTGATTAATTGAATGAATTAAATTTTTTTTCAGTGTAAAAAATCCTATTTTACTTTATTGAAATTAAATTTATTGTAATAAATATTTCGATAATAAAAGAATTCATTCTACTTAAATTAATTAACGTATTAATCATTATTGGTACATATTAATTAATACTTTTAGTGTTAATTAATTAATATTTTTAGTTTTAATTTATTAATAATATTATAGTTAATTATTAATATTAATTAACACTATTATAATTAATTATTAATATTAATTAATACTATTATAATTAATTATTAATATTAATTAACACTATTATAATTAATTATTAATATTAATCAATACTATTATAATTAATTATTAATATTAATTATCACTATTATAATTAATTATTGATATTAATCAATCCTATTATAATAAATTATTAATATTAATTAATACTGTTGTAATTAATTATTAACATTAATTAAAACGAGTCAGGAACGTAGAAGTAAAAACCAAAAAAAAATCCCTCTGATTTTTATAATCCACCGATCACATCTCGTTTGCGAGAGAAAAAATCCTCGCCATATAGCGCTGTGTGTACAACTTAAATTGGCGGGAAATTTAAATTCAATTTACAAATTTCTAGCGGATTTTCCACTTTTCGAATTATAAATTATAATAAATTGCCATTTATTCTACGTGAAGAATTTTTTTTCTCTACTACACTATCCTATTAAAGAGATAATAATATTTGAAGGAATGTTAAATGCTTCTGTTTTGTACAGAGAAACACAATAATAATTATCCAGACACTCTGTATTATATATATATATATATATAGTGGACCGTGACAGTGAAGCTGGGGATTTGCTAGAGAATATTTAACAAGGGCCGTGTACGACCTTGACTGTGTTGGTTGATTAAATCGGAATGGGAGTATTGCGAAAGTTACCTGACAGTAGACTAACAGTACATGTGCGACGTACCATTAACGGTAGTCGTGTCTTATCTTCGAGTCGCCTCTCTTTCTCTCTCTCGCGTTTACGCTCTTAAAAATGAAAAACCGACATCGAGTGACTCTTAACACTCATCATGATAGACAGATAAAGGTTTCATTGCATAAATTTATTTCTCATCATTTTGTAACGGTTATATAAAAGACCCCCCACTCTTTTCGCATACAGGAGGGGCGACCGAACAATTTTTTTTATTATTTTTTACTTTTTAGACATTTAAATTTATTTTTTTGAATTTTTTTTTTCGAATTGTACTGAAAGTTTCTTTATTGAGGCTGTAAATCCTTGTCGAGACATTTTTATCGTAATTTCTAGTAGTTAATTTTAATATTCAATTTTTTTAGTAAATTGTTCTATATAGAAAATGTAAGTAACGAGTTTTAAGATTAAAAAAATAGTAAATTTTTGAAAGTAAAATTTAATAGTATAATTTTAAAATAAGGTAGTAAAAAAAATTATAAACTTTTGTAGTGGAGTTTTTTGAAGTAAAATTTAAAAGTAAGTTTAAGTTTCAAAATTCAGTAGTAAAAAAATAAAAAGATTATAAACTTTTGTAGTGAATTTTTTGAACTAAAATTTAATAGTATGTTTAAATTTTAAAATTAAGTAGTAAAAAAAATTATAAACCATTTTAAAGTAAAGTTAAATGGTATATTCAAATTTCAAAGTTAGTTAGTAAAAAAAAATTATAAACTTTAGTTGTAAATTTAAATTTTTAACTTAAGTAGTAAAGTAAGTAAAAATGATAAAATTTTGTAGTTTTAATACTAAATTTTACTATAGTACATTTAGAATGAAAAAAATTAATTAATTAAATTAATTTATTTAATGATTTATTAATTAATTTTTTTTTATATGAATTTAAAAAATTTTAAAGTTATGTAGTAATTAAAAATTGTAAACTTTTGTAGTAAATTTTAATTCTGAATTGTAATAGTAAATTTTGATTAAAATTGGTTACGTCAAAATTTTAATTATAAACATTATCAGTAAATTTTTGTAGTCAATTGTATCAGTAAATTATGAATAGTAACAAGCAATATTCAGTTTTGAAAATATAGTAAATTTCATAGTGAATTAAATAACAGTAAATTTGAAAAGTAAAATTTAATTTAAAAATTAAGTAGTAATTAAGAAATACAAAACATTTTTTTAGTAAATTCTAATAGTCATAGTTTTAGTAATAAATTTCAATAGTCAGTTTTAGTAATAAATTTTAATAGTCAATTTTAGTAGTAAATTTTAACAGTCTGTTTTAGTAGTAAAATTTAAAGTCACTTTAAATAGTAAATTTAATGGTAAATTAAAATAGCAAATTTTACTCCCCACTTTTCATCGTGAATATTAATAATAAATTTTCATGAAAATTCCAATAAGAAATTTTAATTGAAAATTTTTACTGTAAATTATAGTACTAGAGTAAAATGTGGTAAACTGCGATTTTTTTTTACTTTTTTCTCATTTTATTCTTCACATAATAATGTATATAATTTTAAATTTAACTTCAGACTCAATTACATAATATATATATGTGAAAAGAAATCACTTTTTTCAAGGCAGAGAGGCAACTTGAAAATATTTGAAAAACCGCTACAAAATAAAATGTAATCTCGCAAAAATACCATCCACACGCCCTCACAAGTAAATTAAGGATGAGATAATAAGGCGAATAAAAACAAAAAACAAAAATTGAGGAGAGAAAAAAACTCTTCAAACTGCAAACCGACCATTATTTCTTTCTTCAATTCGAGTTCTCTCAAGAGAAAAAAAACACGTTCTATTACATTACTCTTCAATCTCCTTAAATAATTTATTAATTAAATTCCAAAAATTAAATTCAACAAAAATTGCAAAAATTACAAAAAGTCAATTAGAGAAAAATTAAAAAAAAAATATATATATAAATTTGGAAAAAAAGAAAAAATTTAGGAAAAAAGAAAATTATTGAAATAAAAATTGAATTATGTAAAAAGATAAACAAATAAAATAAAAAAAAATTGAAAACAAAAATTAAAACAAAAATAAAATCAAAATTTCAAAAAAAGAAATAATTATCAAACTTAGAAATTAGAAAATTGGTAATAAAATTATAATCTTCCCTAGTGTAATAATTTTCCCCATTAAAAAAAACAAAAAAATTAGAAGAGTTCGAAAAAAATTTTTGTTTGCAAAATAAGAGAACAGGATGTGCGTTAATTCCCACCGTTTATTTATCGAACAAATGCAAATGCAGTTTTAATAATATTTGTTTTATTTCTGTGTAAAACATCTCCTTCCGGATGATAAAATTGACAAATAAAATTCATCAGCCAGGTTTTATATACAATTATATTGAGAGAAATAAACGATCGTGACTGACATATTGCGCAGGCAGAATTAGTGTGTGTATCTCTTGTAAAAATAAACTCGAGGAATAAAATATGACCATGAATTTTGATTATCATTCGCGAATCATTGAAAGATTTAGAACCTTGAAACGAGAACAGAATTCGTGTCTGACAAATTTTCTCTCCTACTTATTATTTTTTTTTTTTTTTGAAATTCTAATTACAATTTTGACATGACACCTTGGCATTCAAACATAGAGGGATTTTCTTCACATTCCCATTAGTCTGCGGCTGAAATGCTTTTGCTAAAATACATTATGTTTATTTGAAAATAAAAATAAAATTTACTATTTTTTCAGATGTTTTTTTAACTTTTGGTTGTTAAAATTAATTAACAATTTTTATAATATTTTCTATAATATTTAATATAATAATTAGTAAGATAATAATTTATAATATTAATATTTTTATCAATTGATGAAAAAAGTTTTGTATAAATAAAAAAAAATTATTATCAACTAATTATTAATATTAAAAATATTGTTATAAATTTGTAATTTTTGTTTTGAACCAAATAAATTAATAGTATAATAATTTGTAATATTAATATTTTTATCAATTGATAAAAAAAGTTCTGTATAAAACTATAAATAAATTATTATTAATTAATTATTATTATAAATTTGCAATTTTTATTTTAATTATTATTGTAATTATTATTTTAATTATAAATTACTATTATTAAAGAAATAAATAAAAAAAATTGTAGCAATAAAATTAATTAGTATTTACTCTACACAGGAAAAAATTCAGAGAAATTCGAAAAATTTTACAAACATATGTTTTACTTTGTAAATATAATAAAAGTTATTTTCAATTTTTTCCCCTAAGGAATAAGCAGAGAATGTATCTGTTTTCTAATCGGACACTTCTTGAAGATATACACATAGTTTAAATCCTTGTGAGATTATTACGAACTTTAAAACAGTACTCATTAAATTTACTATATGTTGCTCGTCTCTTCGGGCAAATATCGTGATCGTGAGGAACTCGTTCTCCTATCTTTTTTTTTTTTTTTACTTTTTTTCCCTTCAATGTACATACAGAAGCATTTCAAGTGTTGGCATATTATTGATCCACCTTTTACCATAGGCGCATAGTTACGATAATTAATGAAAATAAATAAAATCAAAATTGTTGTTCATTTAACCGGTTCAAAAGGTAAAACAATCTTATTAAGGAAATACTGCAATATTTTTAATTGAATTAGTTGAGGGGAAAAAAAGAAAGAAGAATATTGCAATAATCGCTTCCCTTCGATTTCAAAGTTTAATTATAATTAAAATTCGTATTTATTTATTTTATAACCACTAGAGAGAGAAAAAAATGTATTTGATGTAAATAGCCGATTACTTGTCGATTATTATCGAATAAAATATTTATAAATATTTATATAAATTTTAATTAACTAATTTTAATTTGTTTTCTAAATTTTATTAAATCCTTTGAAACAATTTTTTTTAAATAATAGAATTCTTCTCAGAAGATGAATTATTTTTCCAAACATAATTTTAATGGAATTCAATACTCAAATTTTTAATTGTAATTATTAACTTGCAGGCACAATTGTTTTAAAAAGTTGAAAATAATTTTTTATTTGCCTAAATAATTATTAATGTATGAAATAATTTATTTAAAAATAGAAAAAAAAATTGATTTTTGGAAAACTTAAGAATTATAATTGAAATTTTTTTAGAAATAAGCTAAAGTTCAAAAAAAGCAGACACGATTATTTTAAAAAGTTGAAAATAATTTTTTAATTTTCTGAGTAATCATTCAAGTCTTAAAAAAATTTTATTTAAAAATTGAAAAAATAATTGAATTTTAGAAAAATTTTAATTGAAATTTTTTAGAAATAGTTCAAGTTAAAAAAATAATAGTTATATTATTTTAAAAAAACGGTACAATTTTATGCAAAAATTCAATTATTTTCAACAAATTTTTTACAAAGGAATTCAATTATTTTCTAAAAATTTTAAAATCCTTTTAAACGATTCAATTTTTTTAAAATGTAAAATCTTTGCCTAAAAATCAATTTTTTTTGTAAATAATACAACTTTTTGCGAGCATTCAATTGTTTTGTACACAATTTTAATTAAATTTCTCGGAAGAATTTAACTAGAAAAAAATTTTTTTAAATCTTTTCGAATAAATTCAACTATTTTTTAAAGTAATAAAAGTTTTTGCAGGAATTCAATTATTTTGAAAAAAAATTTTAATTGAATTCCTTGAAAGAATTTAAGTTTAAAGAAATTTTTAATACACTTCGAAGAAATTCAATTATTTTTATAAATAGTAAAATTTTTTGCAGGACTTCAATTATTTTCAAAACAATTGAAATTGAATCTTTCGAGAGAGTTCAAATATTTTAAAATATTTTCATAAAATTGAATTATTTCATAAAATTTTAATAAATTCTTCGAAAACATTAAAAAAATATTTTTATAAATACTAAAAATCTTGTTAAGAATTAAATTATTTTTACTCTAATTAAAAATAAAATTGCAGAAAAGAATTTAATTATTTTCAAAAAAAATTTCCATAAAATTCAATTTTAACAAGAATTAAAAATTTATGTAAAAAATAATTTAATTCTCAAAATATTAAGAAAAAAAATTCTATATGAAACTTAAATTACTTTCAATACAATTTTTAAAATTTTTTCGACCAAAAAAAATTGAAGGAACTAAATTATTTTTACAAAAATTATAAAATTCTTCTGAAGAATTTAATTATTTTGAGTACATATACTTAAATTTAATAAAATTTTCTTTACCGAAAATCAATTATTTTCTAGGCAACTTCAATTGAATTTCTCCAAAAAATTTAATTATTTTCGAATATTTCTATAAAATTTTTTAAAACAATTCAATTATTTTTATAAATTGGAAAATTTTTTGCACGAATATAAATTATTTTCACTTTAATAAGAAAATAAAATTGCAGGAAAGAATTTAATTATTTTCTAAAATTTTAAGAAATTCTTCGAAAGAATTCAACTATTTTTATAAATTGTAAAATTCTTCGCAAAAAATAAATTATTCATAGAAATAATATAAAATTCTTTTCGCATTTTAATTATTTTCAATACAATTTTAGTGTTATTAATTTATAAAATTTATAAATTTTTTTTTTAGTTCTTCATAAAATTCAATTTTTTTTACTGTCAATTAAAATTTATTAAACTGCATTATTTAAAAAAAATTCAAAGAAATTCCTCAAAAAATAATTTATAAAGATTTTATAAAATTTTAATAAAATTCTTCGCGAGAATTCAATCATTTTCATGATTAAAAAAAATTCTTCGAAAGACTTTCAATTATTGTCTTCAAATTTTTCGATACTATTCTTTGCATGAATTCAATGATTTTCAGATCAATTTAAAATTTTTTAATTTTATCAATTTTCCATTTTTAATTTTATCAATTTTCAATATTTAATTTTATTAATTTCCAATTTTTAATTTTATCAATTTCTAATTTTATCAATCTTCAATTTTTGATTTTATCAATTTTTAATTTTTAACTTTATCAATTATCAATTTTTAATTTTTAACTTTATCAATTATCAATTTTTAATTTGATCAATTTTCAATTTTCAATTTCTGTGTAAAAAAATTGAAATAAACATTCGAATATAAAAATTTTAAAAAAATTATTTAACCTCTGAATAGTTTAATTTCAAAAAACGTAAAAAATTCATTCTTTTCATCATCAAAAATATTTTTTAAATATTTTTACCGTTAAATTCTCGTAAATAATTTTTTTTAAAAAACGTTTCGTTTAAATTTTCACTACATCTCTCAACCTGAGCGGTATAAATATTAAATTAAAAAAAAAATAACACCATGACGATAAATCAAAGAATTTTTTTTTATCTCTCGACCCTGAAAAGGACACGACAACATAAATGACGGAACTGATAGCAAAATACAACATACAGAGAGCTTTGGCACTTCCGGAATATTTTCCATTGTCTTGCGGATGGTTTTCGCGTGCGGGTGTGACCATATTTGAGTTCTGCTCTTGTATATAGTAGGCGCAGCAAAATGAATGCCATAAATTTTAAGAAACGAACCACACCACCAGCATCAGTGCAGTGTTCTGCGGTTCAAAAATCAAGAATATAATCGTTCGTCCATTTTCAATATGGAATAAACTATTTATAACTTCATGTGTGTGTCCCGATATAAAGTGTGGCAAAAATTTTATGGTACAATAAAGAGCGATATATTTCATATATTTTATATTTTTTTTTATTCTTTTTTTTATAAGTTTGTGGATCGTTCCTTCAATATATATTGAAAAGAGATTGAGAGGGTGAGAGAGAGAGAGAAATAAATATAAAGAGAGAGAGAGAGAGAGAGAGAAATAAGTGTTAGCCGTCAAAACTGTGTCATGGTGTTTTACGGTCATTGAGTATTCAATCGTATAAATATAGTAAAACTCGTGTGTATTTATGTGTGTGTTATTTGCTCTCATGCTCATCCACTCGATAGATCTCGATACTAAATTTAGATTATGTGCTTTCAACTCTCCAGGAAATATTTTCAGACAGATTCTCACTTAAAAATAGACGCGCAAGTTTATTTTTTCTTTTTTTTGATGTTTTCGTACCTTCTAACTTTTATTTCCTATCTTTTTATAATTTGGCATAATTTTTTTTTCTAACTCTCCAAAAAAAAGAAGGCCTAAGTTCGTGTCGTAAAATTCCCATAGAATTCTTCTTCTTATTAACATATTTTTTATTTCTACAAAGAATTAAAATTTTATTTATAAGAAATTTTTTTCATTAATTAAATTCCTGCACCCAGAAAAAGAATTTCTTTGAAACAAAGAAATATTGTTTTTTCAAACCTTCTCTTTGAATCAAAGATAAAATTTATTTGAGTAAAAAAAAGTTTTCTTTACTTTTACAAAAAACAATTTTTCAAGGTTTTTTGAATCAAAGAAATTTTTCCATTGAATTATATTTTTGATCTAAAGAAAAATTCCTTTAAGACAAATTAAAAGCTGGGAACATTCAAAGTAATTATTTCTTTGAATTATTTTCTTCTTTGAATTAGAAAAAGATTTATTAAATCCAAAGAAATATTTCTTTAAGTCAACAAAAAACAGTTAAAGAAATAATTTCTTTAAATCAAAGAAACTTTTTTTGACCCTATAACAATGCACAAATTTCTTTGATTTAAAGAAACATTCTTTGAAACAAAGAAGCTTTTTTCTGGGTGAGTGGAACAATTTATTATTTCTGCAAATTCAACTTCTATGAAGAATTTTATTAAAATATTGTTTAAAGAATTTTTTTTTACTAAAAATTATTGAAAATAAATTAAATTCTTTCGAAAAAGTTTAAAAATATTTTGAAGAATAATTGCATTTTCTAAAATTTTTGAAAAAATCAATAACTTTCTAATTTTTTATTTAGAATTCTTCAAAAATACAATTATAATTTAAATAATAATTTTCATGAGAAAAGAAATAAAATTTTCTAAAATAGAAAATTTATTTTACTTAAATTTGACAAATTTTCCAGTTAATGGTAAATTTAATTTAATTTTGTTGAAATTGTTTACTTGAAATTAATTATATTTAAAATAATTTCTAATTACAATTCTTTTAATTATTTTTTTCAATTTTTTACTAATTGTTTCTAAATTTCAATTACATTTTTTTAATTTTCAAAAAAAAGATTCAATAAACAATAATAATTTTTTTTTTATAAATAATAAATCAATAAATTTTCGAAGAATTCAATTAAAATTGAACTAGAAATAATTAAAATTCAGCGAAGAATTTTATTATTAACGAAAATAATTGAATTCTGCAAAACAAATTTTTGTAACAATTTTTTTCAATAATTGAATTACTTTGAAAAATTTACTATTTTCGAAAAATAATTTAACTCCTGTACAAATTAATTGTAATAAATTTTTCATTAATTAAATTCCTGTGGAGAATTAAAATTTTTAATTTAATTTCCTATAACAAATTTAAAATTAAAATATTGTTTAAAGAATTTTTTTTACCAAAAATTATTGCAAAAACTTTAAATTCATTCGAATAAGTTTATTAAAATTTTGATTATTTTGAAGAATACTGGAATTTTATAAAAATTTTAGTGTAAAAATCAATTATTTCCCAAATTTTTATTTCAAATTCTTCAAATGTACAATTATAATTTAAAAATAATAATTTTCAAGAGTAAAAAAAGGAAAATTTTCTAAATACAATATTTATTTTAATTAAATTTGACAAATTTTGCAGTTTATTGTAAATTTAGTTTAATTTTTTTGAAATTATTTGCTTGAATTTACCTGAATTTTCAATTAAAATTCTTTCAATTACTTTTTCAATTTTTAACAAACTGTTCTAAGTTCAGATTATTTTTTATTTAATTGTCCAAAAAAAAATTATTCAATAAATACTATAATAATTTTTTTTTTGGAAAAATAATAAATCAATAAATTTTTCAAAAAGAAATATCAAAATATTATTATAACAAAAATTAAAATTCTTAACGAATTCAATTCAAAAATGTTTTGAAGTTCAATATTATTTCTTAAAATTCCTGCTACAACGCTTCTAAAATTTCAATTATTTTAAATAATATTCATTGACATTCAATTTGAAATCAAATTTTATAAAACATTTCTGCTAGAATTCAATTGTTGAAATAAACATATATAATTAATAGAATAATTGATTATTTCTTAAAATTGAATTATTATAAAAAACCATATCAAAATTATTGATAATAATTACATTTTTACGGACAATTTTAATAAAAGTTATAAAAATAATTGCATTTTTGAAAAATTTATTCAAAAATTGTACGTTAAAAGAAAAATAATTAAACTCCTGCCAAATTTTATTATTTATGAAAATAAATAAATTTTTTCTAAGAATTGTTTGGAAATAATTTTGAATTTTTTCGAACAAGTTGTATAAAATTTTATGAATAATTGCATTTTCGAAGAATTCATTTAAAAATTGCACTAGAAATAATTGAAATTCAGGGAAGAATATTTTATTACTAACGAAAATAATTGAATTCCTGCAACAAATTTTTGCAACATCTTTTTTTCAATATAATTGAATTACTCTGAAAAAATTTATTATTTTTGAAAAATAATTGGACTCTTGTAAAGAATTTTATAAAATTTGTATAAAAAGTTCTTAACTAAAAATTATCGAATATAATTGAATTTTTTCAAAAAAGTTTAATATTCATTTTTTTAAAAATGCAATTATTTTGATGAATAATTACCTTTTTCGAGGGAGGATTCATTTAAAAATTGTATCAAAAATAATTAAAATCCTCCAAAATTTTTTATTATTTATAAAACATAATTGATTCCTTGCGACAAATAGTAATTTCTATGAAACTATTAGTAAATTTTTTATTATAATAATAAATAGTACTTTCTGCTAATGTATTAGTTGAATTTTTACTTTTTCAAAAAAATATAAACACTTATTTAAACTTTTAAAGTAATTAAAATTTTTATTATTTTTAATAATTCGAATTTAGAGAGAAAATAAAATTTATTTTGGTAAAAATTAGAGTAGAAATAATTTTAGTCAACATTTTTTTGTACTTAAAATACTTTTATAGTTATAAAAAAATTTTTACTCGAAATATATTGAGCTAAAAAGCACAATAACTCTCTAATTTAATAATAATAACAACAACTCTAAATTTTTCAATTTAAGCTTTCTATTCTTTGTAAATTCGAAAATTATTTTCTACCACAAATTATTGTAGTAAAATTTGGCAATTCAAAAGTAAACGACAATCACTAAGTCTCAATACAAATTTTTACTGTAATTCAAATTTAGAGTTTACAGGAAGCTAAAATTAAAAATATTTTTTTATTTTTACATTATTTTTACATTACAGTAAAATACATGCGACGAAAAAAAAATAAAAAATATAAATAAATGAATAAATACCATAAAGTTGTATTTTGTATTCGAACCATACCAGAGTGAAGATTGCTAATGAACGCTCACCTGAAACAAACAAACCACTTGATTGAAATAATGTTCAAAGACTTCAAAAAAAAAAAAAAAAAAAATTCTACTTTATATCACTTTCCATTTTGGCTTTAATTTCCCATTAAGCATAAAAGAGAGGGAGTGAGAGAGAGAAAAGAGAAAATAATGTGGCAAAAGCGTAGAAAACTGAGCATACGTGTTTACTTTTATCGACGAACATCGTTTCGTTGCTTATTAGGATCTCAAGGCTATGTATATGTATGCAAATGAAAATGTAAGCGCATAATATAAACGGTTGTATATATATATATATACATATAGTAAGGGGTAGGTAAAATGTAAACGTGCAGAATGTTTGATAGCTCAAACGAATCGTCGTGGTTTGCTAAACATGTTCAGCGTCTCAGAAAATTGTGCGCTCATAAATGTCTAGCAGTGTCGTGATCATTTCAGAGCATCCGTTTCTTCATTAACCCTCCCCCCCTCTCTCTTTTTTCTCTCTTTTTTATTGTTCATTACAATATGTATATATAGAAGGCGAGTGTAAGAAATAATTTTTCACTTTTTATTATTTTTTTCACTATAATTATTATTTTTATTATTTTTTGTTATCTGTATTTTTAATTTACTATCGTTATTGTTTTTATTACTATTACAATTATTACTACCACTATTACTATTCCTACTATTATTATTATTATTATTATTATTATTATTTTTATTATTATTATTATTTTTATTATTATTATTATTATTATTTTTATTATTATTTTTTATTTATTTATATTTTTCATGCTTTTGTTATTCTTTTATCTTCAAATTTACGTCGGTGAAGTTCGCAACGTTTATGATTAACGATTGAAAAAAAAAATTATTTTTGCACCAGAAACAATAAAAACTGTTATTCACAAATATTTTTTTTTGTAAATCATTATTTAAAAAAATTAAATCTATTGTTTTCTGTACAAAAAATTGCCTAAAAAAAATATTTTCCTTCAGAAATCGTTGACTATAAACATTGTGAACTTCACCAACGTTCAAATTTTAATTTTTGGATAATTTAAATGTAAAAATTTTTAAAATTCACTTATTAAAGTAAATATTTAATTATTATTGATGTCCCTAAAATTCAGAATGTTCAAATGAACGAATCTTATTATTTTTTTTAATGTTTGATTTTTGGTAGAAGATATTAACTTACAAATTAAAAAATAAATTATTTTCTTAATATTTATGTTAAATTTGTTTTTAAATTGTCATTTAAAGATAATAATATTCAAAAATATTGAAAAAAAAAAAATTTTCATTCATTTGAATTTTGAACGTTCAAAACTTTAAGAGACATTTATTATTATTTATATTCTCAAAAATTTTAATATAACTCTTGGATTTGAAATTTTAATTATAATATTAAAATACGTATTTATTAATAACCACTGGAGTGAAAAAAAAATTATTTTATACAAATAGCCGATTACTTGTTTATCATGGAATATACGATTTATATAAATATATATCAAATAATTTTCAGTTATAGATAAATAAAAATTTTAAAATATTTTATAAATGCTTTGAAAGAATTTTGTTTTTAAATAATAGAATTCTTCTCAGAAGTTGAATTCATTTTGAAACATAATTTTATTTAAATTTAATAATCAAAAATGTGAATATTATAATTACTGATATGCCGACACGATTATTTTAAAAACTAGAAAATAATTTTTTTTATTTTCTTGAGTAATTATCAAGGTGTTAAATAATTTCATTTAAAAAATCTAAAAAAAAAATTATTGAATATTGGAAAAATTATAATTGAAATTTTGTAGAAATAGTTAAAGTTCGAAAAATAATAGTTTTATTATTTTTATAATTACAGTACAATTTTATTCAGAAATTCAATTATTTTCAACAAAATTTCACGAAAGAATTCAATTATTTTCTAAAATTGTTATTCAGAAATTCAATTATTTTTATGAATAGTAAAATTCTTCGAAAAAATTAAATTACTTTCAGTGCAATTTAAATGAAATTTCACGAAAGAATTAAATTTCTTTCTGAAATTTGCATAAATCGATTGAAACAATTCAATTATTTAGTAAAGTCTTTGCAAACACTCGATTCATTGAAAAATAATTCTAAAAGTGATTTTATCTCAAAAAATCAATTATTTCTACGATTATCTGTAAAATTTATTTTTAAAATCCAATTATTTTCCAAATTTTATAGAAATTTCTCGGTAACAAATATTGAATTATTAAATAATTTTCTTTAAAAATTAAAAAATTACACAATTTGTTTATAAAATTTTTGTTAATTTTTGAATAGACATTTCACTCAAGGATTCAGAAAAATTTTTTTCAATTAAAAAAAAAATTTTCGAAAAAATTCATTTATTTTCCAAATTTCTAATAAAATTTTTATAAGAATTCAATTATTTTAAAGTTTAAACAATAGTAAACTTCTTTGCAAGAATTCAATTATTTTAAAAAATAGTAAAATTCTTCGTAAGAATTAAATTATTTTGAATAAATAACAAAACTTTTCACAGTATTTTGAATTTGAATTTGAATAATTTTCAATATTATATTCCAAACAAATTTAATAAAATTTCAACAATAAAGTCTTTAATTATAATTTTTAGCAGAAGCGATTATTTTTAAAATTTGAAAGAAATCCTTCATAAAGTTGAATTACTTTCAAAATTTTCAAGTAAAATTATTAATAAAAATAGATTATTTAAAAAAAATCAAAAATAAATATTTCAAAAGAATGTAATTAGGATTTTGCAAATTTGTAATAAAAATAAAATTCTTCGCAAGAATTCAATTTATTAGTTTTATTGTGAATAGTAAAAAATATTTTACTTGTTCTTTCTTCAAAGAAATGCATTTATTTTTTATTTAAATGCATTTATTTTTTACTTAACTGTAATAAAATTTATCAAAAGAATAAATTAATTTTTTAAAACAATTTAGAGTCAATTATTTTCCAAAATTCTGACAAAATTCTACGGAAAAACTGAATTATTTTTTTAAATAGTAAAATTCACCATCGCAGGAGTGGAATTTTTTTAATAGTATTTTATTTTCTTTATTATTTATCTTAAAAATATTTAACACAACTTTTCGATTAAATTCAATTATTTTGAAAATTTAAAAAACAAATTCTTTCAAAACATTCAATTATTTTCAAAAGCAGTAACATTATTGTTTTTTAATTTATTATGAATTTATCTGGTAATTATTTTATTTTTTTAACATTTATTATTTTATTTGCAAAATTTACTATTTTATTAAATTTATTATTTTGTTTCTTTCCTGAAAAGTAATAGACAGCGAAAGTTAGTATTTTTTTTTCATTATTAATTAGTGAATGTAAGATAGTTATAAATTTAAAAATAAATAAGCACGTTTGCTACTTAAATAAATAAATAAATAAAATGATAAGAATATAGAAAGAAAAGGTTCCTGAAGTTGGCATCGATGCTCAGCATCAAAAAGTATTTTTTCTTATTTTTAGTAAAAAAATTTTAACTAATTTTACTCTTTTTATTCACCTGAGAAGTAAAAAACTATTTAATACTATTTTTTTAACTTAAAACTTTGGAAAAAATTAAGTGATTTTTTTGGTTTTGTACAAAAAAATATTTTTCGATACTGAGCATCGAAGGCAACTTCAGGGACATGAAAGAAAATAAATTTATTATTTTATTTATTTAGGATTTTAATTTTAAATTACAAAACGACCGTTAATTGTAGAATTTTTAAACAAATTCTTTTTTTCTCTTTTTTTTTATTTATTTATTATTTTTTTTTATTTTTTACTTATTCTTTTTTGTTTTTTATTTATTTGTTATTTATTCTTTTTTGTCATTTAATTATTTTTTATTTATTCTTTTTTGCCTTTAATTATTTTTTATTTCTTTCTTTTTGTTCTTCAATTATTATTTTTTTTATCCTTTTTTATTTTTTATTTATTTTTTATTTATTTTTTATTTATTCTTTTTCGTTTTTTATTTTTTTATTATTTATTTTTTATTTATTCTTTTTTGTTTTTTATTTATTTGTTATTTATTCTTTTTTGCTTTCAATTATTTGTTATTTATTATTTTTTGCTTTTAATTATTTTTTATTTATTCTTTTTTGTTCTTAAATTATTTTTTATTTACCCTTTTTTCTTTTTTATTTATTTTTTATTTATCCTTTTTTGTTTTTTATTTTTTTTTTATTTATTCTTTTTCGTTTTTTATTTATTTTTTATTTATTCTTTTTTGTTTTTTATTTATTTGTTATTTATTCTTTTTTGCCTTCAATTATTTGTTATTTATTATTTTTTGCTTTTAATTATTTTTTATTTATTCTTTTTTGTTCTTAAATTATTTTTTATTTACCCTTTTTTCTTTTTTATTTATTTTTTATTTATCCTTTTTTGTTTTTTATTTATTTTTTATTTATTCTTTTTCGTTTTTTATTTATTTTTTATTTATTCTTTTTTGTTTTTTTTAAATTAATTTTTTTTCCTTTTTTCTGAATAAGAAATTGAAGAAGGGGAGATGTGTATATATGTATACCTATAAGACGTAAAATGCAAGGTACGAAAACTGCGAGAGGAGGCGCGTATATAAACGTGGAGTACGAAGCGATGGCTAGGTCACGGTCAGGGCGATGCCCTCATCTCTCCAAGGAAATACTACTACTACTACTACTACTATAATACTACTCGTCGTCTCCTCGTTGTCTTGACCCCTCTCCACACCCCTTTTTTACTCCATCCGTCCAACCAAAGTTCCTACCCACCACGAAGTCTTCTCTCAGCATGTACATTCAAAATATACATACACAATATCCTCTGACACGTAAACATTCAGCGCACCAACGAAAACAATAAATCTTATTCACTAATTATTATTAATAAAGCGACAAAAAGTCGCAAAAAAAAAATTTATTAACTTCCCTCTCGTATTATTTTCCCCAGAATTTTCGCGAAAAAAGAAAATAGAATCTTTCCTCTATTCTTCGGGGAAAAAAGGGCAAAAATTATTTAATATTTTTCTTAGAAATAAAAATTAACATCAAAACATTTTTGATAAAAAGGCAATTATTCTTCAAAATTCTATCGAACTTTTTTTGAAAAAATTATTATTTTTTATTATTATTATTTTTTTTTATTATTTTCAATAATTTTTGGTAAAAAATTTTTTATTAAAATATTTAGTAAAAAATTTTCATAAAAATTTTTATAAAATTTTTTATAGGAGTTCAATTATTTTTCAAAAATAATAAATTTTTTCAGAGTAATTCAGTTATATTGAAAAAAATGTTACCAAAATTTGTTGCATGAATTCAATTATTTTCGTTAATATGTTAATAATAAAATATTCTTCGCTGAATTTCAATTATTTTTAGTGCAATTCTTAAATGAATTCTTCGAAAATGCAATTATTCATAAAATTTTATACAACTTGTTCGAAAAAATTCATAATTATTTCCAAACAATTCTTAGAAAAAATTTATTTATTTTCATAAATAATAAAATTTGGCAGGAGTTTAATTATTTTTCTTTTAACGTACAATTCTTGAATAAATTTTTCAAAAATGCAATTATTTTTATAACTTTTATTAAAATTGCTCGTAAAAATGTAATTATTATCAATAATTTTGATATGGTTTTTTATAATAATTCAATTTTAAGAAATAATCAATTATTCTATTAATTATATATGTTTATTTCAACAATTGAATTCTAGCAGAAATGTTTATAAAATTTGATTTCAAATTGAATGTCAATGAATATTATTTAAAATAATTGAAATTTTAGAAGCGTTATAGCAGGAATTTTAAGAAATAATATTGAACTTCAAAACATTTTTGAATTGAATTCGTTAAGAATTTTAATTTTTGTTATAATAATATTTTGATATTTCTTTTTGAAAAATTTATTGATTTATTATTTTTCCAAAAAGAAAAATTATTATAGTATTTACTATTTATTGAATAATTTTTTTTGGAAAATTAAATAAAAAATAATCTGAACTTAGAACAATTAGTTAAAAATTGAAAAAGTAATTGAAAGAATTTTAATTGAAAATTCAGGTAAATTCAAGCAAATAATTTCAAAAAAATTAAACTAAATTTACAATAAACTGCAAAATTTGTCAAATTTAATTAAAATAAATATTGTATTTAGAAAATTTTCCTTTTTTTACTCTTGAAAATTATTATTTTTAAATTATAATTGTACATTTGAAGAATTTGAAATAAAAATTTGGGAAATAATTGATTTTTACACTAAAATTTTAGAAAATTCCAGTATTCTTCAAAATAATCAAAATTTTAATAAACTTATTCGAATGAATTTAAAGTTTTTGCAATAATTTTTGGTAAAAAAAATTCTTTAAACAATATTTTAATTTTAAATTTGTTATAGGAAATTAAATTAAAAATTTTAATTCTCCACAGGAATTTAATTAATGAAAAATTTATTACAATTAATTTGTACAGGAGTTAAATTATTTTTCGAAAATAGTAAATTTTTCAAAGTAATTCAATTATTGAAAAAAATTGTTACAAAAATTTGTTTTGCAGAATTCGATTATTTTCGTTAATAATAAAATTCTTCGCTGAATTTTAATTATTTCTAGTTCAATTTTAATTGAATTCTTCGAAAATTTATTGATTTATTATTTATCAAAAAAAATTATTATTGTTTATTGAATCATTTTTTTGAAAATTAAAAAAATGTAATTGAAATTTAGAAACAATTAGTTAAAAATTGAAAAAAATAATTAAAAGAATTGTAATTAGAAATTTTTTTAAATATAATTAATTTCAAGTAAACAATTTCAACAAAATTAAATTAAATTTACCATTAACTGGAAAATTTGTCAAATTTAAGTAAAATAAATTTTCTATTTTAGAAAATTTTATTTCTTTTCTCATGAAAATTATTATTTAAATTATAATTGTATTTTTGAAGAATTCTAAATAAAAAATTAAAAAGTTATTGATTTTTTCAAAAATTTTAGAAAATGCAATTATTCTTCAAAATATTTTTAAACTTTTTCGAAAGAATTTAATTTGTTTTCAATAATTGTTAGTAAAAAAAATTCTTTAAACAATATTTTAATAAAATTCTTCATAGAAGTTGAATTTGCAGAAATAATAAATTGTTCCAAAGGAATTTAATTTATGAAAAATTTATTATAAAATCTGTACAGGAGTTAAATTTCTTTTTCCAAAATAGTAAAGTTTTTCATAGTTATTCAATTATTGAAAAAGTTTGTTACAAAATTTTGTTGCAAGAATTCAATTATTTTCATTAATAATAAAATAATAATTATGTTCTTCTGCTGAATTTCAATTCTTTCTAATAGAATTTCAATTTTTAAATGAATTCTTCAAAAATTTATTGATTTATTATTTTTCAAAAAAAAAAAAATATTATGTTTAGTGAATCATTTTTTTGATAATTAAAAAAAAGTAATTGAAATTTAGAAACAATTAGTAAAAAGTTGAAAAAAATAATTAAAAGATTTGTAAATAAATTGATGTAAATTGAAGTTAGTTTTAAAAAAATTAAATTAAATGTTGTAATAAAATTATTCACAGGAGTTCAATTTTTTTAACAGAAATTAAAAAAATTTTCCCGTGAAATTTTATTAATTAAAAATTCCTCCTAAAAAATTCGTTCAAGTAATTCAATTATTTTTGCAAAAAATATTATTCTTCGTAGGATTTTAATTATTTTTAATACAATTTTTAATTGATTTCTCGAAAAATGCAATTATTCGTCAAACTTTTATTAAACTTCTTTGACAAGATGCAATTATTTTCAATAATTTTTAGTAAACTAATTTTATTAAATGTATTAAATAAAAAAATAAATAAATATATAAAAATTGTTAAAATTAACCAATTCTTTCCATTTTTTTCCCAATATTAAAAATGAATATTTAAAAATTGGCATTGAAATTAGCAAAACTCATCTTTTTATTTTAGAGTCTCAATTGAAAATGATAACTGGAGAATAAGTATTATGTTTGTTGTGTGCGTGTATATAGAAGCAGTAAATTACAATCACGCCAATATAAATCGGTATAAGACTTATCTCGGAAGGATCGGTCGCTCTTATATTATTATCCTGCCATATGGTTTATGGTCCTTGCTCTTTGGTGTGCTACTATTCCTATCGAGTTACCATGAAATCGCCATGAACGATGGAGGACAAGGATAAAGGCGACAAATCTCGATTCTCGTCCAAAAAAACATTTATGCATAAAATAGACGAGAAAAATTTATTTTTACCTACGACAGTGTCGCCTACGCAATTTTTTTTCTTCTCCCCACAATACAATAATATTTATTAATACTCTATTCACACACACACACAGTTGACCGTGAAACATTAAAAAAATTTATTCTTCTACACAAGATACTTTCTTCTATTTTTAATTTCGTCAACTTTTAATTTTATTTACATTTTATAATTTTAATTTCTATTATTGTTAATTGTCATTACCAGTGTCAAATGATAAATAATAAACTTTGGATAAATTTTTTTTGTTTCAATTTCATATCCTTGGAAAAATAGTATTCGTGGAAAAAAATTTTATTCCTAAAAATCATTCGATAAATAAACATTCGGTAAATAGTGTTGTTGTATTTATTTTATTGAAAATGAAACTCTCGATAAATTAAATTTCAGGGGACATGAAAAATTCAATATCGAAAGAAATTTCATTCGGTAAATAAAGAAACTTTCGATGGATAAATTAAATTTTTCCCGTCTCTTGAAATTTAATTTTACGAGAGTTAAATTTTTTTCAGTAAAATAAATACAAAAACTAATTTAAAAAATTGGTTTTTAATTCTAAAAACGAAATTTTTTCCGACAGAGAAAAAAAATGAGGAAGAAAAACAGAAATTTCATGACCATATTGTAAAAATGCACCTTTATAAGTATCAGTATATTATCAATTACTTGGAGAATTTTTTCCAAGAGTTCTTTTTTGCGCATTACACAGGAAATCTCTCGTTATAATCCCATTAGGTTAATCAAGAGGAGAGCATCATTAGGGGAATGATTTGCGTGCTTGTTTGTATATAAAGAGATTGGCAAAACAAAGTTTTATGACGAATATAAGTGCAGGGAGTCTCTATAACGAAATTTATAAGGATTACATGAGGGAATTATAAAATAGCACTCAACATAGTTAAAGCGAACTTCCAAGAGTTGAAGCCCTATATAAACGCTAATTACATGCGCGCGTGAAAGTAGAGCACACGCCTAATCACTCTATTTCTTCATGTCCCGGGGAGAATATAATACATTTTTCCTCCCCCCCTTTCAATTTTTTTGGGGAAAATTTTTTCTTTTCGAAAATTTTTAATTTAAATCAACAAATTTAATTTTACTTATTTATTTAATAAATTAAATTAATTTTTCTTCTCTTTTTCCCCCAAGGAACTAAAATAATAGTAAGTAAAAATAAAAATTAATAAACAAATGAAAACTAGATAAAAAAATAGTCAATAAAAAATAAAGAAACAGGTAAAAACTGATTAAAATAATTTAGTAATTTTTTTTTTAATTTTTGAAACAATAATTCACTAAACATAATAAATTAAATTAAAATTTAAAACTAAATAAACAGTAAATAAACAAAAAAGAAAATAAACGGTAAATAAACAAAAAAGTAAATAAAAAATAAAGAAATAAATAAAAACTAGACAAAACTAAATAAATAGTAAGTAAACAAAGAAGTAAATAAAAAAAGAAAGAAATAAATAAAGAGTTGATAAATAAAAAAAACCTGCTAATAAATAAGTTTTTTATTTTGACAACGGAAAAAATTAAATAAAATTAAATAAAATTAAATAAAATTAAATAAAAGTAAACAAAATTAAATAAAATTAAATAAAATTAAATAAAGTTAAATAAAATTAAATAAAATTAAATAAATAAAATTAAATAAAGTTAAACAAAATTAAATAAAATTAAACAAAATTACATGAAATTAAACAAAATTTAAAAAAATTAAACAAAATCAAATAAAATTAAAAACAAAAAAATTCCAATACAATTTTTTCGTGAGAGATAAAAAAGGAAATCGAATGAAAAAAGAACCAGAATTAAAAAAACAACAACACTCCTGTATTGGCAAATATATAAATGATCCGAGCAAAAAATAGATCGACAATGATATGTTTGACAATATTTGCGATCGTTAGTGCGGTAGATCGATTTCTTTCGGGGTGTGTCACTTTACAGTGGAGTCTATGAATATTATTATATACAGGAGACAAGTATTATAATCTTCATTGAATATCACGATCACAGTAATTCAATGTGTCGTGCTTTCATATATATATATATATACAAAATATAATATATTATAAATCCCTAGGGGCAAAAAAAAGAGAAAAAAAAATTTGAAGAAAAAAATTGTCGAGGTATGTGAGAATTTGTCGATCCTAATATAGAGCGTTAACGTCGATGATTGGTCACTCTAACAGACACCTGTTTATTATAATATTACAAACACGAGTTAATTTACATATTCCGCAAAGTGGACTATTTATCGTTATAGTCAAATGTGTAATAAAAATTTAGTATAACAAAATAAAAATATAAAAAGAGAAAAAATATTTTTAAAAATAAAATAGTAGAGGGAAAATAAAATAAAATACAGAGAAGAAATTAAAAAAATATAAGGACAAAATAAAAAAATATGTAAAGACAAAATAAAAAAATATATAAAGACAAAATAAAAAAAATACACAGACAAAATAAAAAAAAATACTAAGATAAAATAAAAAATATATAAAAGACAAAAATAAAAAAAAATTCACAGACAAAATAAAAATGAATAAAATAATAAAGAAAAGACAAAAAATTATTAATAAATAATATAAAAATGTTTTTCTAACAAGATTTTTCTCTTTTGCACTATTTTGTATTTTATACAATTAATTTCTTTCTCATTTTCATTTAACAAAACTTCTTTTTTAATTTCTATTTTCATCTCCATTTTATCCAAAAATAATAAATTAATAATTTGAAAATTAAATTAAAATAAATAAACAGACAAAATAAAAATTAGAAAATAATTGAAAATAAAACTGTGAAAACTAAAAAGTATAAAAAAGTTAAAATTAAAAAATTAAAAATACAATTCTAATAAAATAGAAAATAATATAAAAAAAATAAAATGAAAAAAAGAAAATAATATAAAAAAGAAAACATGCAAAAATAGAAAACAAAGTAAACAAATAAAAAAAAAGATAGAAAACAATATAAAAATGTAAAAATAAAGAAGTAGGAAATAAAATAAAACAGAGAAAGTAAAAAATAGAAAATAGTATAAAAAAGAAAAAAATGAAAAATAGAAAACAAAATAAAACAGACAAAATAAAAATATTTTAAAAAATGAAAAAATAGAAATTAATGTAAAAAAGACAAAATAAAGAAAAAGATATCAATATAAAAATGTGAAAATAAAAAAGTAGAAAATAAAATAAAACAGACGAAACAAAAAGTAGAAAATAATGTTAAAAAAAATAAAACAGACAAAATAAAAAATATTTTAAAAAATGAAAAAATATAAATAAATGTGAAAAAGACAAATAAATAAAAAGATATCATTATAAAAATGAGAAAATAAAAAAGTAGAAAATAAAATAAAACAGACGAAACAAAAAGTAGAAAATAATATTTAAAAAAAATAAAATAAAACAGACGAAATAGAAAATCGAAAATAATTTAAAAAATCCAAAATAAAAAATAAAAGATAATGTAAAAAGGACAAAATAAAAAGGAAATAAATGCATTAAAGTAGAAAAAAATCGCAAATTATTGTGGGAAAAGTCGAATATTTCTCCCGCCTCTAAAATACATATTATATAAAAACATAAAAATCAAAATACATGAAGTCATATAGAGACTTAAAAATTACTTCTTATTTCGCCTATAATTAAGGCTGTTCAAAAATTTTTTTAATAGCCCGCGCAAACTAATAGCACACTTAAATTTTGTTTATGTTTTCAAGAATGCTCGTGTTCAATTAAAAGGGTGTTTTTTTTTTGGAGAAATTTTTTAAACAAAATGATTATACAGGAAAAAATGTTTGCACATAAAATTGCCATATGACTACTGTAATTATTGCAGAGGGAAAAATCGTTAAGTATGCATAGAAAAATTTAAATGTGCCTAAAATATCAGTAAGTACTTCCTCAATGAGAATGGCAAAAGTACATATAATTATTCGCAAAAGGTGCATTAATTTCTACCAACGAAGAAAAACAATTTTCAATCTTAGAAATTTTACCCCCCAAAAAAATTAATTATTACCTAAATTATCAATAAATATTAAAATATGTGAATTAAAAAGAATTAAAATTTCGAATAAAATGATGAAATAAAAAAATTATTATTTCGATTGAATCAATTTTTCATTTCAGTTAAATTAACTGTTTTCAATAGTAATTTTTTATTTTATTTATTATATACAATTTAAAATAAATTTTTAATGCAATTAAAAAAATTAATTTATTAATAATAAAATTAATTAAGTGTCAATTAAAAACAAATTGTTAAAAATAATTATTTGTTCAAAATTAAAATACAATTTGATTTAGATAAAAATTATTTGCTTTAAAGTAAATTTTTCATTTGATAATAAACAAAAAGTAATTTGTTATTTCATAAATAAAAATGAAGAAGTTAAAAAGTAACATATAAATAAAAATAAAGAAAAAAATAAAAATTAATCAATGCAAATAAACAAAAAAATTAAAAAGTAATAAATAAAAATTAACAAGTAAAAAGTGGTAAATAAAAATAAACAAATAAATAAGTTAAAAAATTAACCAATGAACAAATAAAAAATAAGCAAATAAAAAAATAAACGAATAAATGAAAATAAATAAAATGAATAGCAATAAATTATGTTTCTTATATACTACGCCTAGAAACAACTCGTTTGTGAGAGAACTTTCATGCCATCTGGACGGCAGCATTCGGAGTTGCAATGGCGCGAAATTCAAATTTGAAAAAATTTCAAATAGTAATAATTATTTTTATTTATAATAATTATTATATTATTATTTAAAAAAACCTGTCAATGATTTACAAATTGAGTCTCGAATAATTTTTTAAGCTCTATATTATTTTTCGTCGCAAATATTATACAAATACTATCAATTCGATTGCCAGTCATTAGTTCCACCTGCATGACACAGAGATCATATTGTGACAACTGCTTATTAAAATAATTCAGAAAATGCTAATTTCCATCGATCAATTTGTCACTTTAGTGCTCGGCTAAAGTGATGGAATGAAAGGAGTCCTTTATTACCTTCACTCTCCCACTTTGCAATTTAATTTCAGAATATTCAACTTGCATAGACAATTTTGCATCACTCTCTTGTCAAAAAAAAAAAAAAAAAAAAAAACCATAATGAACACAGAGTTTATTATTATTTTTTTTTCAACTATGATTATTATTGTAGAAGTAAAGTTATGCGCATGCAATGTGCTCCCCTATCTTGACACTTGAACAGATTAGCTTATCCTGGCTAATATGGAGACATGAAACGGCAGTCGTCACGGACGTTAACGCCATGACACCTTCACTACAACCATAAATTCACGTCCCTTAGCACCTTGCATGTCTTCCTGAAATTTATTGCTCTCTTAAAACTTCTTTTCCTTTCTTTTCTGTTTTTCTTTTTTTTCCCTTTCTCTTTATCTTCGAATTAATCGATTCGAGTGTTAATTAATATTTTAATTTTTAAAACCCAAGAGGTAGTAATTTATTTTCTTTTCATTTTATTTTTTTTAATAAAATTCTATTTTTTATTTTCTCAATTAAAAAATTAATCGTAATAAAAAGAGTGCTAATTAAATTATTGGGAAAAATAACACTAAAGGTAAAAAAATGAATGAGAAAAAAAATTGAAAATTCTGCAAAGAATTTTTTTGCTAACCTAATTGAATTTCTACGAAGAATTTTATTTACTGATTTGAAAATAAATCGATTTTTATTAAATATTTAAAGAAAATAAACGAATTGTTCCGAGAAAATTTATAAAAATTTGAATTTTGCGCCATTATAACTCTGAAAGTTGCCGTCCAGATGGCATGAAAGTTCTCTCACAAGCGAGGTATTTCTGGGAATAGTATATAAGGGGCGGTCATTTTTTGCTATTCACTTTATTTGTTTATTTTTATCAATTTCCTTTTTTCGATTTCTATTTAATAAATTTTATTTGTTTATTTTTGTTTATTACTTTCTATTTTTTCGTTTATTTTTATTGATTACTTGTTATTTTCTGATTATTTTTATTTATTGCTTTTTATGTTTTCGTTAATTTCTTCATTTATTATTTATTATTATAATAAATTATTATTTATTATTATAAAAAGTCCATTCATTTGTTATTTAAAAAAAAATATTTTTTACTATTTAATGAAAGAAAAATAGTTTTGTTAATTAATTTCCGCCTATAAAATTGAATAGAAAAATAAAATAATAAATGTCCATGATTCATGAAAATATGATAATGAACGTGATTCATGAAAAAAGAATAATGAACATAATTCATGAAAATAGAATAGTGATTGTAATTTGTAAAAATAGAATAATTTTAATTCAGAAAAATACAATAGTAAACAGAATTCATAAAAATAAAATAATGACCATAATTCATAACGAGTTAAATAATGATCATAATTTATAAAAGAAAAAAATTAAATCAGTATAAAGATCGATCAAGTTCATTAAAAAAATTGATATTGAATACTAATCGCATTCAATTGAAATTTAATTCCTAAATAATTATTTAACAGCTAATGTAAATTGTAATAATGATTTTTTTTATAATTTAATACTCAAATAATTACACTGAAAAATAATTTTCTTTAATCGAATCGAATCGACTATACTTGACAATTACTAATTAATATTAGTAATTATTATTAATTAAATGTTTATTTGAATCAAATAATTTTTATTACAAATAATTTTAATTATTAAATTGTTAATATAATTATGAAATTATTCGATTCAAGTAAATATTTAATTAATAATAGTCAAAGTAATTGGTTAATTTATCAAAATAAAATTTTTTTTACCGTCTGTTTAAAAATTTAATAATTGAATACTAAAGTAATTAATTATTAATAATAAATAATGTAATTCTTAAATAATTTATTTATACATTTAAATTAATAATACTATAAATTATTATTAATAAATAAATATAATTGACAAAAAATTATTAATAATAAATAAATGTGATTGTCAAATAATTATTAACAATAAATAAATATAATTCTCAAATAATTATAAATAATAAACAATTGCCATTTTCTCGTAGTGGTATCATTACTTTTTCTTTTGTTATGTAAAAATAATTGTTACACTTTCAGGATATGGGCACAAAAAAAATTCCTCTCGAGAAAGAAAGTGCGAAGAATTATCTCTTTTGTATATTTTTTTCTCTCCTTTTTTAAAAATATATTTCAAAGTTTAGAAAAAAAAGTTATTTTACACTAGGAAGAAATATTGAGGAACAAAACAATTTTCTACACATATATATAGAGAGGGAGATATAGGAAAATTACGAGTTCTTAAAAAAGTAATTATCTTTTAGCTTGTTAACAGTGGCACATACACTACACGCGCCAAGCAATAAAGGAAAAGTACTGGAATTGTTAAGACAATTAGCTAACGATTTTCAATGTGTGAAGTGACACTTGGAATAAATTACAAAATAATCTTTGAAAAAAGAAACAACTAAAGTGTATTTATGTGTAAAAACATTGATTATATTCCTTGATTTTTACGATTTTCTATAAACGTTTTATTTTTCCAACCCATTGCGAAAGAAACAAAAATTAAAAAAAGCTTTTAAAGAATAAATTTTTGTTGTTGTAATGTTTGTATTATTATTTTATTTTTATTTATATTTAAACTTTTACTTTATATTTTCATTATTTTTTAAATTATTCATATTAATTATGTATTTTAATTATTTATTTTAATTATTTATTTTAATTATTTTTTTTAATTATTTATTTTAATTATTTATTTTAATTATTTATTTTAATTATTTTTTTTAAATTATTTATTTTAATTATTTATTATTAACTATAATTAAGCAAAAAAATTAACAAACCTAAAAATGTTAAAGAACAAACAAAAATTACACTGAAAAAAAATTTATTTCTCTTACATAAAATTTATTCGATTCAAGTAAACATTTATTTGATAATAGAACAAGTAATTGATTATTTGAAACAAATAATTTTTGTCTTCAGTGTAAAATTATTGTTTTTAATACCATCACTTTGTAAGGCCATAAACTATAATTTATATTTTCCTTCAACATTCCTGAAACATTATGTCACCTAATTCTTTTTTTCCCATCGATTATTATTTAACAACTTTTGCAACAAAGAAGAATAATAATTTGCCAATTAAAAAAGGAGAAAAAAAAACAATACAAGTGATTCAGTGAAAATTACAATTACAGAGTGTATAGTTGAGAGGAGAATTTTCTTTATATCAAACTATAATCTTCGTTATTAATCAAAGTATGTGATTATGTTCTTGACAAAAAAAAAAGAATAGAAAAGTGGGTGTTTTAAATTAGTAGCGAGAAAATGTACATATACTTTTATTGTTTTCATACTTAAATATAATTTAGTGTGTATTTTAAGCTGTGAGTTGACGAAAAAACAGGGTTGAATGTACTACCGGTTACTACAGAGTACAGACACTTTTTATTTTTAATTACTGATATTGTCACAACAGGAAATTTGTACCATTAAGAAACCACTTTCACTCTCTGGTTTGCTTGGTTCATTTATACAAAGTTTATGTATGTACTTCTCCTATCAGTCATATATGTAATGTGACATTAAGTTCATTATGTAATGAATCTCTCACTTTTTATCTTATTGTTTATCTCTTTTTTCTTCGTTTTATTTTTTTTTCTTTACGTTCTTTTTTTTATTTTTTTCTTGTTTACTATGAAATAATAATGAAAAATAAATAAAAATAAATAAAAATAAATAAATATAAATAAATAAATAAAAATAAATAAATAAATAAACAAATAAATAAAAATAAATAAATAAATAAAAATAAATAAATAAATAAACAAATAAATAAAAATAAATAAATAAATAAAAATAAACAAATTAACAAATAAATAATAAGCGAATAAAAAATAAATTAATAAAAATAAACAAATAAAGTGAATAGCAATAAATGACCGCTCCTTATATACTATGCCTAGAAATATCTCGCTTGTGAGAGAACTTTCATACCATCTGGACGGCAACTTTCAGAGTTATAACGGCGCGAAATTCAAATTCAGCGAAAAAAGAAAGCAAACTCACTGATTATTCAGAGGGATTATTTTTAGTACGAAGTTAAAAAACAAACATTACATTCTTAAAATATTAATTATTTTATTAAATTGAAATAAAAAAAGAGTTAATAAAAATCAAGAAGTGAGGAAAAAGTAAAATAGTAAAAAAAAATAAAAAAATTCGATGGCAAATAATGTATAGTAAAGCTAATAAAAAAACAGTAAAATAAAGAAAATAAAAAAATAAATATCGAGTAAATAAAAAATAAGTCTTAGCCAGAAAAAAATTTAAATTAAGAATTCAAAAATTTAAATTAAGAGTTAAAAAATTAAAATCGTAAAAACTTTAATTAACAATTAAAAAACTAAAATTGTAAAAATTTTAATTAAGAGTTAAAAAAAACTAAAATGGAAAAAATTTTAATTAAGAATTAAAAAACTAAAACGAAAAAAATTTAAATTAAGAGCTAAACATTTTAAAACGAAAAATATTTAAATTAAGAGTTAAAAAATAAAGGCGAAAAAAAATTAAGAGTTAAAGAATAAAAACGAAAAATTAAAAAAAATAAATAAAAAATTAATTAAAACATTATGCAAAAGAGCAATAATAATAAGAAAATGTCTAAGAGTAACATTGTAATAAACAGATAATCCGTTATGGGGGAAAAAATTACATCTGGGTTAATCGGCTTCTGCGGCTTTTTAAGATTGACATCGACGTTGATAATAAACAGGTGGGACCATATGTTCGACACGTATTAAACTTGAAATATAATCCACTCTCCTCTATATACATACATGCAAACATAAAATAAAGTTTACCTCCGCACATAAACTGCCAACTAAATCTGCATAAAGTGATTGGAAAATATGACGTAATTTACCCCGGTAATATCTGACGATCATCTTCCAAAGCGACTACTACATAGAGGTCTTTATAATTACTCGCACTCGCTCGAAAAAAACAAATAAAAAAAAACGGAAAGGAAAAGGAAGAAGAAAAAAATAAGAATTTAAAAATAAAAACATATTAATTTTCAAAGCCACTGTGCTTACTAATTTGCAATTATTCTGATGGTTGATATTCTCGCTCAATTATCAGCAAATCAGTGCCTTGAGATGGACTTTCTCCTTTTACTGATTTATATTATTCTTATCATTCCGAAGACACTGTAATTATATTATACACGTGTATGGAAACATTTAAATAAATATAAAGCTTTGAATATTTTTTTTCTTTACTATTTTTCTACTTTTTTCGAAAAATGCTACTTTTTTCGACATATTTTTAATTCATTTTTCTAATTAAATTTACAAAATAAATAATTAAAAAAATTTTTGTGCAATTGCAATTTTGTAAAACTTTTTTAACTGTAAATATTTTAAATTCAAAGTATTAAATAAATTTTTAACTAATAGTATTTGAAATGAAAATATTTTAACTAAAGTATTTTAATTACAAATATTTCTAACTAAAAGTATTTTCAAATAGAAATATTTTTAACTAAAAGTATTTCAACTAAAAATATTCTTAACTAAAAGTATTTTAATTACAAATATTTTTAACTAAAAGTATTTTAAATAGAAATATTTTTAACTAAAAATATTCTTAACTAAAAGTATTTTAATTACAAATATTTTTAACTAAAAGTATATTTTCAGATAGAAATATTTTAACTAAAATTATTCTTAACTAAAAATATGTTAACTAAAAATATTCTATGTTAAAAATAGTTTAACTAAAAATATTTCAACTAAAAATATTCCTCACTAAAACTATTCTTTACTAAAAATATTTTTAACTAAGATTATTTTAACTAAAAATATTCTTAACTAAAAGTATTTCAATTAAAAATATTTTAAACTAATAGTATTTTAATTAAAAATATTTTTAACTGAAGGTTTTTCAAGTAAAGATATTCCTAACTATAAATATTCTTAACTGAACATGTCTTAACTAAAAAGTATTCTCAACTAAAAATATGTTAACTAAAAATATTATAAGCTAAAAATTTTTTAACTAAAAATATTATTTACAAAAAAATATTTTAAAGTAATAGTATTTTAATTAAAAATATTTTTAACTGAAGGTTTTTCAACTAAAAATGTTCCTAACTATAAATATTAACTAAACATATTTTGACTAAAAAATGTTCTTAACTAAAAATATGTTAACTAAAAATATTATAAGCTAAAAATTTTGTAACTAAAAATATTATTTACAAAAAAATATTTTAAAGTAATAGTATTTACAAAAAAATGTTCTTAACTAAAAGTATTTTCAAATAGAAATATTTTTAACTAAAAGTATTTTAACTAAAAATATTCTTAACTAAAAGTGTTTTAAACTAATAGTATTTTAATTAAAAATATGTTATCTAAAAATATTCTAAGTTAATAATATTCTAAGCGAAAAATTTTTTAACTATAAATATTCTTTACTAAATATATTTTTAACTAAAAAGTATTTTAACTAATATTTTAACCAAACATATTTTTAATTGAAAGTTTTTCAACTAATAATATTTTAACCAAAAATGTTTTTATTCGCAAGTTTTTCAACTAAAAATATTTTATTTCCTCTCTAAACTTGAATTTATAAAAATGTTTACTTTTGTCTATTCTAAATTGAATTTTTCCTTTTAAAATAGCATATTTTATTACTGAATAATAATTTACATTAATTTTACTAATAAATAGTAATTTCTACTAATTTATATAGGTAAAATTAACTAACCTAAAAGCAAATAGTAAGTTACTAATTCTTAATAATAAACTGTTTTACTTATTCAAATTTAGAGAAAAAAATTATATTACTAATTTACAATAAATAATTAAATAATACAAGTAATAATCAAGCGCCTATAAAAATGCAACGACAAAATTATTACACAATTATTTTAATTTACAAAAACTATTTTCCCTCCTCATTTTCATAAATATGAAGAAAAAAAAATAGAAAAAAAGTGCCATTCAACTGTGTGATATTTTTAGAATAACTTAATTAAAACACTATTGCACAATTATAACACAGAAAATAACTTTCGCGATTCAAATTAATCACTTCCTATGCCTCTGAGATAACTATTAATATATATTTACATAGCGATTGCAGTAGTTAGCAATTATGAATTTTCATAGCCAGTTTGACTATACATATATATATTTTTTTTCTTTTTTTTCCTTTAATCGCGGTTATAATATTATGTCTATAAATAAAATCTGGTCAAAGCGATGGAAAGTTTGATTAATAGACATGTTTTTCTTCTTTTCATTTATATTATATTAAAATATATATCTCTTTTCCGGATGTTTTTTTTCTCTTTTTCAATATAAAAAATTTTTTTTTATTGTTCAATAAGGACTGCAAGTTCATTTGATTTTAAATTGTGAAAAAGATGAATTATTATTTAATAAAGGAATCCTTTTACGAACACAAATCCGATCAGTGGAATAATCCATCTATATTTATGGATATTTTAATAGCAGTTGTTATATTGTATTTTCCTATGACGCACGCACGTGACTTTTAAATGTTTCTTTAGATTCAATATAATAAATAATTCCTCGCTGATATATCGACATCCCGATTGATCCCGATTCAAAGGAATTTAGATTAAATTTATAATAGTTGTTGTCATTAATATAATTTTTATTTATTTTTATTTATTTTTATTATTTTTCTTATTATTTTTCTTATTATTTTTCTTATTATTTTTATTTATTTTTATTATTATTTTTATTTGCATTTTCATTTTCATTATTATTGTTTTCTTTATTCTTATTTTTTTACTTTTACTTTTATTTTTACTATTAGAAGATTAAACTTTGTCATACCTTAAAGAATTTTTCATTTTGAATATCCATATATAAAAAGTCCAAAAAAATTACCTGCAACAAAAAAGAGAAACAAATTATTTAACTGATTAGAAAAAATTATTATCAATATCAATAAAATAATTAAACAATAAATTTTTTTTCACCTTCAGTGTTTTCGAAAATTGCTATCACAAAAATAAAAAAATAATTAATATTAACCAATATTTAGTTTAGAATTAATTTGTTTTAATTTTAATCTAAAAAGTTATATTTTTCTAAATAAAATACAAATTAGAAGAAGTAAAAAAAAATATTGTAGTTTATTTAAACGTTCGAAACTTTAGGAATACATTATAGTGTATATTATAATATGTTATGCTATTATAAATAAATTACAATATAAATAAATAAAAATAATAAATATTAAATAAATAAAAATAATAAATTTAAATAAATAAAAATAATAAATTTAAATATTATACTTTAAATAAATAAAGAAAATAAAAATATATTTATAAATAACATATTATATATAATGCGCATGTAATTCTCTTGACAATAAATAATAATACAATATTAGCGATTCCAGAAATAAAAAAAAAAAGAAAAAAAATTGTATAATAAATAATTTTGAAGATAAATCTGAATGTTGTTGGTAATATTTTAACTTTTATTGAATAATATTTATTTATTATTATATATTAAGTTATTTTATCATAAATGTGTACATATCTATGTAAATGCGAAGAAAACTTTTAAATATATACATATCCGTATTACTTGCATTGATTTACGTAATTCTCAACCTACTCCTACGTGTGTCTTTGATTTTTATGTCAAATGTTATATTATGTAACGCCCATTTGTGTAAGATAATATTCAAAAAATAAAATTTTCCAGAAAATTCATTAGGTAAATCACTGAATCATTTTTTTTCCTCAGATATTGAATTTCTTATAAAAAAAAGGGAAATTTTCGAAAAGAAAGTTAAAAAGCAAATTTTTTACATATTAAAATTTATTCATTATTTATTTATTTATTATTTAAAAATTTGATTGTCATTAACATATTAAAATTTAAGAAAAAAAATCATTTTTAGAATTCTTTCACTCAAATGTTTTAAAATTCAATTATTTTCAATATTTTCATTCCAATTTTTTAAAATATAAGATATTTGTAATATTTTAAGAAAAATGTAATTCTTTTTAAAATATTTTACCAAATTTCAATTATTTTAAATCTTTTTACCAAATCTTTGTTACCAAATTTCAATCATTTTTAAAAGATGTTTTCAAATTTAAATGATTTTCAAAACATTCTACAAAATTTAAATTATTTAAAAAGATTTTAGCAAATTTTAATTATTTTCAAAAGATGTTACCATAAATTCAATTATTTTTAACAAGAAAATTTTAATTATTCAAATGTATTTATTATTAATTACTTATTATTTAAAGATTGAATTATCATTAAAATTAAACTAAAAAAAAATTGAAAAGAGAAACTTGAATAGAAAATTAAAAACCAAATTAAAAATGGAAAATTAGAAAGAGAAAGAAAAAAAAATAATTTGAAAGAAAATTGAAACGAGAAACTAAAGAAGAAAAAAATAAACTTGAAAAAAATTCTCTAATCAATAATAATAAAAATAATCAAAAATAAAATAATTAAAATGAAAAAAAAACAAATCGGGGTAATTAGAGGACGCACAAAACCGAAAAATAATTCCTAATATCCCCACAATAAAACAATTAATTATCAATCATCAAATTATGATTAATAGTTGATGGGCACAAGTTAATTGAATTCTATAAATGAAATTCTTTCAAACGGGAAAAAATTCCACTTAATGTAATTTTAATAGCAAGGTCAAACCTTGAATTGAAAGGTGGTGGATTTTTGCTCTTCTTTTTTACAATTTTTTTTTTTTTTTTTTTTTTTTAAGGACATTAAGTATATATGTAGTCGCACGTGCAATCATTAAAATACATACAGCTAATGTTTATATATATATAAAAAGAGAGAGAAAACACGGGACAAACACGTTTACACGGCAGGGCACTCATTTCACATTACACATTCGTGTCGTGCTTGTGTGGAACTCTGACACGACAACGCAACATAAATCATAAACGGTACAGAAAAAATATCAAAAATTCTTTCCTCACATTTATATATGCACGAATAATCAGTCGAAAAAAAATTCTTGATTAATACTGTTAACATTCAAAGAACAGCGAGTGACGAGGTCAATTTTCCTCGGGGCAAAAAAGAAAATTTAGAAAATAAAACAGAACTAAGAAAAAAAATTAAAAATTAATTAGTTAATTTTATCAATATTTTTTAATTTTTTAATAATTAATAAAATTTGCTTATTATTTAAAAAAAAATTTATCAAGTATTTCACTAACTAATAAATGTATTAATTTTATTTATAATAAATAAATAAATAATAATAAAAAAATAAATAAATAGTTAAATAAATATTTAAACAAATAATAAAAATATAAATAAATAAACAATTTTTTAATAATTAATAAAATTTAATTATTATTTTTAAAAAATTATCAATTATTTTACTAACTAAAAAGTGTATTAATTTTATAAATTTTATTAATAATTAATAAATAAATATTAAATAATTAAATAAATAATAAATATATAATTAATTAATTTTAATTAATAAATAATAAATAATAAATAATAAATAATAAATAATAATAATAATATGAAATAATTAAAAAAATTAATAATATTCCCAACGAGTCACCGATTCTTATATACACCGACGCGTTCATCTCGCTTGCGAGCGAATTTTCATGCCCCCTGGACGTCAAAGTTCAGAGTTAAAATGGCGCGAAATTCAAATTGCAATAAAACAAAAAAAAACATTAATCAAGAAAACTCACTTTGTGAAAGTCTGAATAATTTGATTTCTTAATTGGACGTATTACTTCATAACTCAATATGTAATAAATACATTTCCTGTCGATTAACATTGTCTGAATAATAAACTGGTTATTTTTCGACAGAATCGAATCAAATCAATATTATCCAGCATGGCAATAATGTATATATTTTACGTACCAAGTTTGTTGCTGATTTTTCACTAAAATAAAACTTGTCGAATGAATCTAATTAACAATTTTCATCTCGTCAAACCTGTTTGGCAATTTTTTTCCCCCACTTTTTTTTCAAGAAAGAAAAAAAACCCCTTTAATAATTATAGCGAATTGAGATACACATTAATATCCATATTTTTCTATAAAACACGCGTTTGGAAAAGTATTCACATTTTATATGCTTTAATTTCTCATATAATTTGAAAGGAAGAAAAAATTATAAATTTTAATTGCTCAATATAGGAGAATATTGTCTCGTTAATTAAAGACCTGAATTAGTTTTTTTTTTCCTCTTCATTTGCGATACACGCATTTAATTTTCTCTGCTAGAGCTGAAAATTACTACAGTAGTAGAAAAAAAGGAAAAAAAAGATTTCGTATCTTATTTTATACAAATTGAGAAAGCAAATTTTCTTTTAATTTTGTTTCTATTTTGCTATTTATTTCAACCGGAAATAAATATTCGAAACTTGATTTACTAAAATTAATATAATTAATTCTAGGCTTCACAGTCGATAATAATTAAAAAAACAGCGAGTAAAGAAGTAAATAAAGAATAAAATATAAATAAATAAAATATTTTTAGGTAAAATAGCGTTTACCAACTTCAAAATATTTTTATTTAAAATAATTTTAGTTATAAAATATTTTCAGTTAGAAAATTTTAGTTATAAAATATCTTTAGTTAAAGTACTTTTTGTTAAAAATATTTTCAGTTCACTTTTTTAAGTTATAAAGTATTTTTAGTTAAAAATATTTTCAGTTGAAATACTTTTAGTTAAATGTATTTGTAATTAAAATACTTTTAGTTAAATGTATTTGTAATTAAAAAACTTTTAGTTAACAAATGTTTAGTTAAAAATATTTCCAGATAAAATACTTTTCGTTAACAAATTTTTAGTTAAAAATATTTCCAGACAAAATACTTTTAATTAAAAATATTTCCAGATAAAATATTTTTGGTTAAAAATATTTCCTGATAAAATATTTTTGGTTAAAAATATTTTCATTTAAAATACTTTTAGTTAAGTGTATTTTTAGTTAAAATACCTTTAGTTAAGTGTATTTTTAGTTAAAATACCTTTAGTTAAGTGTATTTTTAGTTAAAATACCTTTAGTTAAGTGTATTTTTAGTTAAAATACTTTTAGTTAAAAAAATTATAGTTAAAATACTTTTAGTTAAAAATATTTATAATTAAAATACTTTTACTTAAAAATATTTTTAATTAAAATACTTTTAGTTATGAATATTTTTAGTTGAAATACTTTTATTAAAAAAAATTATAGTTAAAATACTTTTAGTTAAACAAATTTTGCAGTAAAAATTTTTTTAGTTAGAAATATTTATAATTAAAATACTTTTACTTAAAATTTAAAAATATTTTTAATTAAAATACTTTTACTGAAGAACATTTTTAGTTGAAATATGTTTAGCTATAACTAATAAGTAATAATAATAATACTTATTAATAATATAAATTACTATCAAAATTTTACTAGTAAATAATTACTTCTACTAGTTTTTTAGTAAAATTTACTAATTCAAAAGAAACTTTAACCCTTCTAAACGTCAATTATTTTCTTCAATTTTAAAATTAAACATCAATTATTTTTCAAAATGTTCCGATTGTTCTTCGAAAATTCAATCATTTAAATACAAGTATTCAATCTTTTATAATAAATTCAATCTGTAAATGTATTTTTGAAAATTTATCAACATTTAATATTTTGCTAAAAATTATAATAAAGACATTTTTACAATTAATTGTCATAAAAAAAAAATTTCGAAATTTAATATTTTTTTATTTCGATACAACTGAAAAATTTCCCAAAATTTTATGAAATCTTTTAAAACAATACTTGAATTTTTTGATAAAATGTAATGAAATGTTTGAAGAATTTTAATTATAAATATGAACGCATGATTTTCATCAAAATTTCAAAGAGTTTTTAAAAATTTAAATTTACTTTATTCAAAAATAATTATGTCTTAAAAAATTATTTCAAAACAATTCAAAAAACGCAAAATAATTAATTTTGGAAAAATTTAATTAAAAGTTTAAAAAATAATTATTTTCTCCAAAAAATGTTAAAAATAATTCTGGAAAATTTTAATTGTTTTATTTTTTGTACCTGTATTAATATTTTTATTTTCGAAATATATAACTACTAGTTTTAAAAATATGAGAAAAGAATTCATTTTTAAAAAATTAGATTGAAAAATTCCTAAGAAAATTACTCTTTTCAAAAAATACTTTTAATGAAATTTTTAGAAGCTAATTTTCATAATTTTTTTTTTGTTTTCATTAAACAATTTCAATTTCAAACAATGTTTTCATTAGAAATTTTTGATGGCGGAAATATTTTTAATTTTTTCAAACGAAAATTGTTTTAAAAAGTTTAAAGATTTTTCGAAAAATTTTTCCCCTCTTCTGCAGTTTGATTGTTTTTCTTATCAGAAATGTGGAATTACTGCATTTATTACACAATTACCAGTGAGTATATTGACAAGGACTATTGCAATAATTCACCAGGATTATCACTGATTCCGTGGGTGGTTTTGATAGAGAGGTTTGTATTACAGCATTGGGCAAGAATTCCAAGTGCCTTCGATATTTCACGCGGTTTCAAGGAAATCTATATATGTGCGTTTGTAATGATTCCGTTGTGGACTTTCACTTTGCATTACGTTTTACGTGTATCTCTCTATATATAAAACACGAGTAAATAAAATTATCAATGAATTGGGTTGATTCCTACTCGACAACATCTTTAGTAGTTTTGCTTCTTTCTTTGTTTCTTTGTTTCTTTGCGTAATTTTCTTTCTTTCTTTCTTTCCATACTTTTCCTTCTTTCTTTCTTTGTATACTTTTCTTTCTTTCTTTTTATGTTGGTGTTAACAATTTTTTTTCCTACCACATTAGAAATACTTGTTTTCTTCTTTTCAGCTAATTTTTGTTTTTGGTGAAACGGTTTTTTTTGGGGATTCGTTTGTTGCAATTCACTGTATAGAGGGAGAAATATGTTGCTGGACAATAATGATGGTGAACGGTACTAAAAATACGGGACAAAAGTCTAAATATAGTTGGAATGGAGATTGCACGGTGTAGCATCTTGATAGCATTGGAAAAGTTTGTTCCAACTTGGATGGTGGTTGGTAGCATAATGATAGCACCTTTTTGCTATTCGTTTCTCGTAGTTTATCAAGCTCCAGTTGCAGAATTATCCAGATTGAGGATAATGCTACTGAATACAAGAAGAATTTACAAAAAAGCCTCAATTTTTAATGCTACAAACACTGATAAGCTGGTTCATGCTATATACGGAGGAGCATAAAATTGTCGAATAATCATTATACCAACAAAACGGTTGATAGTGCATATGCCAATAACAAAATCCAGATTATCCAGAGTGGGATGGATTTTTTGAACCATCATAGCAAAAAAAAATAATTGATGCTAAATGCCAATAACAAAATCCGGATTATTCGGAGCATCGTAAAATTTTTGAGCCATCCTACCAAGAACATAGTTGATCCAAAATACCAATGGCAATATTTGGATTATTCGGAGCAGCATAAAAATTTCCAACTATCATACCAACGATACAATTGATACTAAATACCAATAACAATATTTGAATTATCCAGAGCAGTATTAAATTTACATCATACCAACATGTTTGGTACAAAATACCATCAAAATTGGGTCAAAAGTTTATTGACTCACATCAATACCTCTGACCCAATGTCGATGGTATTTAGTATCAATCATACCCATCGAAATTAATACGGATCATCATAAATTTTTTCGAATCATCCTGCATGCCACCATCCTCCTTTTTTCCTCATCCTCCCCAGTCTGTTAAACTCCAGATGCAGCACTGTTTTTTTTTTGTTTTTCGAGTCCCAAAAAGAAAAGGAAACAGTAAAATTTTATTTCTGAAAGGAAGAGTGTCGAGGTTATTGGACGTTTGATGTTTTGCGTATCAGCGCCAGAATGAAAGGACACGTGCTCGCCACATGGCTGACAATATTTTTTTTTTCATCTTCTTAAAAAAAGAATAATCTTTTCTTCGCGAGAGAAGCCGGACTTTGTACACGTGTTCCTTATGTATACACACTCACTCTCCCCGTATGATATTATTCTAACAAAGGTTTTTAAATACAGAAAAAAGAGAGAACCACTTCCTTGATGCATTATAATGCAGTTCACTGAACTCAATCGCGAAAGAAAGGATTACAAACGAACACCTTGTTGTTTTATTCCTCCTGAATTTTATCTCCTCTGTTCTATTTTTTTATTTCCTCTATCCACAACAACCTTCTAGTCTGTAAAACGATTAATAATTTTTCAAAAGTGCTTTTTCTATCTTTTTTTCTGTACTATCCACAGGTCTATAAAAATATTTTTTTTGAAAAGTATGCTCTGTTCTGCTCACAAAGGTTCTAGTCCATAATAATTTTCGAAAAGTATTATTTTGATTGCTAGTTTTTTTTTGTCTACGGATCAACATAGTAGAAACTGAATTTATTCTCCTGGGGAAAATATGTCGAGTCTGAGGGAAATAATTCTTATCATCCTTCTTAAATTTTCGACGGGAACATTAAGTGATTCAGGAATCAACAACAACAAAAAACATAAATAAATAAATAAATAAATAAAAGAAACAGAGGGGGGAATAGCAAGCATTGAGTTTGTGAATCTAGAAAGATAGTGATTACATTCAATCGAAAAGTAAAGATAAGAAGTGCAAAGTGTGATGTCTGTTATCTGAGTCATGCAGAATCCATTATAGTTTGTACAAGTTGATTTACATGTAAGGTGTCTCCAATAAGGCGTGTTTCAACTGACCAAGCGAGAATATATTCTTTTATCTTGATGGTGTATTCAATTCTGGTTATCAAATTTCAAAAGTGTCACGTGCAATGTACTTATTTTCTATCAATGAACTTTTTTCTTTTACTACCAATTTTATTGCTTCTTTTTCCTCTTCTTTTTTTGCTCCTTTTCCTTTTATGTTTCCTTTATTTTTCTTCTGGTTCTGTTCCTTTTTCTTTTGCCTTTTGCCTTTTCTTTTTCGCTTCCTTTTCCTTTAGGTTCCTTTTTCTGTTCCGTTTTGTTTCTTTTGCTTTTTCTGTTTCTTTTCCTTTAGGCTCCTTTTTCCTTTGCCTTTTTCTGTTCCTTTTTGTTTTTTTTTTACTTTTTCTGTTTCTTTTCCTTTAGGTTCCTTTTTCTTTTGCCTTTTTCTGTTCCTTTTTGTTTCTTTTTTGGTTCCTTTTCCTTCTTCTGTTCCTTTTCCTTTAGGTTCCTGTTTCTTTTGCCTTTTTCTGTCCCTTTTCGTTTCTTTACCCTTATGTTCCCTTTTTTGCTCCTTTTTGTTTCTTTTTTGGTTCCTTTTTCTTCTTCTGTTCCTTTTCCTTTAGGTTCCTTTTTCTTTTGCCTTTTTCTGCCTCTTTTTCGGTTCCTTTTTCTTCTTCTTCTTCTTTTGGTCCTTTTGTTTTTGACACCGCGGGTTTTACTTTTCGACTTTTACCACTTTTCACAAAGCTATCTAATTAAGATCACAAAATACTATCCTGTCGATCAATCACACTGCGGTTTGGAAAAAAATTTCTTTATTCTCAACCCACTTACAGCGTAGGGAAATTCACTTCGAGATGTTCTAAGGAGTTTCTCTTATGGGACAAGTGCAAGTAAATTATTATTCAGTTTCAAGGAAAGTTGCATAGTGGTACTCAATTTTTTTTCTATCTCTAAGAAATACATTCTTTCTGAAAGTTTTCTCTCTTTTTTTTCAATATTCGAAAATTAACGTCTCTTTCAAAGAAGAGAAAGAAAATGGTGACTATCAGGGTTGCCACTAATATTTAATTTTATTTTTCCCTGACTTTTCCCTGATTTCCAAAAAAAAATTTCATTTTTTCCCTGACCCTAAAGAATATTCTGATTCACTCTAAAAATTATTAGATAATCAAGAAAAAATGTTCTATTTACATTTTTTTACAAATTTCATTAATTGTAAAATTATTCAAAAACATCAATAACTTCTTTTTTAAAGAAATATTTAATCATTATTTTTCTGTATGAATTAAAATTTTTCAAAACATTCAAATTCAAACCTTTTTAAATTGAAAAACTTATAAGAATATTATTACATCTTCTTCATGTTTTGTAATAATTTAAATTACCATAACATTTTTCAGAATAGGTTAATTATTTACAAAAATCCTGAAACAATCCTTCGCAAGAATTCAATTATTTTTACAAGCAGTAAAATTTCTCAAAAAAATTAAATTATTTTTAAAAATATAATAAAATTCGTGGCAATAATTCAATTACTTTCATAAATAATAATAAATCGATTATCCGTTAATTCATTTTTAAATCAATTTTTATTAGAAAATTCAATTATTTAAGTTAAAAAATAAATAATTTATTGAATAATAGAATGTTCTTTGTTGAAATTTAATTCTTATAAAGAATTTTATCAATAAATTTTTAAATATATGAATTTAATTTGATAAATTTTAATAAAATTTTTAAGAATAATTACATTTTTCGAGGAATTTGATTAAAATATATATTGTATAAAAAATCATTTAAATTCAGCGATAAGTTTTATTACTTATGAAAATAATTTAAATTTTCTTAAAATTTCCACAAAATATTTAAATTTTGGAGAAGAATTTTATTATTTATAAAGTTACTTGGAATATTAACAAGAATTTTTTTAATTTTCAAACACAATTGGATTTTTGCGAAGAATTTTATTACATTTTAAAAATAATTAAATTTTTCCATCGAATTTTATTCAAATTAATAAAAATAACTGTATTTATGTGAAGAATTTTATTATTAATATAAATAATTGAATTCTTACAAAGAATTTTATTCCAGTTTATAAAAATAATTGAATTTCGGTGAAGAATTTTTTAAATACTTTATATTTTTCGAAAATTTTATGAAATTTTGTATTTTAGATAATTGAATTCCTGTGAAAATTTTATTACTTATGAAAATAATGGAATTATTTTGAATTAATTCATTAAAATTGAATTCCTACAAAATTTTGCCAAGAATTTTATTTAAATTTTTAAATATAATTGAATTTAGATGAAGAATTTTTTTATTTATAAATATAATTGAAATTTTGAAAATATTTTTTTTTTATTTTTGAGAATAATTGAATTTTTGCGAATAATTTTATTAATTTTGAAAATAATTTAATTCTTCCAATGAATTTTATTCATATTTATATAAATAATTGAATTCTTACAACGAATTTTATTCAAGTTTATAAAAATAATTGAATTTCTGTGAAGAATTTTTTAAATAATTAATATTTTTCGAATAATTTATGAAATTTTGTACTTTAGATAATTGAATTCTTGTGAAAATTTTATTACTATATGAAACTAATGGAATTATTTTGAATTAATTCATTGAAATTTAAATTCCTACAAAATTTTGCCAAGAATTTCATTAAAATATTAATTTTGAAAATATTTTTTTTAATTGTTGAGAATAATTGAATTTTTGCGAAGAATTTTATTAATTTTTAAAATAATTTAATTCTTCCAATGAATTTTATTTAAGTTTATATAAATAATTGAATTCTTACAAAGAATTTTATTCAAGTTTATAAAAATAATTGAATTTCTGTGAAGAATTTTTTAAATAATTAATATTTTTCGAATAATTTATGAAATTTTGTACTTTAGATAATTGAATTCTTGTGAAAATTTTATTACTATATGAAACTAATGGAATTATTTTGAATTAATTCATTGAAATTGAATTCCTACAAAATTTTGCCAAGAATTTCATTAAAATATTAATTTTGAAAATATTTTTTTTAATTGTTGAGAATAATTGAATTTTTGCGAAGAATTTTATTAATTTTTAAAATAATTTAATTCTTCCAATGAATTTTATTTAAGTTTATATAAATAATTGAATTCTTAGAAGAAATTTTATTTCAAGTTTATAAAAGTAATTGAATTTCGGTGAAAAATTTTATTATTTATAAAAATATTTTTATATAATTGATATTTTTCGAAAAATTTTATTAAATTTTGTATTTTAAATAATTGAATTCCTGTGAAAAATTAAATTACTAGTTATGAAAAATAATTGAATTATTTTGAAGAAATTTATTAAAAATTGAATAATTGAATTCTTGTGGAATTTTGTCAAGAATTTTATTAAAACTTTTAAAAATAATTGAATTTTAATCAAGTATTTTATTATTTATAAAAATAATTGTAATTTTGACGAGAATTGTTTTTAAATTTTTTTAACATAATTGAAATTCTGCGAAGAATTTTTGTAACTTATGAAAATAATTGAATTTCTGTAATCATTCGTAACTTTTCCGAAATTCAATTTTTTTTTAGTATTTTTAACTAAAATTCTTTTATCAATCTAGTATTTATGAAAATTGTTAAAATTATTCATAAAATAATTTATAAGTCATAAATTATGATAGTTATTATTAATTTTATTGAATTATTATTTATTATTATTATTATTTATTTATTATTATTTATTATTATTATTTATTTATTATTATTAATTTTTTATTTTATGATAGTTTTTGAAAATTTAAGTTATTTAAAAAGAAATTATTGGTAGAAATAGAAAAAATTGAAGGTTTTGTATTAAAATTTGTGGTAATTTCATAGTTTACGAGGCAAAAAGAAAAAAAATTCAGTTTTCTCATGAATGTTAAAGATTCAATTTTTTCCAGTACTTTTAGTAAAAATCCCTGACTTTTTCCTGAATTCCCTGACTAATTTTACTTTCCCTGACTTCCCTGACTATTTTTGCAACGTTTGTTGATTTAAGTCTATTCAATTTATAATGATTATAAATTTCTCGCTAAAATGTAAATGTCTCATTAAGAATAACAACTAATCCGTTGATGAGGAAACGGAAGGTGTAGTAGACAACGCCCTTTTTGAAGAGAAAATTGAGTAAGCGAACGATAGTAATTTCACAAGACAGAAAGTAATTGTGCTCGCGTTAATTGTCCGCCTATACCAACACACACACTTGTTGAAAGGGACTCACAAATACAAACATACAAACACATATTTACACGTGATTACATTCTTGATTCTATATAGACTTTTATTTGTGGGGCTCACCTTGCTTTTGTCGGCTCACCACACACAATGTTTCTCTCGCTATATGTATACATGTAAAGTTTGTTTGTGTATGTTTATAATATATAGATACTTTGTACGCGCTTATAAATCCAAGTGCATCGTATTTCATCTACACATTTACGTATGCAGTAGATTTGTGTGTGTGTGTACGTATACACTTACCGATTCGTATGCACATTGAGTTGTATATTATTTATACACAATAAATTTCAATGTGTTGTTAGGAATACAATACACCAATACAAAATATCGTTTCTAGACGCACAAACAGAGCGGAACTTTGCTGTCGGCCCTGTTTCGTATTGCAAACGCGCACGTCCTTCCCATCGTGTAACTCAAGATTCGTGTAATCCACTCCCATCCCAGATTTCAACACTGCAAAATTAATACATTTTTTCTTTCGCTGTTTTTTTTTTGCTTCTTTTTTTATTGCGCTTTAAACTTTCACAATTTATTATTATCTTGTGATTGTATCGTTAGATATTTGTTATTAGATGTAAAGAAGTTGTGTTCTGCATATATGTAAACCTTTTTTTTCCATTACGCAGAGTTGCCAAACGAAAAATTAATTTCGCCTTTCCCCGATTAATAGAAAAAAAATCTAATTTTTTTCCTCATCCTACTCTCTTAATTTGAATCAATTAAAAATGATAATCTCTCTAAATTTAAATCAGTTAAAAATTACTAACTTTTAAGCAAAAAGTCAGAACCACGATTTTTAACTGATTTAACTAACAAATTTAAAACAATTTCTACTGATTCACAGTAAAAAAAACTGAAAAATTAGTTAAACTTGACAAATTGAATCAATTAAAAAGAATTTCCTGAAACGTCAGTTATTTTTAACTAATTGGCACTACAAATATTTCTATTTGAATTAGTGACTAACTTCTTGCTTTTAAATCAGTTATTTTTAATAGATTAAAATTTAGAGAGTATAGAAAATTTTGCGATTCACACTAAAATTGTAAAATTATTCAAAAACATCAATTAATACTTTTATTAAATTAAAATAAAAATATTAAAATGAAAATATAAAAAAATATAGAAAATATAAAAAAATATGTAAAATATAAAAATATTTAAATACGAATCCTTTTAAAAATCAATAACTTACAAGAATATTAGTGGAAAATAGAAAAGAAAACTTTAAATCGGAAATTTTAATTTTAATTAAAATTTTAAAAAAATCGGAAAAAATAGAAAACTAATAAAAAAATTAATACTAATTAATGATGACCGAATTATTATTTTTTATTGTAAAAATTTTGTACTTTTTAAAAATTATTTTTATCCTTTCAATTCAATTACTACTTTCTAGAATTCTTTTTTACTAAAATACTTCTTTTAAATAAATTATTGCTAATAATTTAAAAAACAATTTCCAATCTGTTTGTTTACAATATAAGATTACCAAATGTTCAACGACTATTCAGAAATTGTACAATATTTGAAAATAAAAACTACGAATAATTTCTAAAACAATTCAATTAAACTTCTTAATAAAATTAATCCCACTAAATTGTTAGTTAAATGTTTATAAAAAATTAAAATTTCAATTATTTTGATTTTCAACCTTTTTGAAATTAAATTATTTCTAAAAATTCAGGTTTTAATAATTTTAATAATCAATTAGTTTCTAAAATTTAAACTGAAAGTCATTTTTAAAATTAATGTTTATTAGAAAATTCTAGGAAAATTCAATTATTTAATCACAAAAAAAAAATTATTAAATAATTGAATGTTTTTGACAAATTTTAATAAAATTTTTGAGATATCATTACAATTTTTCGAAGAATTCGATTAAAATTGTATCAATAATAAATGAACTTCTGTAATGAGTTTTATTATTTACGAATATAATTTAATTCCAAAAAAGAATTTTATTATTTTTACAAAAATAATTCAATCTCTGTAAAAATTTTATTATTTATTAAAATAATAAAATGATTGCGAGGAAATTTATAAAAAATTTGTAAATAATTGAATTTTTATTTTAAGTTCAGGTTAAAATAATTTTTTTTTTAAATAATAGACGTGTTAAAAATTATTAAATTCAGGGAATTTTTTGAAAAGAATTAAAACATTGCCAAGCATTTTATTAGAATTTTTTTTTAAATAAATAAATAATTCAAATTTGGAAAAGAATTTTATTATTTATTCAAGATAATTTGAAATTTTTATGAGGATTTTTAAAAAATTTTGAACATAATTACATTTTTGTGAAATTTTTTATTTTCTTTTATAAAAATACTTGAAGGTTTACGCAGAAATAAAAAATTTTTTTTTTAAAATAAATTATTTTTCAAAAATCTAAGTTCTTTAAAAACAATTTTTCTAATCAAATTCATTGAAAGTTGAAATTTTCCAAAATTCCAAATTGAAATTTTTTGAAGTTCATCTATTGTAGACGCAACACTTTTAGAATTAAATTAATTTTGAAATATTTGAATAAAATTGTTCATTAAATAACTTTTTAGTTTTTATAATAGTTTTTCAAGAATTAAGTTTTTTAAAAATTAGTATTATTATTATTATGATTAAAAATAGAAAAATTGAATGTTTTGTATTCAACTTCGTGATAATTTTTTAGTTTATAACGGAAACAATATTTCAGAATTTTCTTATGAATTCTTAAAATTTAATATTTTACACGTTTTTTAATCAAAATTACTGACTTTATTAAAAATTTCCTATCTTGTCTCAATGTTGAATAGTAAAACATAACAAGCAAAGCTTTTGAAAAAATTTGGCGTTTACAAAAAAAAAATAAATAAACAAAATTTTTGTAATTAATACAATTTTATTATTACACTGAAAAACAAATTTCTTTGATTCAATTAACCGATTATTTGACTATTATCAAATAAATATTTACTTGAATCAAATAATTTTTATTTGAATTAAATAAATTGTATTTGAATCAAATATTTCAGTATTTGAAGCAAATATTATTTAATTGATTCAAATAAAAATTATTTGATTCAAGTAAATATTTATTTGATAATAGTCAAATAATCGGTTATTTGAAGCAAATAAATTTTTTTTCAGTGCATTATTTATTGATTATTAAGTAAAAATTATTTACTGACTATTAATTGAAGATTATTTACTCTCACTCATTAAATAGTTTTCAATCATTTTTGTCTGAATCGGTAGACATTTTTTCCAATAATATCAAATTGAGAGAAAAAAGCTATCGAAACGTTGCTTCCAAAAATATTTTTTGTTTCCGTTTTTCTCTCGGTTTGACATCTTTCAAAAAATAGTGTCAATATTCCCCTTCAGGGCAAATTTAATTTTTTTAGTCAAGACGAAAATTAAATTAATTAAGAAGATCAAAAATTAACAAATTCTCTGAAAGGTGGTGTAAAAACCATTGTTACAAAAAAAAATTGTATTCGAACCAGGATTTCCTCAAAATAACCGGAATAATACTGGAAAATTTTATTCATAATCACACAGAAGTCGCTCCTTTAAAAAGAAATCGCATAGATACAATTTTTGAAAGTTAGCAGTCGCAATAATGTTTCTTTTTTTTCAAATACAAAATTGTAGTATATACACTAAATCAGTGTCGTATATACGCACATACATAAGTACTTTCTCAAAAGAAATTTCTATCCTCAACATTATAGATGGTTTTACACGAGCAATTATATATTTAAAAAAAAAGAAGTAGAAAACGGAATATGGGAATTGTTTCAAATCTGATTTTATACTCTCACGGTTTTGTATATATATATATGTGAGGTCCAATTTTTTTTTTCTTTTTTCAAAAGCGAGCAGTGGCCGGAAGAGGAGTGGAGAATCAGCGGAAGCATCCCGTTAGTCGCTCAAACACGTGATTCATTGTAGAATGGAGGATTCTTGAAAATTGAGTAAATAATATGAATTGTGATTGTATGTATACGCACTTGTTGCAGCTGTTATACTTTCGCCAAATTATATATTGAAAGAGAGAGAGAGAGAGAGATAGAAGTACACTCTCGTGGAAAAACAATAAAAGTTTGAAATTTGCCTTGGCAAAGAAAAAAAAAAAAAAATTCATGTCCCTTCTTTCATCTACTTCCTGGTGGTTTGGTACAATTCTTAGGAACTACTTCCGAGAAAATGATTGGATATTTTTTTCTGATTCTAAAAGAATGGTAAATTTTCAACTGTTTTCTATATTCGATAGAGAAGAGTATTTTTCGATTTGTTTTACACTTCATCATTAGATGAAATTTATGAAATTTATGAAAAATAAAATAAATATTCAGTAAGGTTTAATCAGTTATGTACCGAAAACATTTGAACAATTTTGATGGTAATTAATCCGGATTTTGCAAAAAAAAAAAATAAATAAATAAATAAAAACAAAAAGAGAAACGTCCTTGCGGTATTGTATATACGATCTTCCTGCATTTCGCCAATCTCAAATATCTTTCTGCGAGAGAAAGGCTATTGGTCCAGAAGTCAAATAACTGGTTTTTAGATGCCAATCCACCCGCACAAACGCATTGTTGCAGCTCTTCTCCTCTTGATTTATAATATGGCCCACTGTGCACGGCGGATGAAATTCATTCTTGCGTTTCAAGGTTCATATATATTATTTACGGTCCAGATCACCAATGAAGGAAATTGATATCAGTTGGGGTGGTTACAGACAATAGCCTTCTCTTCCATCGATTCGAATTCATTCCTCCAGGGAATATAACTATATACATTTGCCATAAATAATGCTATCATTCGCGGATATAATGCATTATAAAGAGAATATATATCGCTAAAACTAATACACTAAAAAATAATACTATCATTCTGGCAAATAGTAATTTATGAGGTTAAGAAAATATATCACTAACAGTATATATTATTAGCTGCAAAAAATAATTTCGAAAAATAACAACTATAATAATAACTATCCTTTGGAAATTCACATTTTTCCATTTTTAAACCAAATTATTCAACGCTTCGATAAATTTTCAAGAAAATAATAAATTACTAAGTGTAGAAGAAAAAAATCCTTCCAAAAATTTGCTTTTCAATTTTTTAAATAAAATTATTCAATCGATTAATAAATTTTCATGAAAATAGTTGATAAATAAAAAAGTACAGAATAAAGATACAGTACCGTATATTTTTTAAATAAAATTATTCAATGGTTTTTAATAAATTTTCATAAAAATAGTTGATAAATAAAAAAGTACAGAACAAAGATACAGTACACCGTATAATTTTTAAATAAAATTATTCAATGGTTTTTAATAAATTTTCACGAAAACAATTGATAAATAAAAAAGTACAGAATAAAGATACAGTACCGTATATTTTTTTCTAAATAAAATTATTCAATGGTTTTTAATAAATTTTCATGAAAACAATTGATAAATAAAAAAGTACAGAACAAAGATACAGTACCGTATAATTTTTAAATAAAATTATTCAATGGTTTTTAATAAATTTTCATGAAAATAATTAATAAATAAAAAAGTACAGAACAAAGAACAAACAAATAAATTATCTTTAAATTTGTTTGGTTTATATTTTGAAAGACAATAAAATGTTGAAAACAATAAGATCTTATAGAAGTCATTTGGCCAAAATTTGTAGAAGATATTCTTAAAAATCGTAATTTTCATGATCCTCAAGAACTCATAAAAAATTAAAATTTTACGTTTAGAAACTCAGTAAAATTAATTCTTTGGACAGTGACGCAAAATAATTGCAATAAAAATTTAATTTTCAGAAGAAATAAATAAATTTTGTTCATTTGAAAGTTCAGAACTTAAAGATCGTTAATTTTTAGAATAAGAATATATTTTATAAGAAAATTCCAAATTATAAAAGTATTACACTGGAAAAAAAGTTATTTGTTTCAAATAATCGATTATTTGCCAATTATCAAATAAATATTTACTACATGGATTAAATAATTTTTATTTGCATAAAATATTTCAGTATTTGTAACAAATAAATTGTATTTGAATAAAATATTTCAGTATTTGAAGCAATATATTATTTAATTGATTCAAAAGAAAATTATTTGATTCAGGTAAATTTTGATTTGATATAATAGTCAAATAATCGGTTATTTGAATCAATAAATTTTTTTTCACTGCACTTATATAAATTATTTTATGAATAATTTTACTTAAAAATTTCAAAATCAATTAAATTTCAAAAAGATTACAATCCTCGTAAATAGATGAACTTCAAAGCTATTTAAAAATTTTTTTTTAATTTCTACGCAAACCTTCAATTATTTTCTCGGCAAAATAATAAAAATTTCACAGGTATTAAATTATTTACAAATTTTTCATAAATTTCTTCCCAATCATTCAATTATTTAGATAAATAATAAAATTCTTTCAGCGATTCAATTATTTTTATAAAAATAATAAAATTCTTCTTTTAATTTGAAATATTTGATAAAATTTCAATTTTTCATAAATTTAAATAGAAATTTCGTTTTGAAAACTTAAATTTTTGAGAAAAATGTTAATAACTCCAATTCTTCTGAAATTAGTTAAATTTTTTAAAAATCCATTTTAATAATTTTTAAAAATAATGAATTTAGAAAAGAATTTTATAGCTAAAAAATTTTTAAAAAATTGAATTTTTTAGGAGCTACAAACAATTGGAAAATTCTGCTATTTTCAAAAATAATTAAGTTCTTAGCCAAATTTCAATGATGTTGAGAAATTTTCTTAAAATCCGCATAAAAATTTCAATTATCTTTATAAAAAATAAAATTCTTTTCTAAAATGCAATTATTTTCAAAAACAGTTATAAAATTTTAGTCAAAATTTCAATTCTTTTCAAAAATTTTCTTGAATTTAATGATTTTCATAACATTTGCTATTTAAAAAGATTTTTCTTTAATTTCTACGCAAACCTTTAATTATTTTCGTAAAATAATAAAAATTTCACAGAAATTAAATTATTTACAAAATTTTTTTTTATCAATTTCTTCGCAATCGTTCAATTATATTTATAAATAATAAAAATTTCACAGGGATTCAATTATTTTTGTAAAAATAATAAAACTATTTTTAGGAATTAAATGATGTTTAAAAATAAAATAAAGCTCGTTGCAGAATTTTTATTATTTTTTATCAAAAAGACATTCTAAAAGAATTCAATTATTTAAAAATTTGTCAATACAACTCTTTATGAAAATGCAATTTTTGCAAAACTTTTAATTATTCAATAAATTTACTTTTGTATTTCGGAAAATAGTTGAATTTCATTATTTATTTAAAATAATTGAAACTTTCCGGAGGATTTTAAAAAATTTTCTAACGTAATTAAATTAATTGACATAATTGAATCTGTGAAATTTTTAAAAATAAAATAAAACTCCTTGCAGAATTTCAATTATTTTCTATCAAAAATTTAAAAAATTTCTGAAAAATTTAAATATTATTAAAATTTATTTAATAAAATTCTCAGCACAAAAAATTATTATTTTTACAAGTAACAAAACTTTTATCGCTGAATTTCAAATATTTTAATATATTTAAATATTAAAAAATAATTAAATTAATATATTTAATTTTAATATATAAATATAATATTTACTTTTAATAAAAAGATAGAAAATTGCATTCATTCTTAGTGTTTTATTTTAAAATTCACCGAAAGAATTCCATTATTATTAAAAATTTTGATAAAACTACATAAAAATTCAATTTTAAAAAATATTTACTTATTCAATAAATTATTTATTTTTCTAATTAAATAATTGAATTCTCAAAAAATGTTTCACTAAAAAATTGGTTAAAAAAATGAATTTTATTTATTTAATATTTTTTAAATATTTTATTTAATTCATAATTTAATAATAAAAGAATATTATTCTTGAAAGAATATTATGTGAATTTCTATAAAAATAATTGAATTTTGAAAAGTTTTTTTCAAATTAAAATATTTGAAATTTTGAATTTATAGTTACAATAATTACAATTGTCGATCCATTCACCTGTTTTATATATTAACACACATATATTATGTATGTGAAAGGTGCCAATTGCAAAGCAACTTTGTGAATGTAAAGGACGTTCAATGAGAGTGTTAAATGAGTTAGCAAAGTTGCACCCACAGTATCATTCGATCTTCATAAATTACTATTCTATTTCCCTTCGAACTACTGGAATTTTTTTCCCCAACGCCCTTCTTTTCAAAATGCACTCATCGAATCTATTAATTGTTCCAAAAAAAAGAAGAAAAAAGAACCAATTAAGTCTACTTTTTTTTCTTAATTATAACCTATACTCAACTACTGTTTAACAATGAGAGTGAGAGACTTTCTAATCAAATATTATCATCTAAATATAACGGAGTATAACAGTTATATCAAAACAGATCGCCTCACACAAATCTCTTGAATACTTTCCATAAGAAAAAAGATAGGAGAAAAAAATAAAATAAAAGATTCAACAATAAGAATCAGAAAAATATTTCTTTTGTAAATAAATTTCAAAAATATTTCTTCTTCTTCTTCTTCTTCTTCTTCTACTTTTGTTTTAATGAAAAAATATTTCGTTTACTACGATTACGAACAATTTAACTTTTCTCGCCCTCTGTCGGAAGCGTCATAGTATTAAAAAAAGGCGCAAAAATTTAAATCTTTTTTCACAAAAATGCAAATAATAGTAATTATTATTACTTAACAATACTATTCTCAAGTACCAGTTTACTTAATAATAATAATAATAATAATATTGTTAATTAATAATAATTAGCATTATTTGCATTTCTGTAAAAAAAGATTTAAATTTTCCCGCTTTTTTAGTACTATGACGCTTCCGACAGAGGGCGAGTAAAGTTAAACAATGCTAACTATTTTTACTTAACAATATTATTATCAAGTACCAATTTACTTGATAATAATAATTATGATATTGTTAATTAATAATAATTAGTATAATTAGTATTATTTGTATCATTATTATTATTATTATTATTATTATTATTATTATTGTGAAATAATTGCATAAATAATAAAACTAATAATATCTATGTGCCAAAAGCATTGATCTACTTTCCCTAGTGAAGAGAAAAGAATATAATAAATAAATAATAATAATAATAATAACTAATGAAAATTTAATAAAAAATACTAAAATTAGTAAAATAATAAATAAAAGAATAAAAAAAATTTGAAATATTTAGAAACAATTTCTGCGGAATAGCATTCACGTGATGGTACACTTTCCCAATGTATGCATGTTTATATTCGAGTTATACGCGAGTTTGCTTATGTTCAACTTTGCATTGTACATCACTAATGTCAGATCCTTCGAGGATGTTCTTTGGCCAAGTGCTAAGTACATTAGCATCGTGCCAAGTTAGCAGGAATTGCACTTTTGTGCAGGAATTCCTACGAGTATACACTTCCCACTGCAGTAACGCGATTTTCTCTCTTCCGAGATAGAGAAAGAGAGATAGAAAAAAAAATTGTAAAAATGAGAGTCTCCCAGAGAATATTTTCTCCACCACTGTGATTTCCTTTAAAGTAACAACGAGACAAAGAAAAGGAGAGAGAGTTGTCGCACTTTTCATTCAGTGATACATATATATTTAAAAATAATCCTAGTAATAATTGTCATACCTTGGAAAATTATTCATAGAAAGTGTCCAAAAAAAATTTACCTGCAACAGAAAAAGAGGAAAAAAATTATTTATTTGGAAAAATAGGTTTAATGATAAAAAACAGAAATGAATGAATAAAAATTATTTACAAAATTTAAAAATTAGTTTGGTTAGTTAGTTTATTAATTTAGTTTTTGTTGTTAAACTTAATTCTAATTACGATTGCGAATAAGTTTCCTCGCCATCTATCGGAGGCGTCATATAACTAAAATGGCGCGAAAGTTAATTTCTTTCATTCGAACGATCAAAACTTAAAGTAAATTTTTAAATTCCTACGCTAAAATTAAAAAAAGTTTGGGTATTAAACATTTACTATGTTTAGAATTAAGTTTTTTTTACAAATAAACGTTTTTTTGGTAATAATTAAAATAAAAAAGTAGTCATTTCTTTCCTCGCCCTCTATTGGAAGCGTCAAAGTATTAAAAAACCTAAGCTTTTTGTTTTAATACAATGACGCTTCCGACAGAGGGCGAAGAATGATAAATACAAAGTAAAAAAAAATATTAACCTTTAAATAAATTAAAAAAAATACTACTGTAAATAATTATAAATAAACAAAATAATAAATTAAAACATGAAGAAATCAATGAAAACAAAAATGATAAACTGCATAGAGACTGAAAATTTTTCTTTAAAAAAAAATAAAAGACCACAAAAAACTAGCAGACAGTTGAGATTCATTTGCTATAAATATAAATACGCACTTTGAACTTTCAATAATCGTGCAAGAAATATTATGTACGTTTATACCTGTAACATTGTAGTGCTTCGTCATTTTCAATTTAAAAAGATACTTAAAGTGCTCAACGTTCACATCAAACACAAAATATTATTTACGCTCGCAAACATAATGAGAATAAAACATGATATACAATAATTTTGTTTGCACTCTATCATTTCATATATATTTATAGTGTATTGATGTAATATTTGAAAAAGCCGGAAAAAGAAATACAAAAGAAAAAAGATTCCGCTGTGTATTTTTAGATATGATTTTAATCTCACAGTTTTTTTTTCTATAAAAACAAAAAGCTAATAAAATCTTGAGTGAAAAAAATATACTTGAAACAGAAATAAAATGTCCACTTGTGTACGACAAATAAATAGAAAAAAAATTTCGTTTACGATTACGATTTGGGTAACTTCCTTCGCCCTCTGTCGGAAGCGTCATTGTACTAAAAGAAGCACGAACATTCAAATTTCCCCCTATGAATATTTTTTTCTGTAGATTAATTAACATTAAAAACTGATTTAGAATAATACTGGCATTAACAGTATTAATTCTTTTCATAATATTTATTAATTTTATTAAAAAGATTAATATTATTAATCGATTATAATAGTTTCGATTATAATAGTGTTAATAGAATTAATAATATTACCAATATTGAGTAATAGTCAAAAATTAAAGTAAACGAAAATTTCGAGTCAGTCAACAGTAGTAAAATATTAATTAACAATTCAGATATTGATTCTAAAAGTCCACAAGAGAAAGAAAAAAAATTTCTCCTGCAAACCGCAAGCAAATGAAACGGAAAGGAAAAATAAAAGGCTGGACATGAAAATAAGTTGTGAGAGGAGCTTTAAAAGGCTTTTAAGGTTGGCATAGAGCGACACGGTAGCTGAGAAAGGTTATAAAATGAGTGTTTTTCACTCGACCAACAAAAGTTGGAGTAGTATATATAGTTGATAAACGACGATGTGTTTGTGTTGTAAGGGTTCGTTCACCTGCGAGTAGGTTTTACAACCACCGCAACCTTCGCGGCTTCTAAACCTAACTCTAACCCACCATGTAGCCCTGTCTCCCTCTCAACCACAAGCCACACTTATGCACTTACGTGTTAATGCCATAACAACCGTGAGCCTATATGGCTCGACAAAACAGCCTTGCAACCAGCCGTGGAGGACGCCACGCTTTTACTTCCAGACTCCATATTGCAATTTACTTTGTTTTCTCCTATATCTACACACTGTCAACACGAGATTTTTCTCTTTGGTATTTCTCTTTTTTGTATCTACGAAAATTGGGGGAAAAATCCATCTTGATATTCGTCTCGATATTAACTTCTTAGCGAAGAATGTGCAAATAATAATGTATTAAAAATTTTATACTAAATTAAATTTGGTTAAACTCAGTATGAACTAGACAGGAAAAGTTTCGTCGCCATCTAGCGGAGGCGTCATATAACTAAACGAACGTGAAAAATCAATTATTCTATTCCGAATGCAAATTTTCTTTTTACGATCGGAGAAAAATGTTAAAACCAAAGACTAGTTCCGTCACCACCTAGCGGAGGCGTCATGTAACTAAATTGGCGCGAAAATTCAAATCTTCTACAGTGGAAATTTTGCCTCTCCTAGAAAAATTAAAATTGAAACTTGATTGCGAGCTACATAAGTTATCTAGCCATCTAGTGGAAGCGTCATATAACTAAACTTCTGCAAAAATTGGAACTTTTTAAAATAATTAATATTCAAAAACGATAGCTAGCAATAGAAGTTATCTGGCCATTAAGTGAAGGAGCCGTGTGAGTAAAGTGTTGCAAAAATTGTAATTTCCCAGAGAAGGAAAAATTAAAAATCGACTACAAGCAACATGGATTTCTTCGCCATCTGGTGAAGGCGTCATGTAACTAAACTGGCGCGAAAATTCGAATTTCCTTTAAGAAAAATATGAAAAATTGACTTCGAACTACTTTAGTTCCATTGCCATCTAGCAGAGGCGTCATTCAAGTAAATTGTCCTGCGAAAATTCAAATCTCCTAAGGGGAATTTTGTCGTTGAAAAATTAATATTGAAAACTAATTATAAATATCACACTTTATGTATTATATTACAAAAAAATATATATATAACGAAACACAAATAAATAATGTAAAAAACAATTGTAAATAAATAATTTATTTACATTTTAAATTATATTTTAAGAAAAACGAGTTTTGCAAAATACAAATCGAGTGGAAAATTAATGAAAAAAATAACTAAACGGTTTTCCTTGCACGAAAAAAAAATCCCTTAATATAACCAAGGATTCCTAAAAATAGAAGGAAAAAACCACGAATTACACTTGAAAAGAATTCATCGATATAAACGATACAGGAAACATAAAATAAATTTCATCTCCCCTTAGATATTGGACACTTGAAACGGGCGGGAATTTAAAAATAGACATTTTTCTTTTCTTGCCTTTTTTTATTTTATAGCCCAAAGTCAGAAAGGCAATAAGTTTGAAATTTTATGGAATTCTAAACACCATTTCTAACGAGAAAAGAAACGGAAAATAAATAAAAAAAAAAATATTGAAGAGAAAAGAAGACAAAAACCAAAATGGTCATTTTGAAAACTATTAACCATTTGACAGTAAAATTTAAAGACATAAATACAGTAAAATTTTTTAGAAAAAAAAAGTTAAACTAGTTTCTATTCTAGATAATATTTCTTATAGGGAAGAACTATTCAATTTTTTTTTCGAGAGAGAGATGCGCTTTTTCGGTTCGAAAACTCTCGAACGAGAGAGAAATGTTTTTTTCATACTCAGTAAGGACAAAAACGAGTCTTTGTGGTCAGGCGAAAGGATAGGCCCTTCAGTAATCGAGGGACCGGAGAAGGCGAGGACGAATAAATGATGGCCAGGAACTGGATTTGAAACGGTCCAGACCCTCTCTCACTCTCTCCTTCTCTCTGAAGAGAGAGATTCTTTCAAACTTCAAAACGAGCCAAAGACCCTTTGGTTAAAAATTTTATTTCCATTACGAAATATTCGCTAAAAAAAAAGTCAGGAAAAAAATTAGAATAAAAATGATTTTTCCGAAAGTTGAACATCTTTTTCAATTTTAAAAAAATGTCCCCTGACTGAAACACATTTTTTTCCCTTCAAAAGTACTTTTTTATTTTTTATTAAAATTTTTTATTTTTTTTTCTCTAACTTTGAAAAATAATGCAGATAAAATGAAAAATCGACTGGATTTAAGGAATGCAGTTAAGACCCCACCGAAAAAAAGAGTCAAGACTTTTTTTTTTTTTTTGATGACGAAAGATTCAAACTGATAAGCATACCACGAATTTTCCTTTTCCTCCCTTTTATCTTCCATGGATTTAAAACGCTCCCCGATAATACCGAACACACACTGGAAGACAGGATTCTAATTTACATACTGAAGATTAAATCAATCTAAACGTATGTCTAGGAAAATAGAAAAAAAACGCACACTTGACATTCCACATTGAATAACAATGAAACTGCATTGTCAAGATTAATAATAAATAGAGACAAAATAAAAGAAAAATAAAAAAAAATTCTATAATAAAACATACTAATTGAAAATAAACTCTCTCGGCAAGATTTGTGGTTTCCGTTTTGCGATTTTAAATACATATTCTTTTAATGGACTGTATAACACTCGAAGTATACAAGAACATCAACTGCCACTGAATGCAAGCACATGTGCGTTTGTGTGTGTGTGCGTGAATATGACTTTGTAAAATCTCTAAAAGACACAAATAAAAATGCATTTCACGGGAAAAAAACAAATCCTCCCAAGTTCAAGCTCTACACGTCTTGTGTGAATTGCATTATGTTCATAAACTAAATTTTAACACGAATAAAAAAAAATAACTAAAGAAACAAAAAGAAAATTTGAACGCAGGAAATAAGTTTCAATAACAAATTCTTTGGGGAAATATTTTTTTTTCTTGGAAAACTTATATTCCTGATTATGTTATTAAGCACGTTTTTTTAAATACCAATTTTTTCGGTTTTGAGAAAAGAAATTTGTCATGTGACAAGAAGAAACGAAAAATACAAAACAAAATAGATGAAGAAAGAGGGCGGGAAATATAAATAAAAATTGAAAATATTTTATGAATAAAACTTTTCTTTCTTTTTCTTTTTGAGGAAAAACTAGAAAATTGACTCTTCTTTTCCTTAAAGTTTTGAAAGTTCAAATGAATTATTTTCTTTCCATATTTTTTAGTATCTTTTATAAAATCAATGTTTAGTCAAAGTTCAAATGAACTAAATTTTTTTCTGCTTAAATATTTTTTCTTATATTAATTTAATAGATTTGAATTAATTTAATAAAATTAAGTAATTTAATAAAATAAAAATTAATTCAGTTTAATGTAATTAAATTTATTTTACTTAGTAAATAAATTTCACTAACGCTCTAAATTTGCAATAATAAAAATATTTACTAATTTGAATTGAATTTCTGCTTTCTATTTAGAAAATTTTAACTAATAAATATTAATTTATAAGTAACCTTAATAATATTTTATAAATAAAATTATTTTCTTTAAATATTAATATTTTATTAGTAAAATTTACTAATTCGAAAGCCAAAAGTCGTTCACTAATTCAAATTAGTAAATATTTTTACTAAATCAAAATTTAAAGATTAATGGATTAATTTATTTTGATTACATTAATGAATAATATTTTCTACTAATTTATTTGTAAAATTGAGTAATAAACTGACTTTTTGCCTTACGATTTAGTAAATTTTAGTAATAAATACTAATATCTCCAAATTTATTAGTAAATTAAATAAATAATAATTTCTACTAATTTATTAGCAAAATTGACTAATAAACTGACTTTTTGCAATTTAATTTAGTTAATTTTACCAATAAATTCTAATTTATTAAAAAATAAATTTCTACTAGTTTGTTAGTAAAATTGACTAATAAACAAATTTTTTCACCTCTTAATTAGCAAATTTTACCAATAAATAACTAATACCTGCTAGTTTATTAGTAAATTTTACTTACTAAAAAGGCAAAAAGTTTGTCACTGATTTTTTAACTAAATCAATTTTTATTAAGTTAATTAATTTAATATGATTCATACATTTAATAGAATCAATTTCTAAAAATTACATCACTGAAATGCAAATTAAAGGAAGAAACAAATTTTTATTTAGGAGAAAATGAACTATTTAAATGTTGAAAACAATTTTTTGTAGCAAAATATAAATTCTTTTTTTTCTCTCATAAAACTATTCACCATAAATTTTATTATTTACTACTTTAAAAAAATACTCAGTTTTTGTCTCACTATTAACTGTTTTTCAAAGTTAAATTAAATTAAAATGACTGAATTAACTTTAATAAAATCTAATCAATTTAAACTTAAATTAAAGCAATTAAACTGAAAAAAATTTAAGTTCAATGAAAATAATTAAAAGGAACTGACAATATAGTCTATTTATTAAATCACAATTGCAAACAACATAAATTTCCTCGCCATCTAGCGGAGGCGTCATATAACTAAAATGGCGCGAAAGTTCAAATTTCCTATTAGAAATTTTGTCTCTTTAGTTGTCGGAGGCGTCATACAACTAAATTGCCACAAAAATAAAAATCGGCTATTTATTATTTAAACATTTTAATAAATATTTAAAAATAAGTTTAATAAATATTTACGCATTTTGCGCTAAAAATAATGTTAATGTCCGAATTTTTAGCGCGAATTTCAAATTAAAAAAAACAAAAAAACAAAAATCAAAAGAGTTAAATTTAGAATATTTGTTTATAAAAACAGAATTTTTTCTCTTTCTACACATAAGTATGTTTTCTTTATGCATGTAAATATTTTCTTTTTTCTGCTTTAATGCAGCAATATTTTTCCTTTACCTCCTTCTCCTATATACATACACCAAACTACTATTTCTCTCAACGAGAAACCTAAATTACAGAACCGTGAATTTATCGAACATGGAAGAGAAATATTCAACAAATTTATCGAAGTCACGATGAAGAAGTTTTCTCTCTGAAAGCCATATAATGAAGAAGAGGCCTATCAGTGGCAAAACTTATGGATACATTTTAGACACGCATTCATGCATATTCGCGTTAGTTTAATGTTCATGGATAGAATGTTTTGATAACAAGTTGAAAAAAATTAGAGACAGAAAGAGAGGGGAGAGAAGAGAGCGAGAGAGAGAGAGAAATGGGGGTCTAGAGCAAAAAACACCAGAGGTGTTAAAGAAGAAATTAGTTGCTAGTTAGGTGAGATAAAGTTATCGTCATCAGACGACTCGTAACATGACTTTCTTTGCACTTATATACATAAATACAATCCTCCAACGTTTCCCAAGAACATTATCAACTTCGAAAGTAAACTGAAAGATCAGGTGTTTTCCCAAAAAAAAAAGAGATTACAATCACTCCGTCGGGGTAGAATACACAGAGGAAAAAAAGAGAGAGAAAGAAAAATCCAGAATCTCAAGGTCACTCCTGGACCCTGAATCCGCTTTCAGACTTTTAAATCCCATATATACCTGATTCCATGAATGTGATTCTCGGGTATTTTTTACGGCTACAGTTCCTTTTTGTGACGACCTAGCACAAATTCCCCAAAGCAATTTCATTCTTTCCCAAACCCGCCATTTATCGATTTTGTCGATGGACAATTATATAAAAAAAAGAATTTATTATAGAAAATAAAAAAAGGTCTTGTTAACATTTATCCAAAAAAATACACAACATTTATTGAAATCAGGAAAAAAGAATTTGTCTTCCGTGACCTTTTTTTTAGGAGAGAGAGAGAAAATTTTTTTAGTGTAGAAAAGCAGCTATATTTACGATCAGGAGTCTAAGAAGAAATCCCTATTTGGAAAACACCCGGTAATCACGTCGTTTGAACATATAAGGCGTCGATGAGCATCGAAACAAGTTTGTGGATTCGTTTTGCCAGCAGAGAAAAATAAAACCAGGATAGATATAGATTGCCAATTTGCAAGTGTCACTGCAGCGAAATCCAATGGCTAGGGGGGAAAAAGAACCAAAAAAAAGAATAATGAGCTAAGAATCAAGGATGTAAAACTTTTCCTCGGAAATCTTATTATTCTGGATTTCTAAATAGATTTATCAAAATCAGAATACTTGGGTAAATTAGAGGAAAGAAAACTGCAATGCTGACTGTGAAATAATTTCCCCGAGAAAGTCAATTGTCACAAGTCAACTTTCTATACGGAAAAATTATTCCACTTGCATCAAAGTTTTTTCCATTCCGTAGAAATAAAATTAATTATTTTTGTCACTAAAAACAATCTGATTTTTGTCAAAATCAGTTTTTGACGGGATATTTAATGAACTTCAGGAATATTTAATCATCTGTTCGCAGTTTGAATAAAGAACAAACTTTCAAGAAGCAAAGAAGAAGAAGAAGAAGAAGAATAAGCTTTAGATCATCCTACAGCAGAAAGTGGAAAAATTTATCGTCATCAACAAGTTATAATTAGATCGTAAAGAAGAAAATCTCGGCCTTTGTTCGCTGCAGTTGAATTTAGCAATAACAATTTGTTCATTTAATTCTCAATTATTCTGGTCTGTTGTTGAAGAATCCTGGTGACCTTTAAAGTTTAACATAACCGTAAACTATGAGAAATGGCAATGTTAGCGTCCTTTCCCTCTTCCTCTTTTCCTCTCAAGGCTGTTCACTCACAGCAAAAGGATTATTTCGAGGACGTCGAAGAAGATGCGCGCGAGAAATGGATGAGCTGTTATAATCCGCTAAATGGCCGCGAACAATTATTATATTCAAACTACCGACTATCAATCTCTTCCAACAATTTTAAAAGTTAACATCAACCATTTGCAAATGGGTCAAAAACCAAGAAAAAAAAGCAAAAGAAACCTGAAACAGCATCAAAAATTTGTAAACGCTTAAGAAAAACTAAAAAAACTTGAAAACCCTTAAAAAAAACCCTAAGGAAACCATTAAACCCTTATTAAAACTTGAAAATCTATTATAAATCTTTGATAGGACCTAGAAAAGCCTGAAAATCCCAAAGAAACCCTATAAAGGCAAGAAATCCCTTATTAAAACTTGAAAATCAGTTATAAATCTTTAATAAGACCTAGAAAAGCTTCAAAATTCCAAAGAAACAAGAAATCTAAAGAAGCAAGAAATCCGTAATCAAAGATCGAAAACAAGAGCTTCAATAACTCCCGACAAAGCTTAAAAACCCCAAAGAAGCCCCCAAAAAAACTTCAAAACAACCAATCAAAACAAAACAGTAACATCCAAAAATATTCCCCAAATACAAAATAATTTCCAACTTTTCCCATGTTCTTTTTTCATCTTCTTAAAAAGACTTTTTTCCCCTCGCAGAGACACGAGACAAATTACTTGACGATGAAATGAAAAAAGAAAAACAATAACAACAACAAGTCTTTGTGGCATGTGGAATGAAACGAGACCGTAATACTATTATAAATGAGTGTTTCAAAGAAGTGAGTAATAAGTTGTAAAACATGATTTAAAAGTTGCAGATCGAGAGAAAGAGGTCTGTACATACAGCACAACCTTGGAAAGAAGAGAGACTCTATACGTATATATATATATACTTACTACTGGACACAAAACCCCCTCACGTGGGAATCAACAAATACAACTTTATAAATCATTTCTTCTCTTAATCTTCTCCAGATCACTTCTCACGAAGTAGCAGCATTAGCCGTTTTATTACATTCGCTGATGCTTTTCCTCTGTTCGATCGGTTCGACATCTTTCAACTCACGTTCCTTAAAGCGCAGCACAAGAGAGAAGAGACTTATTTTTTAATTCTTCTATATGTATTGCAAAACCGTTTCCTGCATTACTAATTATTTCGCTCTTCTTTCAATTTTGCCCCTTATTTCATTTCGCAGAAACACAAGACTCTGTCATTTTTTATGAGCATGAAAAGAGTACAGGCTAGTAAAAAGAAAAGTAAAAGTACAGAATACTAAAAATAAAAGTGTACAGAATACTGAAAACAAAAGTAAAAGTACAGAATACCGAAAACAAAAGTAGGAGTACAGAATACCGAAAACAAAAGTAAAGTACAGAATACCAAAAACAAAAGTAAAAGTACAGCATACCGAACAGAAATAAGGGTACAGAATAGTATGACAAAATTTTGATTCACGGTTGCAGTGAAAATTAAGCTAATTAACATTTCGGTAGGATCAACAATGATGGTGAACAAGTTTAGAGATGTACAGAATACGAGCAACAAACTTGATTTAGTTACAAGGCAGATTCTACGGAGCAACATCTTGATAGCATAACGAAAGTTTTGCTCCTGCTTGGACGGAACCTAGCATAATGATTAGCATAATAATATCTTATTACTATCCGTTTCTCTGAGTGTGTTAAGAAGCTCCAGGTGCAAAATTACACGGATTGAGAATATGCTTTAGGGAGTTGCGAGAATAGTATCGATGAGTAGCAATCTTTAGTGCTACAAAGTACGGACAATAATGTAGAATGCATAATAGTTAAGAGCCAGATTGTATTAGAGTATCAATTCGAATTGTAGCATAATATCAATTAGGATTGTAGCTTAATTACAATGTATCTTATGATACAGATTGTAGCATGATGTCAATCAGGATTGTAGCTTAATTTCAATACAGATTGTAGTATAATGTTAATCAGAATTGTAGCTTAATTTCAATACAGATTGTAGCATAATGTTAATCAGAATTGTAGCTTAATTTCAATACAGATTGTAGCATAATATCAATATGGATTGTAGCATGATATCAATCCGAATTGTAGCATAACGTCAATCAGGATTGTAACTTAATTTCCATACAGATTGTAGCACAATATCAATCCGGCTTGATCTAGACTAGTACTGCTGCAATTCAGATTGTGTCACAGTTGCAAACGCAGATGACAGAGTAATATCTTGATTGTACGGATTAGCAGAAGAAAATTTCGATTCACTCTTGTAATGCAGATGATGCAGAGTAATATCTTGATTGTACGGAATTGCAAAACAAAATTTTGATTCACTGTTGTTGTAATGCAGATAGTACAGAGTGACATCTTGATTGTACGAAGTAGCAGAATAAAATTTTGATTGACAGTTTCCAGGCAAAGAAGAACATCATCGTAGTGCCTACGGAATAGGAAAATTTTTTCCAAAAATTAAGTACGAATACGGACAGTATAGTTCACAGTATTTTGTACCACAATAGATACCAGCAGTACCAGATGAAAATTTATACAGAAGAATATTTTTTGGGAGTACAATACTAATGATGCTGGTAGACGTTTTTAGTGCTACAAAATACGAACAACAATCTAGATTTAATCACAACGCAGATTCTACGGAGTAATATCTTGATGTAGCAACACAAAAGTTTGTTCCAACTAGGATGGTGCTTGATAGCATAAAGATAACATCATTTACTACCCATTTCTGGAAGTGTATCAAGTTTCAAATGCAGAATTACATGGACTGGAAAATAATGCTAGTGGGTACAACAATGTTTCCAAAAATTAAGTACGAATACGGAAAACATAGTTCACAGTATTTACGGACAACATAGTTCACAGTATTTATGGACAATATAGTTGACACTATTTACGGACAACAAAGTTCAGACTATTAATGACAATGTTTCGAAACACCGATTGGGGTACCAATTCGCCACAACTTTTTTGAAGTTAAACATGATTGGGGGATAGTAAAAGAACGAATACTTTCGATAGCAAAATTCGACGCGATATCGTTTCTGAAAATAACGTCTATCGTTATTTATCGAGAGTGTTTAATTGAAGAGAGTAAAGTTGGCGGGATGTTAATTGATGAGCACTTGTGTATCTATACGATACTCTCACTTTTCCCCTAACAAGACCGAATCACGTCAAATGGTATAATTATACCCGAAGAATTACACAGTCTCTCTCTCTCTCTCTCTCTCTTTTTCTCTACACTCTTAAACATATCGTGAGAATCAAATGTGCTATACCCATCCAACAAATCGATCTTTCGATCAATGAAATACCTTCCTTTTTCTCGAATCGTGAAGAGCAAATCTCGCTTCTTCGCTCATCAACTCAAGTCTCCTTGACATGTGAAATCCTTTATATAAAATGTTTAACCTACGCGAGAACATAATAGACATTTTACTGCATTTATTAGCGAAAGCCAAATTATCTACACGCTACACGAGCAAAATGAAGAGGAAAAAAAAAATTCTCCTCTTTCAAAATCAGAACAGGAAGGCAAGAGAGGAGAATTTTCCTCTAAATGACTATGTAAAATAGAAGGAAGATCGTAACGCAACGATCTTCGTTCTGAAACGCACGAGAGCATAAAATAAGTCGTAAAGAAAGGAGAGTTGTCTCGAGAGTAATACAGTGCAAGTCTTCTTCTTCTGCTTCTTCGTCTTTCTTTTCTTTTCGTTTTTCCTTCTGTATCTCTCCTCTCTTGGCAGAGCAATCCACCTGCAGCTCGATTAATCCCCTGCTGCCAGGTGGTGTGCATGATTCTCTTTTACTAATTCCCGCTCGCGCTCTAATCAATAAATGTATTTCAAAAAAAAAAAAAAAAAAATATCCGTATCTGCCGATTCAAGTTGAAAAAAGAAGATCACTCTCTACAATGAGAATTGAAATTTAATGCTCGCCCGCTAAATACCAGCTACTCGAGTTATAAATACTACACCGTCATGACCTATCAAGATCGCTCTCATATTTTATTCATTAAATTTGAGTGTGTTTTTTTAAAAAATACCTTTTAATTCTTTGATATTTCAAAATCAAAAATTAAATCTTTTACTTCTTTTATTCTACAAAATAACACTTTCAAAAGAAATTTTAATTGCAACTTTTCAAACAACTAATTTTTTTTTGTTACAATTTCTTCAAATATTTAAATATTCAACAATTTTTGGTAAACAAATATTTAAAAACAAATATTAAAAAGTTCCTGTTTCTTTTAATTGAAATTTTTGTAATTTCAATATGAAAAACCTTTTGAACTCTAATTATTTCCAAAGATTAAAACTGCAATTTTTCTACATAGTAAATTGAGTTTTCAAATTTTTGAATATAATTATTTAAAACTTAAATAGTTTTTAAATGACAAGAATATATTTAATAATTTTGTTTGTCAATATTTAAAAACTTATTACTCTTTACTTGATTTTGAAATTTCAAATAATTTCAATCCAAAGCCTTTTAAAATTTAATTATGACTAAAAAATTATAACAGCAATTTTCCAATTCTTGAAATATTTTCTAAAACTTTAACCGAAATTCTTCTTCTAATCAATTCTTATCGAAGAAATGTAGGAGAATTCAATTGATTAAAAAAATATATTTTTGTTAAATTTAATTATTTTCCAAATTTCTAGTTACAATTCTTTGAAAAATAGAATACTATTAAAAAATAATGTTTCAATGTGAGAAAATAAAATTCTTTGAAATGTAAAATTTATTTTAATGAAATTAGAAAAAATTCTCAATTTTTTCAATCTAAATTGTTTTTTGAAATTCAAGTAAATTTTTAAAAAATTCCAAATACGATTTTTTGAAAACCTCGCATTTTTTAAATTTCTAAATTAATTTTCTCTAATTTTATTGATTTTGTTAAAATTCAATTCTTATCAAAATTTTATGTAAAATTGAATTATTTTCCAAATTTGAAGTAACAATTTAAAAAAAAGAATATTATTCAAAAATAATATTGCAATGTGAGAAAATAAAATTCCGCTAAATATAACATTTATTTTAAATCAAATTCGAAAAAATTCCCAATTTTTTAAAATTTATTTTCGGGAATTTGACGATTTTCAAAAAAAATTTAATTAAGATTCTTTGAAAACCTCGCAGTTTTTTAGAATTTCCAAATTTTTCTCTAATTTTATTAATTTTTGTTTAATTTCAATTCTCATCAGAAAGTTCTACGTGAATTCGATTATATTTACACAAAAATTTCTTGTAAAATGTAATTACTTTCCAAATTTCTAGTTACAGTTTTTTTTCAAAAAATAAAATAGTATTAAAATATACTATTTTAATGTGGAAAAAAATTTCTATGAAATATAAAATTCATTTTAATGAAATTTGACAAAATTCCCTATTTTTTAATTTTGTTTTCAAATTATTCTTAGGAATTCGTCTTTTTTCAAAAAATTAGAATTTAAATTTTTTATGAACCTCGAATTTTTTCTACATTTTTCTTTAATTTTATTAATTTTTGTCTAAATTCAATTCTCATCAAAAAGTTTAACGAGAATTCCATCATTTAACGACGAAAAGTAAGGGAGAAAATAATTAATTGTTACTAAAAATTACAAACTGTAATTCCACTTATGCATTTTTTTTATTTTCAGAAAAAAAATTCGTAGACTTCAAGATTTTTAATATTTTACTATTTTTTAATAGATTGCATGAAGTAATAATAATAATTATTAAATTAATAAAAATGAATAAATAAATAAAAATGAGTACAAATAAATATATATGAATAAAAATATAAATGTTAATAAGAAAAATAATAATAAAATAAAATAATAAATAAAATAAAAAATAATAATAAAAGTAATAATAAATATAAATGAATAAAAATGAAAATAGTAATTACAAAAAAGGAGTAATAAGAATAAATAAAACTGATTAAAAAATAAATAAAAAAAATAAACAAATATAAAAAAAATATCCTCATGAGAAAAAAATAAATTAATAAAACAACAAAAATCTTAAGTGACTAGAGACTTATTATAATTTTAAAAAGTCGAGCATTGAAATCAAATACATAGACGGAAATGATTTCAAGACTAAGAGAAGAAAATAAAACAGAGAGAGAGAGAGAGAGAGTGAGAGAAATTAAAAATATTGAAAAGATTACATTTATAGATATGAAAGAAATAAGAAAAATTATCTCCCGAGCATTAAATGAGGGGTGAATAATAATTAAGCTGACTGAGAGAAATTATAAGGACGTGTGTTATTTTGCTCTCCAGACCGCGGATATATATGTGGACTTTTATAAATCCTATCAGTGCGATAATATTATTTTTAACCCTGGTTAGTACGATTAGCGTCATTAATAATTTTTATTAGTCATTAGGAAGCGGCGAAAGATCAGTAAACAGGTTTCGACTGATTTACTATATATATATATATCTTCTTTGGAATAGTTTTCTATCTAACAGGATGACGAAGGAATTTTTTTTTCATCTTTCCCCCTTATTGACAATTACAACAAAGATTTGAAAAAAAATAATAATTAAACCCGCAAACACCGTTTTATTATTTTGGTTCCAGAGAGAAAAATTTCGACTTTTGATATTTTCTTCCCCTGCAGTTGAACCTGTTGAAGTGAAACTCGATTTTTTAACCCGCAGAGAAATGTTTTATTCAAACCAAATTAAATTTTCAGTGAAATTTCTTTCATTGTAAAGGTTATAAGAAAATATTTTTCTTGGGGAAAAATTTATTGGGAGTAAAAAAATATTTTTTATTCTAAATTTATTACTAATTTATTTTTAATTTTTTTAAATTTATTTCTATATTAATTTTTAAAAAAATTTTATTTCTTTCAAATTTATTTTTAATTTTTTTCAAATTTATTTCTATATTAATTTTAAAAAATTTTTATTTCTTTCAAATTTATTTTTAATTTTTTTCAAATTTATTTCTAATTTATTAAAATTTTTTTTTTATTTATTTCAAGTTTATTTTTAATTTTTTTCTACTTTATTTCTAATTTACTTTCTCAAATGTAAACTTCGCTAATTCGACAAGTTTGACTGTAGGAAAAAATTCTAAAGCCCTTTTTTCAAAGTTTACGTGAATAAAATTAATTTGTGTATATTCCTTTCCAACATTCGCATTTTTCAATAATAATAATAATAATAATAATAATAATAAAAATAAAAAAATAATAGTAATGATAATAATAATAATAATAATAATAATAATAATAATAATAATAAAATAATAGTAATAATAATAATAATAATAATAATAATAATAATAATAATAATAATAATAAATAATAGTAATAATAATAATAATAAAATAATAGTAGTAATAATAATAATAATAATAATTATAATAAAATAGTAAAAATAATAAAAATTTAATTGTATCACGTAGCAGAGAAATAATTTATAATGTTTGCATGCTAATTGCACTTGGAATAAAATTTATTTCCCTAATAAAAATTAAAGGAGAAGTTTGAAAATATTTCTAACTCCATCAAGTGTAAACGACCCTGTAACGAAAAATAAACTCAAGTGATTTCATAATAATTCGCGATTAGATGAAATAATGTATTTATTGCGAGAGAGTTCGAGACCAAAGTGTAGTATATACGTGCAATAATCAACACGTTCATTACTACTTATGATGAATTACCGTCCTTGAGGTTCATTGCAGGCGGTTTAAAATGCCTACCATCGATATGCGTTTCTTTTTCCTGTTTCGCTTTTTTTCCTTCTTTCCTCTCTCTCCACTCTCTTTTCCCTTATTTCTTCTCTTTTTATTCATTCACATTTTCATTTTTCTCCTACTTTTAATTTTTTCTTTTTTTTCATTTCTTCTTTTCAATTTTTCTCTTTTTTTTCATTTTTTTCCTATTCTTACTTTTTTCCTCATCCTTATTCCTTCTTTTTTACTTTTCTTCGTTCAATTATTTCTCTTTTTTATTTTTTCCCTCTCCTACTTTTCCCTTTTTTCTATTCCCCCCCTTTTATATTTTCTCTTTTTACTTTGTTTCTTTTTTTTATTCTCTTTTTTATTTTTTTCTCTTTCCTACTTTTTCCCTTTTTCTATTTTTCCCACTTTTTTTCTTTTTTCCCTTTTTCTCTTTTTACTTTTTTTTATTTTCAATTTCTCGTTTTTATTTTTTTCCCTTTCCTACTTTTTTCTTTTTCCCCTCTTTTTCCCTTTTGTATTTTTTCCCTTTTTTTACTTTTTATCTCTTTACTTTTCTTCTATTTCTAATTTCTCGTTTTTATTTTTTTCCCTTTCCTACTTTTTCCTTCTTTATTTTTTTCCTCTTTTTATTTTTTTCCCTTTTTTTATTTTCCCCCTTTTTTTATTTTTCCCTTTTTTTTTACTATTTCTCCTTTTTACTTTTTTCTCCTTTTCTTATTTTTTCCCTGTTCACTTTTCTTCTTTTTAATTTCTCTTTTTTACATTTCTTTCCCTGTTTTAATTTTCCCTCTTTTTATATTTTTTTCTTTATTTACTTTTTCTCTTCTTTTAATTTCTCTTTTTTACTTTTTTCCCTTATTCAATTTTTCCAACCTCAGTTGAAGGCAAAAAAAGTAAAATAAAAAAACTCTCAAAAGTGTGAGAAAATATTCGTTATAATCGCGTAAAAATAGTCGCCACCGTAAATATTTATTATTATTTATTTTCTCGCACGATATAAAATAATTTGTAAAATATTTATAAAGAGGAAAATATCTCCCGTATATACCTATATAATATGCTATATGTGAAGCGTTGAAGATTATTTTATAATCCAAGATTCACCGACTCAAATTATTTACGTATGCAAGCGATACGTTTTTTACACAAACACACACACACACGAAGGGGGGGAAGCAAAAGAAAAAAAAAAGAAAAAAATTCATCTTACATCGTCGGGGCTTTCTCGCGTGTGCTATAAGTATCAAAGCAAGAGGAGAGGAGAGGCGAACGATGAGAGAGAAAATATGGGGTACAAGTAGGATTATGGAAATTCGTTGCCATTTTGACCTTTTACAGTTTTTCAAAGTCTCCGTTCGAAGGTGAAAGGACTTTAAATATGAGAGAGGAATTAGAATTTATAATTGAAATATTTCTTTTCAGTAATTATCCCTGTCTCTCTTTTTCACGTTTTTTTTCTGTCTTCTCCCTCTCTCTTTCTCTCCCTCTCTTTTTCCTGTCTTTCTATATGGGAATGGAAACTATCTTAGAGCGATTAGATTAAAATTAATTTGTCACGCTTTACCATTTAAGTCAATGATCCAATAGATAAATTCTTTCGCTTTTTGGAAGTTATTGGAATTCCTCGTTGAAAATTTTAATTAAAAAAAAGTTCTTCGAGAGATAAAATTAATTTTTATCACTAAAATATTTATTACACTTTTTTTTACATCGAAAATAAAAATTTATTTGACTCTAATAGCCGATTAGTTGTCTATCAAATGAATTTTTACACTTGACTCAAAGAATTTTAATTTTTGAATCATTGAAATGATATTTTAACCAATAATTTGAGTGTTTGAAGCAAAAATACAATTTAATTGGTTTAAATAAAAAATTATTTGATTTAAAAAATAAAAAATAAATTATTATCTTTAAAAAAAATGACAAATTATCTTTTACTATTAATAAATTATCATTATTGTTATTATTTTACGATTATTAACATTATTATTATCATTATTATTAATATTACTATAATCTGTTATATTATTATTTATATTTTTTTCTATTTTTATAAATAATTATTCAAGAGATAATAATTAAAAATTGTTTTTAATTACTCAATATTTAATAAACATTTAAGTAATAATAAATATTGAATATTTAATATTGAATATTTAATATTAATAATAATATTAATAATAAAAATAATAATTAATAATACTTCCTCTATATGTGGAAGCAATAACTAACAATAACTAATAATAATTAATAATATTAAATAATAAAAAAACGTTAATAATTATTTTATGTTTTGTCCCTAAAATGACGCAACTTTAATTAATTTTAATTAGACCGAGAATAAGAAAAAAAATAATTTTAAAATAACGTCACGTCTCCATAATGAAAATTATTTAATCACTGTTTATAAACTGATTACATTTCTTATCTGAACAATTAAAACGTATTTTTTCACTTCCTCTATATTTGGAAAAAAGAATAAAAATCCATTATCTTTATAATAGCAATAAATATTCTGCGCGGAAAAGCTGTTGATAAAAATGAATTTAAAAATTTCTTTTTCTGTCTCGATTGAAAATCTTGAGTCAATATTTAAAATTCAAAATTGATTTCTACTCTTAAAAGACGTTTTTATTTCAAATTTATAAAAAAAAAATTTGTCCAATATTTAACGAAGATTTAGGTTAATATTTTTGATAAAAATTTTATTTAATATTTAGCAAAAATCTAGTCAAATATAATTTAGCAATAAATATTTTTCCAATATTTAGTGAAAGTTTAAGATCACTATTCAGCCATAAACACTGCGGTTAAATATTTCGGCAACATTTCGTTATTATTATTTAGCGACAAAAATTTGTTCAATATTTAGCAAAATTTTCTATCAAATGTTTAGCTAAAAATAATTCGTTTAATATTTAGCGAAATTTTCTTTGAATATTTTGAAACTAAAATTCTTGAAATGTTTAGCCAAATTTTTAGGTCAATATTGTGGATAAAAATTGATTTAATGTTTAATTAAATGCCCTAATATTTAGCCAAACGAGTCAATTTTTGGCGGTAAAATTCGATTCAATATTTACAAAAATCTTGGTAGAATATTTTGATAATTTTAAGCTAAATATTAGTTTTACGAAATTTCGCCCAGTATTTAGCAGAAGCTTAGGTCAATATTAACAAAAAAATTAGGTCCAATATTTAGCGAAAACTTAGGCCAATATTAGCAACAAAATTAAGTTCAATTATTAGCAAAAACTTAGGTCAATATTAGCAAGAATTTTAGGTCCAATATTTAGCAAAAACTTAGGTCAAAATTAGCAACAAAATTAGGCTGAATATTAGCTCAAAAAGTAGTTTCAATATTCATCAATATTAAGCCAATATTTATATTTAAAAAAATATTTATTTTCATTATTAATTTTAAACAAAAATTTTCATTATTAATTTTAAACAAAAATTTTTATTATTAATTTTAAACAAAAATTTTTATTATTAATTTTAAACAAAAATTTTTATTATTAATTTTAAACAAAAAATTGTATTATTAATTTTAAATTAAAATTTTTATAATTAATTTTAAACAAAAATTTTTATTATTAATTTTAAACAAAAATTTTTATTATTAATTTTAAACCAAAATTTTTATTTTTAATTTTAAACAAAAATTTTTATTATTAATTTTAAACAAAAAATTGTATTATTAATTTTAAATTAAAATTTTTATTATTAATTTTAAACAAAAATTTTTATTATTAATTTTCAAAAAAAAATTCTTATTAAATTCCTCACGTTTGTAAACATATTTCCACTTCTTTCTCCTCCAGCATACGAATTCTCTCTCGCTAGTTGGTTGCATGTAAACACATTGTGAGGATGATGATAGTTTTGCAAAAAGGGTGGTACAAAAAGAAGAGAGGGATTTTAATACAGGGATAGAAGAAGAAGAAGGAGGAGGATGAGAAAAAAAAGGAAAGGACGAAGAAGAAAAGGAAAAAAAAAGAAGAAGAAGAGTTCAGGGGTCCAGGCCACGTTGGAGGACGAGTTCAAGGACAACCTCGATTCCCAACTGCTGCCGTTGATTCAACGTCAAGAAATCGAGAGAAATCACCACGATCGCTTGCTCCTGATAAGGACCAATGCCCAATGTATACGTGCCCATTGCACTATGCTCGCAACCTTGCCGCAAAATGCATATAAAAGTGTCCAGCAGCACCTTCCTTGACCTCTAACCTTCTCGGAATGACGCTATTCGCTTATTCGAAAAACGAAATTCTGTATTTCAAATAATTATTGCTTTTCCTCAAACTGTACAATTTCTCTGTACTTAAAATCAATCAATTTTTTTGTTTAATTTTTAATTTTATGCTTAAATAGTTCCAGTTTTTTTATCCTAAAAAAAAGTTGCAATTTTCCTCCAAGAAGAATAATTTTTATCACAAAAAGGAATCGAACTTTCCAACAATAAGTAAATTTATTTTTTTACTAAATTTTTGCCTCAATTTTATCTTCAAAATGATTCAGTTTTCTTCAGAACTTCAAAAGTTGAGGTTTAACTAAAGAAGAATAATTTTAAGCTCAAAAAGACTCAAACTTTCCAACAAGATGAAATTTTTTTGGACAAATTTTTGTCTCAATTTTATCCTCAAAAAATTTATCTCCAAGAAGAATAATTTTTACTTAAAAAGAATCAAACTTTCCAACAAGAAGAGTAAAACTTTCCAACAAAAAATAAATTTTTGTTAGTAAATTTTTTCCTCAATTTCATCATCAAAAAGATGCCGTTTTCCTCAAAGAAGAATTAATTTTTACTCCAAAATAATGAAACATTTTAACAAGAAATAAATTTTTCTTATTATATTCTTGTCTCAATTTTATCCTCAAAAAGTTTCAGTTTTCCTCAAGACTCAAAAAGTTGGGTTTTTTTCAAAGAAGAATATTTTTTACTCAAAAAGAATCAAACTTTCTAACAAAAAATAAATTTTCTTTTGCCTAATTTCTGTCTTTATTTTATCCGAAAAAAATTTTTCCCCAAGAAGAATACGTTTTACTTCAAAAGAAACAAATTTTCTAACAAGTTAATTTTTTTTGCTAAAGTTTTTTCTTAATTTTATCCTTCAAAAGTTGCAATTTTCCTCAAAGAAAAATAATTTTCACTCAAAAAGAATCAAACTTTCTAACAAAAAATAATTTTTTTTGACAAATTTCTGTCTCAATATTATCCTCAAAAAATTTATCTCCAAGAAGAATAATTTTTACATAAAAACAATGAAACTTTCCAACAAGAAGAGTCAAACTTTCCAACAAAAAATAAATTTTCTTTTGCCTAATTTCTGACTTTATTTTATCCTCAAAAAAATTTTCCCCAAGAAGAATACGTTTTACTTCAAAAGAAACAAATTTTCTAACAAGAAGTTCATTTTTTTTGCTAAATTTTTTCTTAATTTCATCCTTAAAAAGTTGCAATTTTCCTCAAAGTAGAATAATTTTTACTCCAAAAGAATCAAACTTTCCAACAAGAAGTAAATTTTTCTTATTAAATTCTTGTCTCAATTTTATCCTCAAAAAGTTTGAGTTTTCCTCAAGACTCAAAAAGTTGGGTTTTTTTTCAAAGAAGAATATTTTTTACTCAAAAAGAATCAAACTTTCTAACAAAAAATCAATTTTGTTTTGCCTAATTTTTGTCTTTATTTAATCCTCAAAAAAATGTTCCCCAAGAAGAATAATTTTTGCTCAAAAAGATTCAAACTTTTCAATAAAAAGCAAATTTCTTTTCGACAAACTTTGTCTGAGTTTTATCGTCAAAAAATTGCAGATTTCCTCAAGACTTAAAAACATTCAAACTTTTCAATAAAAAATAAATTTTTCTTTGACAAATTTTGTCCCTAATTCTATCTCAAAAAAGTTTAGAAATTTATTAATTTCCCTTGGTGATTTTTAGGAATATTTAGAGATAGTAAAATTATTGCCAAAATTTGTCCAAAAAAAATTTACCTTTCGTTTAAAAATTCAAATCTTCTTGAGTCTTGAGAAAAAGAAGTTTCACTTTCAAAAAAAAATCCTTCCAACAAAAATACCGCATTTTCCTCTCTAAAAATAAAGAATTTTTCTCTTTTTTCACAGCTGATAATTATCACACCACGAAAAATTTCTTTACCTCTAAAAGCAAAGGCAAACAAAAAAAAAAAAAAAAAAAAAATATCAAAAAACTTCACCGAAGGACAAAGTTTTAACGATCCGCCAAATTTTTCTCCGGTATTAATTTTTTGTGAGATTAAATTGGCTGATTGTGAGATTCTCTTGGAGAGTATATTTACCATGGAGAGTTAAAGTGAAAAGAGAGGAAGAGAATAACGTTTATTTACTTGTTTGCTCATTGCCGGCGTGTCATTTATATGAAAACTATTTTATTGCGTTCACGGCATACCGGACGCACCGGTTATCTATTCTCGTTAAGGGGAGAATATATTTTTTATCGATCAAAATCTTCTTTGTGATTGTTATTTACATGCTCGATCGTTCACTCGCGAGCAAACTTGTTGAGAACGCGCGCGCAAAACTCTTATTCTTTTTCGTGACACGCCTTTCTTTTTTTTTTCTCTCTATTTTCTGATTATAAAATAATTTTACAGATTAAAATAATTTTTCTCACTGTACACTGAAAAAAAAATTTATTTGATTCAAATTACCGATTATTTGTCTATAATCAAATAAATATTTATTTGAATCAAATAATTTTTATTTGAATCAAATAAATTGTATTTGAATAAAATATTTCAGTATTTTGAAGCAAATACTAATTAATTGATTCAAATAAAAATTATTTGATTCAAATAAATATTTATTTGATTATAGACAAATAATCGATTATTTGAATCAAATAAATTTTTTTTTCAGTGTATAAAAATGTTGCTAAATTAATTCTTCATTCTTCGAATGAATAAAAATTTATTTATTACCTTTTATTTTATTTTTCTTTCAAATTTTAATTTTTTAATCGCTGTTTTTCTAATGATATCAAGTTGAGGCAAAAAAAACGAATTAAAATTTCTTTTACCTGAATTTTTTCGTTTCCCTTTGTATTTTTTTCCTTTGATTGATTTTCTTTTGATAATAAAAAAGCTCACCTGTAACAGACAAAAAAAACACAGTTAGTTAGTGATCAAATTTTATAAAATTTACAGAACATAATTATTACGTTTAAAACATTTTTTTCTCTTCTAAGAGCTTCGAATTTTCAATTAAAAATATTTGTTAATAATATCTTTTATTAAATACCATTTGCTTTTACTCATAATTTATTATTTTAAAAAATATTTAAATGCTGTAAAATATTCCATTATTATATTAAATGAATTTTTACTTTACATTTTTATTGACGAACATTTTAGACTAAAAAAAAATTGTGAGATGTGTAAAATATTGAAAATTTACAATATTTAACATTATTTTCAACTTTTCACTATATATTAAAAAATCGAAAACATTTAATTAGAAACAAAATTCCTCCATTTAAAAATTCGAAATGTAGAAAGTAAAAATCATATTTTTCTTTATTCAAAAGCTTTGATATCAAAAATATAATTTTTCCACCACGAAAGACAGGAAATGAGTAATTGCATTTTTTTTCAAGCAAAAATATGGAAAACAACGAGAAACTGCTGCAGCTGGCTGAAAGAGGATGACCAATTGGTAATCGTTGGCCATTTTCGTAATTTTTTTTCTCTCCCCCTTTTTTTTTTGTTTTTTTTCAAATTTTTTTTTTCTTTCTTTTTCCATCGTGTTCGCAAGTGGACAAGCCTTTTAAAGGTGTTCTCCAGAGGAAACGAGGCACTTACTTTCAATCCCAACCACCGCGTCCAGCATTTACAATTTATGGAGATCATTTGCATTCTAAACTCATCCCTCGACTCGCTCGCTATATTCTGCACTATTACACCTCTTTTTTTTCTCTCCCCTCTCCCCAGTTTCTCTCCCTTTTTTTCTCTCTCTCGATGAAAATGAAATCTAGTCTCGATTGTGTAAATAATAAAAAAAATTTCTTTCCCTATAAAAAAAAATTATTTTTGTATAAAAAAATTATTTTTGTATAAAAAAAATTATTTTTGTATAAAAAAAATTATTTTTGTATAAAAAAAAATTATTTTTGTATAAAAAAAAATTTTGACTCACAAAAAAATTCTTTGGTAGTAAAAGAAAATTGTTGCTTTAAGAAAATTTACGTTTCTAATTTCTATAAACGAAAACTTTGTGTCTAAAATAAATTTCCTTTTCTACACAAAAAAAAGTTGTGTCTAAAATAATTCTGCCTTTTTATAAAAAAAAAGATTTTTAATTAATAAATAAAATAAACATTTTTTTTTCTATAAAACAAAAATATTATCTTAAAAAAAATAATAAAATAATTTTGTTGCTAATAGAAGAAAATTTGTCGTCAAAAAAATTTTCCGTTTGAATAAAAGAAAAATTTGTTTCTCTTATATAAATTTACCTTTCTATAAAAAAAGAACTTTTAATTAACAAATAAAATAAAAACAATTTTTCTCTTCTATATAAAACAAAAATGTTGTCTTAAAAAAATTTTCGTTACTAATAAAAGAAAATTTTTCGACTTAAAACAATTCCGTTTCTATAAAAAAAAAATTTGTGTCTAAAATAAATTTTCTTTTCTACAAAAAAAAGTTGTGTCTAAAATAAATTTTCTTTTCTACAAAAAAAAGTTGTGTCTAAAATAAATCTCCCTTTTTATAAAAAGAATTTTTTCAATTAATAAAAAAAATTAAAAAAATTGTTTTTCTCTGTATAAAACAAAAATGTTATCTTATAAAAATTTTCATTGCTAATAAGAGAAAATTTTTCGCCTTAAAAAATTTTCGTTTCCATAAAATAATTCTATAAAAAAAAAATTGTGTCGAAAATAAATCTCTCTTTCTGTAAAAAAAATATTTGCCTAACAAAAAATTCTCTCTTCTATTAGGGAAAAAATTTTGCTTTAAAAAAATCTTTCTTTCTATAAAAAAAATATTTGGCTAAGAAAAAAATTTTCCTTTTTGTAAAAAAATATTTGGCTAAGAAAAAAATTTCCCTTTTTGTAAAAAAATTTTGGAAAAAAATTTCCTTAAACAAAGAAAAAAAATTAAAGGAAAAGGCAAATAAAATACTAAAAAAATTTTTTTAAATAAAATAAAAATACAAAAATTCAGAAAGGATAAATTTCAAACTTCTTCTTGTATATTTTAAATACCGCGCGCCTCTTTTTATCCACGAAGATTATCAGAAACTGCGGTATTTTATCGTTTAGAATTCCCCCTTCGTCCCCCGAAAAAAAACCACTTTCATCTCACAAATATATGGTGTATGGCTTTTGATATACCTGCGCGCCTTTGCCTCAAGGAACCTATAAGATATAATCGTAGGTAACAATCAGTGATTCAACCTTGTTTGAAAAATTACTGACTTCATTCGCAGGGGCAGAAACATAGAGAGAGAGAGAAAAAAAAAAGAAGAAAAATAAAAAAAAACTGCCATCAAATCGAGAATTTCTAGATACTTTTAATAACTTTATAACGCATATATTTATAAATCGGTATGTTATGACAGTAACGGTAATTACAATCTTTGCAATCTATTTTTCAATCTACTTCCAACGTTACGTATTACACTATATTTTGATTCAATGCCGTGAGAACTGAATTATGTATCTTATATGTTGGCACTCGGGAATGTTACCTGATCAGAAATTTCTTTATTAGTTGTAGTATTAAATTTTATTTTATAACTTTTTTGCATTAACATTACGCGAAGTAATAATGAAGAAGTGTGTATTTTATTTACTTTGTAATTTATATTTTTAGTCTGCACGTTCTTTATTTTTACTTTATGTTTTATGTTTAACTGTATATTTTTAATATTACTGTTTTTTTTTGTTTTATTTTATATTTTAACATTATAATTTATAATATAATTTATTTTTAAGGAAATTTTTTTAATTTTCGTCGAAAACACTTGGACTTATTTTTGTAACAGTAAAATATAAAATAAAAAGACTATTACATTTTTTTTTGAGAATAATTAAATTGCTGTGTATCATTTTATTTACAGTAAAATATAAAATAAAAACCTATCACATTTTTTTTCGAGAATAATTCAATGTCTGTGTAGCATTTTATTAAATTTTGTTTTTGAAATAATTAAATTCGTAAGAAGAATTTTATTATTTATGAAAATAATTGAATTCATGTGAACGAATTTATTAAAATTTTCAAAAATAATTGAATTTCTAAGAAAAAATTTACTATTTTTAAAAATAATCGATTTTTTGCGAATTGTTAGTTATCAAAATAATTAAATATTATAAAGAATTTTATTAGAATGCCTCAAATTAATTGAATTTTCGAGAATAATTTTGTAAATTAATTTAATAATTTATGTAAATAATTGAACTTTTAGAAAGAATTTTTTAAAAACCTAAAAGAATAATTAATTATTTTAAAAAAATGTAACTACAATGGTATTCAATAATTAATTTCTTTTGTACAATTTCCTTGAAATATTTGAAAATAATTGAATTTCTGTGCAAAATTCAAAAATTTTTTAAATAATTAAATTTTATTAAAATGTTCGAAAAAAATTGAATTCTTCTAAAAAAATTTTAAAAACTCATTTGGAATATTTAAAAATAATTGAATTTCTGTGCAAAATTCTAAAATTTTTTAAATAATTGATTTTTCCGAGAGATTGAAATTCAATTTTAAAGAATAATTACATTTTTTCATCAATTCCTGTAAAATTGTATAAAAAATAATTGCAAAGAATTTTATTAAAATGCTTTAAAATAATTTACTAATTTTATTTAATATTTGAATATTGGAAAATAATCGATTTCCTGTAAAAAATTCTAATATTTTCGAAAATAATAGATTTTTTTAAGAAATTGAATTTTAAAGAATAATTACATTTTTCGAGACATTCCTGTAAAATAATATTTTCAAAATAATTAAAATCTTCCGAAGATTTAAATTAAAATTTGCAAAAATAATTGAATTCCTGAGTAGAATTTTATTGTTTATGAAAATTTTTGAATTACTGTCAAAAAATTTTTATTAAAATGTTTATAAAGAATTTTATTTATTTGAAAATTTTTGGTATTTTCAAAAATAATTGAATTCTTCCGAAGAATTTTAAAAACATTATTTTAAATAATTAATTTTTCTAAAATATAATAAATATTACAAAAATTTTATTTTAAATAATTGAAATTTTGTGGCAAACTTTATGAATGTAAAAAATTGAATTCTTTCGAAAAATTCTATAAGAATTATTTGCAATAATTGAACTTCCAGGCGAAAATTTACTACTTTTAAAAATAAACGATTTTTTGTAATGAATATCGTTATTTATGAAAATATTTGAATTCTTTCGAATGATTAGTGTAAAAAATTGAGTTTTTGAGAAGAATTTTATTAAAATCTAAAAAATAATTAAGTTCTTTTGTACAATTTTATTAGAATATTTAAAAATAAATGAATTCTTGTGAATTATTTCAATAGTTTTCTAAATAATTGAATTTTATTAAAGAAAAATAATTGAATTCTTCTAAAGAATTTAAAAAACAATATTTTTAAAATAAGTGATTTTTTAATGGAATTGAAATTAAGTTTTTAAGAATAATTACAATGTTTTAATTTTTTAAATAATTAATTTTTTCGAAATATAAATATTACGGAAATTTTATTTCAAATATTTAAATTTTTGTCGTAAATTTTATTTATGAAAATAATAGAATTGTTGCATAGAATTTTATCAGAAATTTTTTTAAATAATTGAATTTTCCTAAAAATTGTTATCATTAGTGAACTTATTATTAATTAAATTATTGTGAAGAAAGTCTATGACAATTTTGTTAAATAATTAACTTTTTCGAAAATTTTTTGCAAATTCTATTTTTAATTAATTGAATCCTTGTGAAAATAATCGAATTTTATCAAGTTTTACATTCTCACAAAAATGAGAAAGTTTTGGATTTGTTTCTTTTAAATAATTAAATTCTTTTAATTTTCTTTATACAAAAATGTAGTGACAAAAAAAGAAAAAAATTTTTCAGAGAACAAAAATAGTTCAAAAATATGAAATAAAAGTTTTTAATCGTTTTCTAATTATAATGCGCAACGCAACACATACCGAAAAATTTCTTCTAATATTTCTTCACGAGTGCAATTTGAAAATTATCATCATTATCAACATAACTTTTGCTTGAAACCAACAATTCTTCACATAATCCAAAAATCTTTTCAGCGCAATCACGCGAATATGCGCGCAGTGGAGAGCAATCTTTCTCTCTTCTTCCGAGAAGAATAGCTCAATTTTCTTTCATCCAAGAAGAAGAGAAATCGGAAGCCACCCTACTATGTGTATACGCACTTATACGCCAAGGGGAATACCTTGGCGTGGCCGAGGGCAATAAAGCACAGTTGCGTATTTCGTTTGCAATATAGATTTGCAAAACGCAGCTCCTCACAATTCTTTTTATTTTTTTGCTTTTTTATTTTTATTTCATTTTGCCAACGTCGGAAATATAAAACATCTTCTATCTTAATATGTTTGCGTCGCATCCACATTTTTGCAACAAAAATTTTATTTTCTCTTCTTTAACTATATTAATTTTTTAAATTTAATTTATTTTTCTTTTCCCAACTTTTCCCTGACTTCTAGACAAAATTTCGACTTATTCACTGATCTCAAAGAATATTCTGATCCCCTCTAAAAATTATTACATACTAAGCAAAAAGTGTCTTATTTCAATTTAATTATTTTCTAGCATTTTCAACTAAAATTCTTCTTTTAATTAATTACTCTTTATAAGTTTCGAGTAAGTTCTTATTAAAATTTTTCAAATCAATTTGTTTACAATTCAATTTTACCCTAAAATTTCGATTATGCAGAATTTCTTCAATTAAATATACATTAAAAAATAAAAACTTGAAATAATTTCAAAATTTATTATCCTAAACATTTCGAACGTTCAAATGAACGAATTTTATTTAAGGTAAATGTACATATTTCCGTGCTAGAACATAATTCCGTGCTACCATATAATATTAATTAATATAAAAAATTAATAAAATATTTTAGTAAAATAAAACCCATAATATTAATCTACTAAATAGCAAAATTTATTCTACAATTTTCCACTTGCTAAAATATTTTATCAATTCCTTATTTTAATTAATAAAAAAAATAGCACGGAATTAGGTTCTAGCACGGAAATATGTACATTTACCTTACTTCCTCTTGAAATTAAATTTTTATTCCAATAATTTTTGCGACACTATAAAAAATTAATTAATCATAAAGTTTCTAAATGAAAATTTAAGATTAAAAAAAATTTTCCAATCACTATATTATAAGGATATTTTTAGTAAAATATATTTCGTTCATTTGAACTTTAAAACTATTTAAATCATCAAAATTTTCAAACAAAAATTGTTCGTTAAAATTCTAATAAATTTAGATTTTCAAAGATTTAAATTGGAAACCTTTTCAAAATTTAATTATTTCTGAAAATCCACTTCTTATTCAATTGTTATGTAAAATTTTAACTCAAATTCATACAAATATTTATTCTTTCATTCAAATTCGTTTGACATTGTATTACAAATAATTAAAACCCTGCGACAAATATTATTTATGAAAATAATCGAATCGTTAAAAAATTTATTAAAATTTTTTTAAATAATTAAATTCCTAAGAAGAATCATATTATTTATCAAATTAATTAAATTATTGTTAAAAATGTTATTAAAATTATTAAAAACATTGAATTTCAGTGAAAAATTGTTAAATTTCTGAAAAAAATTTATTATTTTTAATAATAATAAATAAATCACTCGAAGAATTTCATGACAATCATTGTGTTTCAACTTTCAAATAACTAAAATTTTATTTTTCATTATGTTTACGTAATAATTGAATTCTTCTGAAAAATTTAATTAAAATAGTATATTGCAAAAGTAACTGAATCTCGAAATATTTTTGAATGTTTTAGAAATTTTGTCCAAATTTTTATTTAAATCTTTAGAAATACTTGAATTTCGGAGAAAAATTTTATTACTCAGAAAGATAATTGAAATTTTGACGAGCATTTTAAAGAATTTTTTTTTTTAAATAATTGAATTTTGAAAAACTTTTTTACTTATCAAAATAATTTAAATTTTGACAAGAAATTTTTAAAACTTTTGAATGTAATTGAATCTGCCTAAAGAATTTTATTATTTTGGAAAATAAATGAATTTGTTACAAAGAATATATTAAAATTTATGTAAATATTTAAATGTTTGCGTAGAATACTATCAACATTTTTTTTTATTTAATTTCAGAAGAATTTAAAATTTTAAAAATTTTTCAAAAATACTCTTTTCGATGCTTTTACTGCTTCAAAAATAAATTTTACCATTTTCCCAAAGTAAATTTACAAAAATTTTAGTAAATTTTCGAAATAAATTGCAGAATTACGAAAAAATTACAAAATTACCAAAGTTATATAGTTATAGTAAAAATTGAAAAAAATTTTTTTGTTTTACCAACAGACTTTTACCAAAAGTTATGTTCACATAGAAAGAGATATGCAAAAAATCATCAAAATGGCAATAAAATAAATTTTTAAAAATCAAAGCATCTTTCTGTCAAATCGACATGTGATAGGAGGCAGTATAAAATTCACACAGAAAAAAAAGAATTCAAAGAAGTAGAAATCGATTTCCTAAGTAACCGGTTGTGAGAGAAAAGAATCCAGTACTTGCGAGAGGGGGAAATTTATCGGATATATGTATATAAAAGAAAAAAATATTTTAAAAAGAATTTCAACTCTTTTTTTTCAATTTAATGTCAAGTGCTTTGGAAGAAAAGTTCAAACCTAGAGCCAAAGATTTTTAGGTTAAATTCCTAATTTTTCGAAAACCTACGTGAAATTTTTTTTCCTAAATACTACAACTCTTCCGAAATTCAATTATTTATTTTCAATTTATTATTTTAAATTAATACATTTATTTCTTCAAATAAATAAATGTTAGAAGATCCCAAACTTCTGAACGTTCAAATGAACGAAATTTATTTGTTTCCTCTTCAAATTAAATTTTTATTCCAACAATTTTGCGTCACTTTCCAACAAAATTAATTACTAAGTTTCTAAACGTAAAATTTCAGTAGGTAATTAAATTTTTTTATAATTAGTAATTAAAACACTTTTAATAAAAAAATATTACCTTCATTTGATAAACAAAAAACTTGAGAATCAGAATTTTAAATTATTTTTTGAAAAATACTTTTTTTCCAATTATACCTAATAGTAGAAGAATAATTTTCAGAAGCGAAGTAGCAATCCTTTTTTTTCCCGCAATATTGTTTCGTTCCAAGCGAAAGAATTTCGAAAATTAAATATACTTTTTAACGTCAGAAACAATACAAAATTACAAACAGCAACTAATATCTTACGTTCTCATTTTTATTTTCCGCCAAATGAATAGAGATTTTCTCACGAATCGAAAAAAATATTTCAAACTAATCAGTTTGCGATAAATTTAATACAATAGTTATAGTTTCGAGTTTATAGACAAAAGGAGTATATTGCAAAATGAAGAGAGTGATGTAAGTATACAAAAGTTTTTAGCACACACTGTGCGCGCACCTAAAACAATATAAATGAATAGCAAACTTCTTAATTTAATAGAAATTTTTCTCATGAGCCTCTCATATTTTCATTTCTCTCTCTCTCTCTCTCTCTTCCTATACAGCGGATGATTTTGTACTCGGTAAACATAAATAGTCAATTGCGTAACGTTGATTAATAATGTATTTTACGATTACGAGTACATCGCTTGACGTGTGAACCTGCACTATTCCAGTAATGTTTACAATTTATTCTTTAGAATAAAATAAAGAATTTCGTTATGATATTCCATTTATTTGCCATTCATTGACGTCTGATGTCTGCGGTAATACATCAACAACCGGTTTTTCTCCTTGAGGGAGTTCTCAGATATGCAGGATAATTTATTTCAGTCATAAATTTATTTCAATCCAATGATTATTATTTTTTGTTTTTCTAGATATATAATATTAAATACAACAATGGTGGGAGCTAATAAATTTATCATCAATCACTTTATTATGTTTTGTTTAGGATATTTAGCAGAGTTGTTTTCTTCAATTACTGTCAGAAAGCTTTTTCTATCTTTCTTAGTGCAGACTATTATATAGTGTATGCAGCTCAATGTCGCTTGCGAGTGAGTTTTCATGCCATCTGGACGGGGACTTTTCGAATTAAAGTGGCGCGAAATTCGAATTTTAAGAAACAAAAATTCTTAGATTATGATATTTCAGGATGATAAAAATAATATTTTTTTAATCCCAGACAACGCACTCGATAATTAATTTTCAAAGAGTAGAAAAAAGTAGCTTTGAAAGTAAAAAAAAATAGAAAAAGATAGAAAAATAGTAACAAAATAAAAATAGGAACAAAATAGTAGTAAAAAGTAGCTATCGAACAATTAAACTTGACGGCCAAACAAAACTCGGTTTAGGCACATAACAAAAATTCCATTCCCTATTTTTTATTTTCCTCACTTTCTCCAAATTTTCATCAAAATTATTTACTTCTTTCTTATTCTGCTAATACATTTAAATTCTAAAAACGAATTTTATTATTCATGAAAGAATTTAAATATTTATAAAAATAATTTAATACTCGCGAAGAATTTTAGAAAAATGTTTAAATAATTAATTTCTTTCGACTACTTTTTTTGACAAAATCTAATTTAAATAATTGAATTCATGCGAGAAATTTGTATTACCCATAAGAATAATTGAATTCTTACGAAGATTCTAACAAAAATTGTTAAAATAATTCATTCGGTTTGGAAATTTTATAAAATAAATTTAAATTAAATTTTTTAACAATAATTAAATGTCTGTGTATAGTATTTTATTTTTTGTTTTGAAAATAATTACATTCCTAAAAAGCATTTTATTATTTTTGAAAATCATTGAATTCTCGCAAACGATTTTATTAAAATTGTAAACAATAATTGATTTTCTCAATGAATTTTATTAAAATGCTTCAAAATAATTGAGTTTTTATTTATGTAAATAACTGAATTTTTGGGAATGATTTTATTAAAATCTAAAAGGATAATTAAATTATTTCAAAACAATTTAATTAAAATTGTATTTAAAATAATTAATTTCTTTTGAACAATTTTATTTGAAAAATTGATAATAATTGAACTCCTGTAAAAATTCTAATATTTTTGGAAACAATTGAATTCTTCGAAAGAATTTAAAACAAAAACTTTTTTTTAAAATAATTGACTTTATTGATAAATTGAAATTATGTTTCAAAGAAAAGCACAATTAAATTTATAAAAAATGTTATCATATTTGATGAAAATTATTAAATTGTTTGCAACGATTTTATAAAAATTTATGAAAATAATTGAAGTTTATCAAATAATTTTTGACTCGTGAAAATGATTAAAAAATTTTTCAAGAATTTTATTACAATTTTAAAAAATAATTGAATTCTTAAGAAGAATTTTGTTATTTAGAAAAATAATTGAATTATTATGAAAAATTTAATAAAAATTTTTATAAATAATTGAATTTATATTGACATAAGTGAATTTTTCCAATGAATTATAAAAAATATATTTTTAAATAATTGATTTTTTCAAGAAATTGAAATTAAATTTTTAATACTATAATTTCATTTTTTGAGCAATTCTTGTAAAATTGTATTAAAAATAATTAAAATCCTATGAAGAATTTTATTATTTATGTAAATAATTAAATTGCTAAGAATTTTATTTAAATTTTTAAAAATAATTGAATTCTAGTGATGAATTTTATTATTTATGAAAATAATTGAATTATTGCGAAAAATTTTTTTTAAAATGTTTAAAAAGATTTGAATTTTAGTGAAAAATTGTTGTTCTTTGTGGAAACAACTATTAAATTCTTAATAAGAATTTTGTAAATATTGTTTCAAATAATCAATTTTTTCGAAATATAATAAATATTATAAGAATTATATTTTAAATAACTGAATTCTCGTGAAAAGCTTTATTTGTAAACCGAATTGAATTTTCCGATTAATTAATTTAAAATACTTTTAAAAATAATTTTATTACTGATGAATTTTATTACTTATGAAAATAATTTAATTAATGCTTAGAATTGTATAACAAAAATTTTTTTTAAATTAAATTTTTTTGATAAAATGTTATTATTAGTGAAAATAATTAAATTATTATGAAGAATTGTATAAAAATTTTGTTAAATAACTGATTATTATTCGAAATTTTTCCGAAAATGCTATTCATAATTAATTGAGTTCCAGTGAAAAATGCCATTATTTATGAAAATAATTGAATTTTTTTTCCAAAATAATATAATTTCAAATATTTTTGGAAAATAATTGAATTTCGAATATTTTTGAAAAATAATTGAATCATTTGAAAGATGACAGTTTCTAGAATAGAATATTTTTGAGAATAGTTTCTTCATTTTTAATGTTGACTAATTTAAAGTAGTGGAAATTCTATAAAAAAACGGAAATAGTAGCTTTTCGTGGCTGAAATCTGACAAAAGTACCCAAATAGTAGCTATAACTTAATAAAAAGTAGTAAATACTAAGTTTTAGTATAGATAAGCACGAAACCATTTGAAGATCTTTAGTCACAATCCTATTCATCACTAGAACTAAACTTTCAAAACAAAACTTTCAATCCTCAAAAAAAAAAAAATTCCAAAAAGAATACAATTCTTTTCACCAACGAATCATCTTGCTTTGGCGTTTAGGAATGAAGTTGCGACAAAAAGAAGCAAAAAAAAAAAAAAATTCTAGTCCCTGGAACGCGCATAATGTGACAATTATACTTCCCGTCTGGCGCCAAGAGCTCACAGCGCAACAGCGGAGCGAAGGACATGTATGATAGGGAATAATAAGCTGACTCGGAATTGCGCAAACTTGCGGATGGAATAGCGGTCGTGCAAGCGGACAAGAAGTGAATATGTCCTTACGAAAGCGCGTCGCGTCGGTGTCAACGGGGGAGCATTGCTTGTTGCTTATGTCTGTTCCTCATCCACGCGGTCAAACACAACAAAATCTCCAGTGCGTGTGCGTTTACGTTTACTCTCATGTGTTCCTCGTGGGAAAATGCGTGGTCAGTCGCGCAAAAAAAGAAAAAAAAAGCAGAAAAAAATACAGCAACTACAACGCGATAATAATCGGCCAACATTGTCGACATTTCTGCATTTTAATTTTCTTCATTTATTTGCTCCCGTGCATTCAATATTCAATATTCATCGGATAGTCTTGAACTGTTTCTTAACCCAAATGATGATGTACATAACCAAATGATGATTAATTCGGTTGGACATAACCAAATGATGATTAATTCGGTTGCACATAACCAAATGATTGATAATTCGGATGAACATAACTAAATGATTGATAATTCGGATGAACATAACTAAATGATTGATAATTTGGATGAACATAATGACGTACATAACCAAATGATGATTAATTCGGTTGGACATAACCAAACGATGATTAATTCGGTTGCACATAACCAAATGATTGATAATTCGGATGAACATAACTAAATGATTGATAATTCGAATGATCATAAAGATGTACATAACCAAATGATGATTAATCCTGATGGACATAGCTAAATGATTGACAATCCGGATGAACATGATGTACATACCCAAATCAATAATAAATAATTGGTAATCCAGATGAACATAACTAAATGATTGATAATTCGGATGAACCTAATGATGTACATAATCAAATGATGATTAATCCGGATGAACATAAACAAATGATTGACAATCCGGATGAACCTAATGATGTACATAATCAAATGATGATTAATCCGGATGAACATAAACAAATGATTGACAATCCGGATGAACCTAATGATGTACAATTGTACATAATCAAATGATGATTAATCCGGATGAACATAAACAAATGATTGACAATCCGGATGAACCTAATGATGTACAATTGTACATAATCAAATGATGATTAATCCGGATGAACATAAACAAATGATTGACAATCCGGATGAACCTAACGATGTACAATTGTACATAATCAAATTATGATTAATCCGGATGAACATAAACAAATGATTGACAATCCGGATGAACCTAACGATGTACATAAGCAAATGATGATTAATCCGGATGAACATAACTAAATGATTGACAATCCGGATGAACATGATGTACAGACCCAAATGATGCCTAATTAAATTGGACATAGCCAAATAATTGATAATCCATCCAAACATAATGATCTAAATAACCAAATGATCATTAATCCAAACGAACACAAACCAAATGATTGTCAATCCAAATAATACTCCAGGTAAGGACATAACCAAATGACAGTAAATCCTGATGAACACAACCCAGACCAAACCTCACCAGACGGTAAGAAAACTCACTCTCATAAACTAGATGGAAATGGAAAAGTCCCCGCTGCAAGTCTCGTCTCTAAGACCAGAACAAACATAAATTTAAATAGAAAACCAATTTGTTTTTACCGCCATTCTCAAAAACATGTCATCCGATTGGGTCGAACAGCAACCACCACTTTAATGACTCTAGACTTCCACACAATTTACCTGCTTTTTTTTTTTCTTTAAAAGCTGGAATTCCTTTTTTCCCCACCTCCCTCTCTTTCTCTCTATTTTCAAGAAAAATGTGCGGTGCAAGTAAATTGCATGCTTGAAACGGGTTCGAAAGGAGATTGATGTCAGGTCGATCTCTTGTGAAATACCCATTTACAGCTCTTTCTCTCTCTTGCCCATTGAAAAAGAGATAAACTGTGAAATTTTGTAATCGCGAATCTACCTAAAAATCAACCATACACGATTGTAAACAAACAAAGAATTATTAATTGTTTCTTTCGATTCAAGCAAACATAACGCGAGGAATCCGATCTGACATCGATCGGATTCCTCGGGATGCGACCGCAATGTATATCTCCTTTCTAGGATAGTAATACCCAAGGATTTCTCAACGTCACAATAAAAACCGAATGCAATAAATAGCATTTATACCACACCACAAAACGGGATTTAGCAACGGTATTATTTAGGTTTATTAAATTTTAATTTTCAACTACTTTTACCATTTTTATTTGATTATTGTCATTAGAAACGTATTCTGCCTTTCAATCGGGGAATTTCCCAATCAAAACCGCTTTTGTAAGAAATGTGAAAAGTTTGCGGCCAACGAAATAACCAAAATCGTACTTTTTAGCCTATACAATTGCCATGTGTGGCTTTTCTAATCGTTGAAATCAATTTTTCAAAGACTTCTAGTGTTCCAGTCTTTGAAATTGATTCGTTAATCAATGGAATCGTTAAGCGTAAATTGATTCCCTTCACGTGCTTCAATTTCCACAATATGAAAAATTTATAAACTGTACACTAAAAATACTTTACAGTGTCGTTGGTAATGATCGTTAATATTTCACAATACCAATTAAGATTACGGTTGTATAAATCGAGATCAGAGTGGTTACAAGTAGAAGAAGAAGAAGAAGAAGAAAAAGAAGAAAAAGTTTAAATTAAGTTACATAAACTCTGACCCCTTTCAAAGAGAAAAACAGTTTGACGTAATTTTCTCCGTCTGAACAAGAACATTAACTTCAATTCTTTTATAATAGCTCTTGGGGTCCATGGAGGGAATTCTCGTCTTCTTTTTAGTAAGACAAAACAAGAGAGGATCTTCTTGGCGCGCATAAAGTTGCTTAAGATACATGTACGGGTAAAACAAACAGTAGCCAAGTGGACAAGAGCGCGTAACCTGCATTTTGTAACAACGCGGTAGCATTCAAGCAAGGAATGTCATCTCGTTCAACGTCCAGTTTCCAAGGTCCAGTTCTTCAACGAGAATATCTACTCTTTCCTTAAATCAAGATTCTCAGAAAGTCTGCTGCTTTGGAAACCGTTAGGATAATATGGCACCCGAGCCGCACAACTTTGCAAAACAAGTCGACTTTTTCGAAAAAAAAAAGAAAAAACTAGATAGTATCATCAAGATAGTACCTTAATGCAAATTATGTACGATATTGTTTTTCAAAAATGACAACTGATTTTGATTCTTAGCTGGAATTAGAACATTATCCGTCAGACTTCGTAGTCGATAATTAATTTTGAGAAGTAGCAAAAAGTAGCTTTCAAACATAGTAGTAGAAAAGTATTTTTCAAACTCAAAATAGTATAGTAAGTAGCTATCAAAAAAATTAATCTTGACAAGAGAAAATAATTTTAGACACTTGACAAAACAGACAAAAGTTACATTCTGTATTTTATTTTCCTCTCTTTTTCCTAATTTTCATAAAAAATGTTTACTTCTATGTTCTATCTTATCCTACTAATAAATTGATATTCAAAAACGAATTTTATTATTCATGAAAGAATTCAAATATTTATAAAAATAATTTAACACTCGCGAAGAATTTTAGAAAAATGTTTAAAAACTTCATTTCTTTCGACTAATTTTTTGGCAAATTCTAATTTAAATATTTGAATTCCAGCGAAAAAATTTGTATTACTCATTAAAAATAATTGACTTCTTATACAAAGATTTATATAAAAATTTTTTTCAACAAATTTAAATTCTATTTGGAAATTTTATGAAAATAAAAATTTCAAAAAATTAATTGTATTTAAAATAATTGATCTCTGTCGAACAATTTTATTTAAATATTTATAAAAATAAATTCAATTCCAGTGAAAAAATCTAATTTTTTTAGTGTAAATAATTGAATTCTTCCAAAGAATTATAAAATAAATTTTTTTACTTATTTGATTTTTCTGAGAAATTGAAATTGAATTTTTAAGAATAATCAAATTTTTCCGAAAAATGTAATAAACATTATGAAATTTATATTTTAAATAATTTAATTCTCGTGAAAAGCTTTATTTGTAAAAATAATTAAATGTTTCAAATATTAGATTTGAAATGGTATTAAAAAAATAAAATTCTTCGATGAATTTTATTATTTATGAAAATAATAAAATAGTTGCCAAGAATTTGGTTAAAATTTTCAAAAATAATTAGATTCCCGAGAACAATTTTTTTAGTTATGAAAATAATTGATTTGCTAAGAATTTTATAAAAAATTTTTGAAATAATTGAATTCTTCTGATGAATTTTATTATTTATGAAAATAATTGAATTACTGCGAAAATTTTTTATTAAAATGTTGAAAAAGAATTGGATTTCAGTAAAAACTTGTCCCTTGTGAAGATAATTATTTAATTCTTCATAAGAATATTATAATTATTGTTTGAAATAATTATTTTTTTCGAAAAATAATAAACATTATGAAAATTATAATTATTTTATATAATTGATTTTTTGTGGAATGTTTTATTTATAAAAAAAGAATAAAATTTTTAGATTCATTAATTTAAAACTAGTATTAAAAATAATTGAATTCCAGGGAAAAAAATTTTTTCTTTACCAAAATAATTGAATTATTGCAAAATAATGTATTAAAATGTTTAAAAATAAATGAATTTCTGTGCAAAAAATTGTTATTTTTTAAAATAATTGAATTCTTCATAAAGAATTTTATAAACATTGTTTTAAATAACTAATTTTTTTCGAAATATAATAAATATAAAAATTTTCTTTTACATAATTATGAATTCTTGTTGAAAATTTTATTTGTAAAAATAATTGAATTGTTCAAATAATTAATTTTGAAATGGTATTAAAAATGAATGAAATCCTTTCATGACTTTTATTATCAATGAAAATAATTGAATAGTTGCTAAGAATTTCCTTAAAAAATTTTCAAAAACAAAATTAATTCCTGAGAAGAATTCTTTTTATTTATATAAATAATTGAATTGACGAAAAAAAATTGAATGAATGATTTTATTATTCATCTAATTGAATTCTTTCGAATAATCTTATTTATGTAAGTAATTTAATTTTTAGGGAGAAAAAAAATCTTTAAAAAAAAATCTTGAAGAATTGAATTATTTCAAAAAAAATTTAAGTAAAATCGTATTTAAAATAATTGAACTCCTGTGAAAAATTCAATTATTTTTGCGAAAAGTTGAATTCTTTCATATGATTAAAAAACAAATTTTTAATAATTGATTTTTTCAAATATTTGGAAACTTGAAATTAAAATATTAAGAATAATTACATTTTTTTCAACAGTTCAAATTGCAACTATTTTTAATACAATTTTATCAAAAATAATTAAAATCCTGCGATGAATATTATAAAAAATATATATATAAATATTTATAAAAATAATTAAATAATTGGTAAGAGTTTTAAAAAATTTCCAAAAATAATTGAATTCTTGCGAAAAAATTTTGTTAAAATGTTTTAAAAAATTTTATTATTTAAAAAAAATTTTGTTATTACTGAAAATAATTGAATTCGTATGAAAAACTTTAATTTGTTAAAAAGAATAAAATTAAAAAGAATTAAATTCTTGCTTAGAGTAATCTAAAAAATTTGTTGACAAAATTAAGCTTCCATGAAAGATCTTTTTATTAGTGAAAGTAATTGAATTATTCTGAATGATTCCCGATTTTTAGAGAATCTAAAATTTGTCGAAAATATCAAAAGAATAGAGATTTATCTAACGACTAGAGAAAAAATACTTTTCAACACCAAATCGAACGTGCAAAGTCATTAAATTTTTTACATCTCAATGTCCAAATAATAAGTTATCCTTGCATATCTCCTAGGTGCTTATGTGCGGTTTTCGATATGCATACTGCCACTGAATGGCTCGCCACGAGACGAGGGCTCGTCAAAGATGAATGTGACGAGAGAAAAAGAATAAATTGGCGTCGCCTCAATGAAGAAGAACAAAGTAAAGAGCCTCGAGGATAGGATTTTTGCGATGGTCAAGAGAGAAAGAAACGCGCAATTTATTCATTTCATGTTTTCGCCGCATACAAATACTATAAAGAAGAAGAACCCTATATGCACCAAAAAAAAATTTTTTCCCTCCCAGGCATTGTTCCTACATTCCCTCAACTCTTCCTTTCTTCTTCAGAGAGCGAGAGAGAGAGAGAGAGAGACTCAAAATAAAAATCAATGACTCAGTCCCAATCTTTCTGAGTGCTCTTGACTCAATGGACTTTTGTCGCCAACAACCATCTCTCAGAGAAAGAAAGGGTACCTACATTTTCATTTAAATTCTTTTGTTTGCTGCCGAATCATTAATGTGAACAACTATTGCGTTTTTTGCAACATGTGTTGCATTCAAAATGCAACGCCTCTAAATACTTAGAAATCGTAGTCTAATTTTTTGGATAAGTTTTGGAAAAGCTTTAAATAAGTTTTGGAAAAGGTTTGGATCAGCTTTAGATAAGTTTTAGATCAGCTTTAGATAAGTATTGCAAAAGGTTTGGATCAGCTTTAGATAAATATTGCAAAAGGTTTGGATCAGCTTTAGATAAGTTTTGGAAAAGCTTTGGAGCAGCTTTAAAATAAGTTTTGGAGAATCTTTGGATCAGCTTTAGATAAGTATTGCAAAAGGTTTGGATCAGCTTTAGATAAGTATTGCAAAAGGTTTGGATTAGCTTTAGATAAGTTTTGGAAAAGCTTTGGATCAGCTTTAGATAAGTTTTGGAAAAGATTTAGATAAGTTTTGGATCAGCTTTAGATAAGTTTTGGAAAAGCTTTGAATCAGCTTTAGATAAGTTTTAGAAAAGTCTTTAGATACATCTTGGAAAAGCTTTAGATACGTTTTAGATAATGTCGAGTTTCATTAACGTTACGATCATTTGAATGTATTTTAAAATGCGCGATTCTCATTTTTATATTTTGACGACAAAAGGGGATAAGAGTAGAAAAGGGACATAGGGGTATTCCCCACCAAATTAAGGAAAAGCGGTAGGAACCGCGCAAAATTCTATATGAAAACCAGTGTTTGTTCGACGGCAAAGAAAGTACGACGCGCTTGTAATTTACACCAAATAATCAAATATATATTTTTATTACTGCAAATAGTTGAAAATTAATTTAAAACTTCAATTATTTGAAAGAGTGAAAAATACTCTTAAAATCTGTTCACGAAACATCACAGATAAGCTTTAGATAAGTTTAGGAGAAGTAGCGAATTATTTGGATCAAGTTTTCTTTTGCTCTCGTCTGCAGTGTTGGAAGGTCATCCATCATTGTTAGCTCTCTTGGAGATTGATCTTCGAGTTAAGACGTTATGTAAGTTGGCAGTGGACGACATATAAATCGTAGTTGGTTGGTTGTTTGTATGTGCGCGGAGGCTAAAGCCATTCGCTTTTGCTCTGGTATAGTTATAGGCGACGCTATAAGGAAGTTCTGCTGAGCAAGCAGCATCTAAATCGAGAGAAGAGTTTTACTGTCCTGCGTACGGTATATAACCTCCATTGATCGCAAATCGATTTGCCAGCTAACGATCACATAACTTCCATTTTCAATTTCACATATACTAAATCATACACTCCATTATATATTCATCTAACGATTTCGATTCCTTTTTCAATTTTCCCCCATGCGTATGAATGCACACACATATATATACCTTAAACGTCCTGCTTTAACAATTTTAATAAAAATTCACTTCCAATTTTCAAATGTATGCAATAAATGAAGGGAAAATCTTGAAAATTGGATGCAAATAATGAACAAATGGACCTTTTACAGTCTCGACGAATCAATTCCTAAGTACAGTGGTCACCTTATCTTGTGAGAGAACTTTTCTTCCACTTGCAGACTTCGTATGCTTAATACTTTAAAAAGAAAAAAAAAAGAAAAAAAAGTATTCCAAAAAAGGGGATGTCAAAGTCGTTTAGATTTTTGCATCCAGGTTCAATAGAAAAATCGCATCGACTTTGACACCCCCATAAGACGTTTTATAAAAACTGTTCAAATCTGTTTTCAAATCTATTAAATTCCTATAAAGAACTCTCTAAATTTGAATTCGTAAAAATCTCAAAATGTTTACTATTTTGAATTAGTGACTGCGACTTTTGCCTTTGAATTTGTAAAGTTTACAAATAAATAGTAATTTCTACGAATTTATTAGTAATGTTTACTAATTCAAAAAAAAAGTCAGAAACTAATTCAAATTAGTAAAAATTTTTACGAATTCAAATTTAGAGAGAAGAGAATTGAAATTTTTTTAAATAAATCGAATTGTTAGGAAAAATTTCATTAAAATTGTTCTAAATACTTGAATTTTGTAAAAATTCGTATTATGTTTTCATGTAAATAATTTCAAGAAAAAATGTCATTGGTTATAAAAATAAATGATAAATAATAATCTTTTTTGCAAAAGATTTTTATTAAAACTTTTAAAAATAATTGAACTTCTAAAAAGAATTTCATTAATATTTTTAAAAATTTATTGAATTGCATTTTTTTAAAATTGCATTAAATTTTATGAAAATTTTCGAAAATAATAAATTGAAATCATATAATGAGTTATGTAACTTTTTTCTTATTAAATATTCGTCTTTTATCTAAAAATTTTCTAAAAATTATAATTTAAATAATTTAATGGCGCAGTACATTTTATTATTTTTAAAAATCACTAAATTTTTGTATTTTTTTTAACTTTTTAAAAAAATTGAATTCCTAAGAATTTTAATTTTTTAATATATTTAATATTTTGAAAAAAAATTGTACGATTCACATTTCATTTAAAATTAAATTAAAAAATAATTTAAACCCTGCGATGAATCGTATTATTTATAAGTAGAATAGAATTTTCGCAAAAAATTTATTAAAATTTTCCAAAATAATTCAATATTTGAAATGAATAAAATTATACCTATTTTTTTAAATATTTGGGTTTTTTTAATTTTCCAAAAACTATAGTTTAAATAATTGAATTGCGTTTTAAACTTTATTAATTTGGAAAATTATTTAATTTTTGCCTAGAATTTTATTAAAAATTTCTTTTGTATAATTATTAAATCATTTGAATAATTGAAAATTTATGAATAAATTGAATCAAAATTTAAGCGAATTTGTAAATTAAAAGGTTTCTTATTTTTCCAACAGGAATTCAAAGTTTTAAATAATGTCAATTGAATAATTGTTAGATGTTTTAATAAAAATTGTTTTAAATAATTGCAGTTTTCGAGGAATTTATTTAAAATTCTATTAATTACAATTGAATTATTTTAAAAAATGTAATTAAAATTGTATTTAAAATAATTTATATCTTTCGAACAATTTTATTAAAACATTGAAAGATAATTGAACTCTTGTAAAAAAATCAATTATTTTTGTAAATAATTGAATTTTAAAAGAACATTTTTTTAAATAATTGATTTTTTCGAGAAATTGGAATTAAATTTTTAAGAATAATTACATTTTTAGAGCGACTTCTATAAAATCTTATTTAAAATAATTATAATTCTGTGATGACTATTATTATTTATAAAAATAATTGAACAATTGCTAAGAATTTTATTTAAATTTTTCAAAATAATTGAATTCCTGTGAGAAAAATTTTATTACTTATGAAAATAATTGAATTCTTGCGAAGAATTTTAGAAAAAGTCTTTTCGAATAATTGAAATCGGTTTATATCTATAAAAAATAAGTGATTTTTTGCGAAAATTCATTTTAAAAAAACTTCTTAAATTATTCATTTTTTCGAAAAGTTTTATGAAAAATTTATAATTGATGAAAATAATTGATTACTTGCTAATTTATTTTAAATTCTACTATAAAAATAATAATTGAATTTCTGCGAAGAATTTAAAAAAAATTTATTAACCAATTATTTTCTTTCCAATAATTTTATGAAAATAGTATTTTAAATATTTTAATTTCTCTGACAATTTGTTTATTTATGAAAATATTAGAATGTTACAGCGAAGAATTTTATCAAAATTTTGTTTTAAGTAACTGAATTCTTTTGGAAAATTTTTTATTAAAATAATAGATATTAAAAATAATTTAATATCGAAAAGTTTTTGAAAATAATTAAATATTGAAAAGTTTTTGAAAGTAACTGAGTATTGAAAAGTTTTCAAAAGTAATTGAATATCGAAAAGTTTTTTAAAATAATTAAATATTGAAAAGTTTTTTTTTAAATAATTGAATAATTTGAAAGAATTTAATTCAAATTTATTGAATTGTTTCTGAAAAGTCAGGAATTTTAATATACACGGTCCGCTTTATTGCACTTGTGAGAGAACTTTCATGCCATCTGGACGGGATCTTTTTGAACCAAAGTGGCGCGAAATTCAAATTCAGTAAAACAATCACAATCACATATTTTCGTCTACAACCGCGAGTATTTGTAAATGTAATAAAAATTACCAAAATTCTTCAAACTACCAAATGAAAAATCCAAGACAATCGAGGAAACACTCAGGCAATACTGAAAATTCCACCAAACAAACAAACTAAATAAAAGATAATCAAACAATTCTCTAAAAATCATAAATTTTCGCAAATATTTCAACCTCAAATTTTACAATTCTCAGTAAAAGTTTGTTTAATTCGTTCCACACATTAAAAATGCAAATTCAATATATTCCCAAAGGGAGAGGAAGCGCATATATATATACACACACTGGGAGGACGTTACGCCCCATAACCGTAAAAATTAAAAAGCGGTTATACCCAAATGCGTACCTATATATACATATAAAAAGAAACATCTTTTTAATGAGAAGGAGCGGTACTTTGAATTATAGTTATCCTCTGATTTAAGAAGTAGGTACGAATCTTTGTTGGCCGTTACTTTTGTTTCTCTCACAACAAAAACGAATTAGACTAAAGCTGCGCTCTCTGAGCAAAAGTGACTACATACAGAAGTTTACGCTCGAAAGACATAATGGAAACGACGTAATAATAATTCATGAGAAATCGTCCGCAAAAGCGATTGTTTTGTCTCTCTCTCTCTCTCATCAGAAAAATATTTTCCAGCGATAAGCGGTAAAAATGAATTTTTTTTACGCCTCATTAAAATAAAAAAGAAACCATTCTCTATTTTACATTTTTATTATAATAAAGACGTAAAAATTGGAGAAGTTTTCTGCATAATGAACTTCAGTGGAAATAAGTCAGTATTTCTATATTGAGAGAAAAGAAAAAAGAAAAGAGAGAGGGAGAGAATTCAGAGAAAAGTTGTTTTACCGAATAAGTTTAGAGTTAATTAACATATTCGCCTGTTGCGTATATTTTATCTTTAATGTTACATAAAGTATTTAACGCAGTAATACGTTTAAATGTTTTTTTTTTCTTCGGTCACATTTAAATATAATATAAATTCGCCGCAGTGGGATTTTAAAAAATGATAAATAATGTTGCATACGAATTTGTTTGTGGTTGGTCTGATTACTCTCGGTATGCCGAATCCGCAATTGGACATCACGCAATACCGAAAGCGAACATCGTTTTGTCGAACACGTAACGTGGTCACGCCGAAGTCTATTAAAGGTAACGACCCCGTTCAGGAAAAGTTGTTTTCTTCGCAGTGAGAACCAAATTTGGCGCACGGCGTGTGCGCCCTTAAATATGAAAAATTACAACAACCATTTTCCAATAAAAGTGAAAAAATAATTAAAAAAATAGTTTTTTCTATAAAAAAACCGAAAAAAACGGAAAATTCAGCTAAATCGAAAGTTTAACTGCGATTGAATTTACAACCACGAAGAGATGCTTCCAAAGGGGAAACAAATTTGTACTTATAAATAAATTCGATCGATTCGTAAAAAATAACATTATAATAAACAGTTATTCTCATGATTCAGTGAACTGGAAAATCTTTCATTAAAAAAAAAGAAGAGAGTCAGTAAAGCAGAAATTTTACCTACTGTATTTTAGATGAGACTTTGGGAATTTATATTTTATTTTCACATTTCATTTTTCCTCGCGAAAAAAACATAAAGTAAATGTGTTATAATTAAAACAAAACAAACACAATGTTTCTGTTCTGCATCTGATAATTTAAAAATTTTTTACTAAAATTCCAATTTGATTACCTACTTTAATAAATTTAATAAATTTTTTTACTTTTACTCTTTAATTTTTAAAAAGCGTCAAAACGTAGATATTGAAAAATTAAAAACGACGAAAACAATTGTTTAGTTCATTCATAAACAAGACAAAATTTTATTTTTATTTCCTTGACTTTTTCTCAATTACCATCAAAAATATTCAAATTTTTTCTTAACTTGATAATTTTAATTCTAAATTTTTGAAAAAAGTTAAAAATTAAAATTTTTTCAAAAATACAATTATATTGTAAATAATTAAATATATTTTCAATAATAAAAAAATTCTTAAAAAAACAAACTTTATTACAACTAAATAGGACAAAATTTTCAATTAATTGTAAATATTTGATTATTTTACATTCTTTATGAGAATTTAACTAGATATATATAAAAGAAATAAATAATAATAATTATCACAGAATTTTTTTGCATAAATTAAATTATTTTTACAAATCACAAAATTTTTTTTGCAGGAAAAAAATAAAATATAAATAATAAAATATAAAAAAAATAATAATAATAATAATAATATAATAATTTATATATAAATAATTGAGAAAAAGTCAAGGAAAAAAAATAAAATTTTGTCTTATTTATGAATGAACTAAACAATTGTTTTCGTCGTATTTTTCACATAAAAAAATTTGAATATTACTATTTATCAAAAAACGAATTTTTTATTAAAAAGTTCTACGATATTTCAATTATCTAAAAGGAAAAATAAACAATTCATTGAATTAGTTAATTATTATTAAAATTGAATTCTTATTAAAAATATTCCAAATCTTAATTTTTTTTAATGTTAAGAATAATTGGATTTTTAGAGGAATCTAGTTAAAACTGTACTAAAAATTAAAATCTTATCCAAAAGTTTTACAAAATAATTGCAGCATTTTTCAAAAAAGAATTTAATAATTTGTCATTTGAAGAATTTAATTTCTGTGAAAATTTCGATAGCCATAAAAATAAACGTATGCTTGTGAAGAATTTTACAATTTTTTTTTCTAATAATTGAATTATAACAACAACTTTTATTAAGATAGAAAAAAATTGTAAATAATTAAATTTTTACAAATTTTATCAAAATTATTTAAAATAATTGAATTCGGGTAAAATCATTAAAAAAAAAATTTTTTTTTATTAATATTAATTCAAGAACTTTTAATTAAATAGAAAATATTCAAAATAATTGAATTCCTACAAATATTATCAAAATTATTAAAAATAATTGAATCCCTTCGGGTAATTGAATAATTAAGTAAAATAAATTTAATAAATAATATTTAATTCGAAAACTTTTATTAAAATAGAAAATATGGAAAATAACTGAATTCTTATTTAAACAAATTTTGATAAAATTATTAACAATAAATTAATTCTCTCGGAGAATTAATTAATATTTTTAATTAATTCAATTATTTAAAAGATTTTTATTTATGTATATAGAAAATAGTGGAAATAATTGAAACTTTATTTAAACAAATTTTATCCAAATTATTGAAAATAATTCTCTAAGAGAGATGCAATAAAATTTCTTTTTAATAATTAAATTTAATCGACAAATTTATTCTAAAAAAGATACAATATTGAAAATACTTGAATTCCAGCAAAAAAATTCTGTGATTTGTAAAAATAATTGAATTCCAGCAAAAAAAACTTTGTGATTTGTAAAAATAATTGAATTCCAGCAAAAAAATTCTGTGATTCTTGAAAATATTTGAATTCCTGCAAAAAATTCTGTGATTTGTAAAAATAATTGAATTCCAGCAAAAAAAAACTTTGTGATTTGTAAAAATAATTGAATTACTGCAAAAAAAATTCTGTGATTTGTAAAAATAATTGAATTCCTGCAAAAAAAATTTTGTAATTTGTAAAAATAATTAAATTCGTGCAAAAAAATTCTGTGATTTGTAAAAATAATTGAATTCCAGCAAAAAAAACTTTGTGATTTGTAAAAATAATTGAATTCCTGCAAAAAAATTCTGTGATTTGTAAAAATAATTGAATTCCAGCAAAAAAAATTTTGTGATTTGTAAAAATAATTAAATTCGTGCAAAAAAATTCTGTGATTTTTGAAAATATTTGAATTTTGGCTAAGAACGTAAATTAAAATTTTCGAACCAAATTTAATTCTAAATCAGAATTTTATTAAAAAATTTTTAATTGTTTCCATGAATTTTTATAAAAAATTCTTCTGCATTATATTGACGTAGAAGAAATTAATTTTGAATCAACATAAAACTGCCTTTGTTAACAAAGTAAATGACTTGTTTTTTTTTTTTTTATAAAGTCAATAGCAAAGTCATGTTTCATTTTCTAAAGAGGCTCGGCTTCGCGTCTTATCGACATCGCAAAATATTCTCTCTTCTTTCAATATATACGGAAGTCGCCTGCGGGTGAGATACTTGATTTTCAAAAGGGACAGACCATTGTCACGTTTGTCAATTTTCAAACACACTTTGATAAGGAAGTCTTTCAAATAATGCGCTGACGTTAAATTTCCACCTTATTATTTTCCCTCCATCTAGATTGTATATAGTAGAAAAAAAACACCAACAACAACAACAACGTTCCGTTACAAAGTCGCAAAAAAATTACAAACACTCATCAAGATAAGACATGTTGAAAAATCTAAACGTATTTTCAATTATATATGTTAAAATTGTAGCATTATTAAAATACCAAACGAGAAGAATGTCAACTTTTTTTTTTAGAGAAATGTATAATTTTATTGTTTATTCAATACTGACTTAGAATTTAATTAGGTATCATCCTGTCACTATATGGGAAATAATGATAGTGTCAACTGCGAGAGAAGTATTGTCTTTCTTATATTCCGTTTGTTACTTTGTAAGATGTACATTTATCGTGGATAGCAATTAAAGAGGGATTTTTAAAGAGAATTAAAGAAAAAAAAAACAAGTTGAAGATTGCTCACTCTTAGCTCGCGCAAGAATAAATCGCCTTTCTAAGGATCATGATACGTGGAAAGAAGAAACCAAAGTCTCGCAGAAATAATCTCTATATGGGTGGAAACGTTTCATCATTTGAAAATTATCTCTCCCAAGATAGAGACAGATAGAGAGAGAAAAAGAGAGAGTTGGTGGATTTTTTTTTGTGCGAATTGTATATACATATACATGGAATTCATAATATGTCTCGGATAGTGTTTGTTTCCACAGTATTTTATTTGGTAGTCACGATTGTCTTTTATCTCCATTCAGTAGCGATTGTTACTCTTTTAGTTGTGTAATAATTCTCAACTTACAATGTATCTTGATTGCAATTTTTCCCTACTATAATTTTATTTATTTAACAATCACAACAATCAAGATATAGTTAATTTGAAATGTTGAATTTCAAATCTGACAATGTAACCGAGCGCGAGAATTATTATTATTGTTTCTCTTGTTTCTTTCAATTTGAATTTGGCGCCACTGTAGTTCCGAAAGTCGCCGTCCAGATGGCATGAAAACTCTCTCGTAAACGAGATGCAGGCTTCGTAATGCTTCTTAATATCTAATATTTACAACTTTTTTCACGATTTGCTACTATATTTATATTTCTTTTTGACGAAGTTGAAGTCCACAACGTTTATAAACAAAAAACAATGTATTTAATATAAGAAAATATTATTTTTAATTTAATATTTAAATATAAAACAATTACATTTTTAAAATATAAACTTCAATCTTTTTGTTTAAATATTTTTATGTTAATATTGATGCATTGTTTTTAAATAATTTACTAAATGAACAATTTTTTTTCGTTGATCAACGTTGTGAGCTTCAAATTCGTAAATTTGTGACATTAAAAGCAACTTTTTCTTTCTTTTTGAAAAATTTTGTACTAATTTAAAATTTAAATCCACTAATAGTTAATGGATTTTAAAATTAGTTTATGAATTATTATCATTATGACTATTATGTATTTATTACTTTTATTATTTTTATACTATTCATTTATAAATTTTTTTAATACTTTACAGACTACGTAGGTACTTCATAATTATTTTCAAAAAAAAAAAAACTACGTCGGTGAAGTTCGCAACGTTTATGATCAACGATTGAAAGAAAAAAAATTATTTTTCTACCAAAAACAATAAAAATTATTGTTCACAAATATTTTTTTTTTGTAAATCATTATTAAAAAAATAAAACGAATTATTTTTTGTACAAAAATTTGTCAAAAATTCCATAAAAAATCATTTTTCGTCAGAAATCGTTGATTATAAACGTTGTAAACCTTACCAACGTAAAAAACTTGCAAAAAGTATCTTTAAAACTAAAAAAAGTATTAAAAAAGTAGCTATCGAAAAATTAAATTTTAAATTAATATTTATTAGAAACTTCTACGAGAATACAATTGTATTCTTTTTTATTTAACTTTAAAAATAAATAATTAAATCAATACTTGAAAATAAAAAAATGAAATAATAAATCTAATAATAATAATTATAAAATAATCGAATATTCCTTAAAATTGAATTATTATAAAGAACTTAGTCGAAAATTTTTTTATAAATAAATAAATTTTTCAAAGAAATTTAATAAAATTTTCGAGAATAATTGCATTTTTCGAAGAATTTACTTCAAATTGTAGTAAAATAATTGAAATGAATTAAATTTAATTATAATTGAATTTTATTATTTTTGAAAATAATAGATAAAAATAAAATCTTTAAAAATACAAAATCGATTGTTTAAAAAAACATTCAAGTTGCTTACGATCGAGGAATTTATGTAAACAAAAATTTTATAATCAATGAATTCTTCAAAAGTATTAAAAGTATTTGACTTTTTCGAAAAAAATTTTATTACTTATAAAATAATAATTGATTAGTGCAAAAGAAATTTAAATTAAAGTTTTGTTCAATAATTAAATTCATTTGATGAATTTCATTTTTTTTTTTTTTAAAATAATTAAAATTTTTTAAGAGATTCTTTCAAAAATGTATTTAAAAATAATTATTCAATTCTAAATAAGCAAAATATAGTAACATTTTTTTAAACTAATTCAATTTATTCAAAGAGTTTTAAAATTTTTTTTTAGAAAAATTGTATTTTTGAAGAAGTTTATTTAAAGTTTTGGTAATTAAAAATACTTCAAATCCTGCGACAAGTTTTATTATTCATGAAAATAATTGAAATCTTGCAACGAATTTTATGGGAAAAAAATTTCTAAGTAATTAAATTTCTGTGAAGAATTCTATTATTTATAATAAATATACTTAAATTCTTGCGTAGAATTTTATAAAAATCTTTTACAAATAATTGAACTTTTGAGAAGATAATTACAAATTTTTTTTTAAATAGCTAAATTTCTGAAAAAAGTTTATTATTTATAAAAATAATTGATTCCATAAGAAGAATTTAAAAAAAAATATTTTTAAATAATTGAATTAACAAAAAAATATTTATAAAAAAAATAATTGAATTCTCTACAGGAATTTTATAAAAATTGTTCTACGTCATTGATTTTTTCGAGAATTTCATGAAAATTGAGCTTTAAATAATTAATGTCTGTAAAAAATATTTTATTATACATCTTGTTTATAATAATTTTACTAAAATTCGCAAAAGTGTTTCTAAGTATTTAATTAAAATTTGCCAAATTGTTTCTCAGTATTTAATTAAAATTTACCGAATTGTTTCTAAGAATTTTATTAAAATTTATAAGAATATTTTTTATTTCAACTACTAGCGAATTTTAATTATAGTGAAAATTCTCAAAAATAGGAAAAAGTATTTTTTAGTGTCACAAATCTAAAAAGTATCCAAATAGTCACAAATCTAAAAAGTATCCAAATAGTCACAAATCGTAAATAAAGTAGTAAATAGTACTTTTTTGGAGAACGAACACAAAGCCTAACTTTACTATTTTAATTCTCGAAGGTCTTCCTTTTTTATACTCCCAAAAAATTCATCTCGTTTGTGAGCGATTTTTCATGCCATCTGGACGGCGACTTTTCGAATCAAAGTGGCGCGAAATTTAAATTGAATCCAACCAAAAAAAAAAAAAAATAATTCCCACTCTTGGTATTTTATGTCTCGCAATTTTAGGTCAATATTGACCCAATCTTCTTATAATAGTGGTCCAAAAGTACTTCCCCTCCCCTTAATTTACTCGATAACTGCGCATCAAAAATATTGAATTACATTTTAAATTACGATAAAATTTCAATTTTTTCGTCAAATTTCTTTTTTTTCTTACATCAAAGTTATAATATACGCAAGGGAAATGAAAAAAAAAAATTGAGAATAAAGTTCTCGTTTCTCGTGTGTGTGAAGCGATTGAAGGTTGATTGTTGTCGAAATTGGAGGATCATAAAGAGGTCACTAATGATCGTCAAGGTCCTCGATAAGAGTGTGCAATTTAACGAGAGAGGCATTTCGCTATAAGAGCCGACGAAACAAAACTTGTGAAGATCCCCTCACACACACATTGCGTGTATATATATATATATATTGAAGATGCGTCGCTCCTCGAAGGACTGTTGAAAAAGATTTTTGCAGCATCCAAAGGCATTCCCATGCAGGAATGTTGGGCTGCGCTTCTCGTCGAAATAAACAGAGACAGAGAGAATGAGCGAGTAAAAAAGAGAAAGAGAGAAAATTGAATCACCAGGAATGAAACATTTTTACTAGACACATGTAAAAAAAAAAATTCATACATAGCGTAACTAGTGTCAAAACATTATTCCTACGAAAAATTTACGCTCATATATGCGTGTTTTTGAGAAAAATCAGAAATATCCAGTCGACCTTCACGTGCGGTATCAGGAATGCGGTATTTTACGATTGTTTTTCGTATGATTGAAAAAAAATATTCGCAAATTAATTTACCCTAAGCACGAATATAAATAAAAAAAAATAGAAAATAAAAAAATTAAATTCAAAAATATTGCCAAAAAAACTGCGTTTTAAAAAAATTTGTAAAAGATAGAAAAAAAATTGTAAAAAAAGAATAAGTTCCACTCTTTACAAAGTGAATTCAAAACATTGATAAAATTACAAATGTAGAAAGCAATCAACAAGCGCAAAAAAATTTTTTTACAATACTTCATTTTATTAAAAAAAAAAAAAAATTTCTGGAAATTTAAATTTCCCGCCATTGTGATTCAATAAACTTCCGTCCAGATGGCATAAAAGCTCTCTCATAAACGAGATGAATTGCTGAGAATACGAGTAAAAACTTCTACAAATGAAAATTTATTAAAAAAATAATTTAAATAATCAAAATAATAATTAAAATAATAATAATAATAATAATAATAATAATAATTAAAATAAAAGTAGGTGAATAATAATTCACTTAATTTTGTTTTCATTATTATTATTATTAGTATTATTATTATTATTATTATTATTTTAATTATTATTTTTTTCGCCTTCTTTCATATCACAGTGAATAAATTTTACGTAAACATAAACATATTAATAATTTTTGCGACCTGACAAAAATACAAATCCCGTAACAAACAACAAACCACAAGAATTCATTTTTCCGAACGAGATTTTCTTTCCATCGAAAATATCTCTGTCACGTGCTATTGAAGGGGAGCAAAAAAAAAGTGAATAATAAAAAATTATCGACCATGTAACATTTTCTACAGTTGCTGATTTTGTGGTCATTTTCCATTCCTCCACAATGACTGCTTCCCGCTATTTCATTTTCTCTCACAATTTTTTTTTTCATTAATAAACAATATTCCACCTTAAAATTCATAATAATTTTCTAAAAATCATATTTTTATGGATTCTATTTCACTTTTGGTAATTACTTTTATTTACTATGACTAATAATAATAATAATTATTACTCTTATTTTGTTAAAATCATTTTACGAGGCTTTTAAAATTAATTTGGAAAAAAAATTACAAAATGGACGTAAAATTGCTTTAACAATAATAATCAGAAAGAATAATGTAAATAAAACAAAAATAATAATAGTAATAATAGTAATAAAATATTAAAAAATAAGATGGAAATAATAATTAAAAATAAATAATATAATAATAATAATAATAATAATAATAATAATAATAATAATAACAGTAATAATAATAATAATAATAAATAACAAATAAATTAAAATATTAATAATAATATTAGTAACAATATTTGTACAATTTGTACTAATAATAATGAATTCGCTCCACCTGTCGGAAGCGTCACTGAACTAAAATAATGGCGCGAAATTCAAATTCAACAAAATAAAATTAAACAGCCAAGTGTAAAAATACCTAATAGTTAAACAAAAAATTAATTTTTTAAACAAATCCTCTTTTTTATCAGCTGGTATTTGATATATTTATAATTAGAATTAAAAAAAACTTGAATACAAAATAGAATATCACCAAATGCTAATAAAAAAAAAAATTTCTCGAGCAAATGTCGACTAATTTTCATCATTCCATCTGGCGGACGCGTCACTGAATTAAAATACCAGCGCGAAATTTAAATCAAACAGAACTAAAGAAACGATTAAGTGTAAAAATACCTAATATTCAATATCAGCTATTACATTATCATTTATTAAATAACCTAAACGAAATTTCATTCCAGCAGAAATTTCGGAGCAACCACTTATTTCGTGCCCGAATGAGATAAGACATAACGAACTAATGGCAAAAATGCGCGAATATTTAAATGCGATACACATAGGAAAGAGCAGAGAGCAAGTTTTCAAGTCTATATGGAAGTAATTTCCTGAAATGGCTCTTTGATCTGAGTGGAATGTATGCATTCCTGAGAAATGGAAGTAGCGATGGATTTCAAGAACGCTCTGTGTGTGCGCACTCTCGACGATATAATTACAGTGTCTAACGATAATAATTAAGACGGAAAGATGATAGTCACCTTGGAGGAGAAAAGAGAATTGCGTTTCTATATATATATATATATATATATATATACCGGTCGTGAAATAGAAATCTACCGTCTCTACCTTCTATATTCACTATGTGCTCTCGGCGAGCGGAAATCCTCGGATGTTGAATAGAACTCGAACACAACAAAAGTAGGCATGGTCACTGTATTTTCGTTTCAAAAAAAAAGAAAAAAAAATTGAAAAGAGAGAGAGAGAGAGAGAAAAAAAGAAATCCCCAGGGGTAATGTCATACGTATCCATGATGACGGGATATTTGATACAAAAATCGGAGAGAGGGAAAAATATATTTCCTTTCAAATTCTATACGCTTGAAACGAAAAAATACGGCCGAAAGAAAATGAAGAAGTTTATTTTTTGCAATAAGTATAATTTTATTCTACGGAAATTTTACTGCTTTTGCGGTAATAAATAAATATCAACAATAAATAAATATAAAAAATAAATAAATAAAAAGAAATGATAAATAAATGAAGAAAAGAAAACTAAAAAAGAAATAATAAATAAATGAAGAAGAGAGAAATAAAAAGTAGAAAATATAGAAGAAAAAGAGAAATGAATATTAATAAATAAAGAAAAGAGAAATAAACAAAATAAATAAAGAAAGAGAATAGAAGAAAGAAACAAAATAAGGAAATAAATATAAAGATAAATAGAAAGCGTCAGTAGCCTTGTGGTCAAAGCGTTAACCTGTAACTCCGTGGGTCGTAGGTTCGATTCCCCGGGTGAGAAAGATTTTTATTTATTTCGTATGTTTACGTTTAATCCAAGTTTTCTGTATTAAATTTGTATAATTAAAAAATTGAAAAATAAACAAGTATAAAAATAAATACAAAAGCAAGTAAATAAAAAAATAACTGTGACAGTAAATTGATATAAAAATAAACAAAAGCGGTAAAAATGTAAAGAAGTATAGAAATAAACACGAAACTAAATAAAATACAAAAAAAATAAAATGGTACAAATATGACTAACAATAGCAATAAATACAAAAGTAAATAAATAAAAAAAATAAATAAATATAAAAATCATAAACCGTAGAAATAAGTAAGTATAAAACTAAATAAAAAAGAAAATAAACAAAAAAAATACAAATGAAAATAAACAAAAAAAAACACAAATGAAAATAAACAAAAAAAAATACAAATGAAAATAAACAAAAGAAAAAATACAAATGAAAATAAATAAAAAAAATACATAAAAAATACAAAAATACCTATAAAAATAAATAAACATTAAAATAAAAAAAATAAAAAATACGCAAGTATTAAAATAAATAAATTTCCAAATTTATCAATATGCAAACGAAATGTAAACATTCCGCGAGAGAGTGCAATCGGATGTAAAACACAAGCACACACACACACACACACACACAAGTTTTAGAATACGAAATAAAAATCAAAACAATGAATTTAACTTAAGAAGAAACATGATGGAAAATATTTATCGGTCCCAAAGTCTTATTTATTTAACGGCTCTATTAAAATATTACCGGATGGTGAAAGTTTCCTTTTAGGAATAAAAAGAAGAAAAAAAAACAATGAAACGATTTTTAGCACATATCGAGAAAAACACACATGCAGACTCGAAACTGTCGGCAAATATCTTACGTAACACTTTGAAATATGCACGACAATGAAACAAAAGTCGTCGTGTGACAGAATACCCATCGTCCTTGTACTTTTTTTTCTCTCCCTGAATTCAGCAAACGTGCTGCTTTCCAGAGACCTCAATTTTTTTTTTTAAATTCTTTTTTAAAATCAATCTTAACATTATCACTGTTGTTTTTCGAAAAAGAAAATTTTTTAGTTAAATTATTTCATTTTTTAATTAAACAAAATTTGTTATTTTAAATAAATTTGAATTTCCCGCCACTTTGATTCGAAGAGTCGCCGTCCAGAGGGCATGAAAACTCGCTCACAAACAAGGTGAATTTCCCCTGGGAAAAAGTTAATCAAAACCTACTGCTATAATTAAATTGAATTAAAATTAATTAAATTCATTACAATTTAAAAAATTAAATTGAATATCGAAAAATTAAATAAAAATTTTTTAAATTAAATCAATATTATGAAAATTAAAATATATAAAAATTGAAATTAATAAAAATTGAATTATAATGAAATAAAATTTAGAAAAATCACAACTTGATTCAAAATTCAAATACAAAAATATTATTCCCGAAAAAATTAGTTTTGCCTGGAATAGCGACAAGTTTCTCTAAAATAGCGAAAGTCTTAATTGAAACAACTTAAAAAATTTGGCTAATTTAGTAAAATTTGCAGCTGTTGCAGATGAATATTTTTTTCCCTGTTGTCTTTTGAAAAATTGTTTTTCCTACATTTTTGTATTTATTTACATAAATAAAAATTTTCACATGTGAGAAAAATCTAGAAAAGTATTTTTTTGGGAGCAAATTAAAAAGCAATTAACTATTAAAAAAATACAACAAAAATGCAAAAAATACAATTCTCATTAATAATTAAAAAATTTAATAAGTTCTATATATTAACCCGAGAAGAAAATGAGAAAGCAAAAACCAAGGTCATGAAATATATTTTTTCCCTCTTTTTTTTTTAATTATTAAACAAAAACCTCTCACCTCGACGGGCAACCTTATAAGTACCGGACCTTGGACAATCGGGACATGCTTAACTACGATATTCTCGATAAGATCAATTGATAGATTGTAAAGCTCAATCAAATTTCATATCCGGATAGTTAAACGATTATTCCAACTACCATTTGTATGAATCAACATTGTTGTCGCATGAAACAATCGATTATAAACAGAAATAAAACGCATCAAGAAAAAGAGAGAGAGAGAGAGAGAGAGAGAGAGAGAGAGAGAGAGAGAGAGAGAGAGAGAGAGAGAGAGAGAGAGAGAGAGAGAGAGTACAATGATCCCCTTTTATTTCCAGGAGAAATAAAGCAATTATATTTTTCACCGTGTAGCCCGACTACTTTATATGAATCTCTTCTATACTGAAAATTAATTACTAATCCCGTATATACACACATATATATATCAATCATCTACGATATTATCAACTATTAAGATTCCTAATCGACTAATTACACTTTTATCCTTCTCTTTTTTATCTGATCTACATTTTTCAATATGAAATACACAGTGTGTCTATTTGTAGCTTAAAACAATCATTTAGTTTTCTTTGTAGTGGAAAATAATCTTTTATTAATGGATTTTTAGAAGAAGAAAAAACAATATACTGTAATTTTAAATTAATAAGGAAAAAAATTAATTATTCTCTCGAGAGATAATTTTCGAAATAGTCTTTTTTTTATTAAAAAGTAATTTTAAAAGTAAAAAAAAGTATTTAAATACTAAGTACCGTTAATTGAAAAATAATCACAAGAATTACTTGAAACAGAAGTCAAAATATATTTAAAACATATTTCCAAATTGTAAAAAATAATTAATCACTTTTAAGCAAATCCAAATTAATTTTGAATGCATAACAAGAATAATTTCAATAATTTGATATTAATTTTAAAATATTCAAACTAAAAGTAATTAAAAAATTCGAATTTAAAATTTTTAAAAACTTTGAATTCGTTTCAAATTAATTTTTAAAAATCCACATAAACTTGAAACTACTTTAATAAAATATTAATATATTTATTCATACAATATTTATTAATATAATATATATTAATATAATATATATAAATATAATATTTATTAATATAATATTTATTAATATAATATTTAGTAATATAATATATTTATTAATTTTAAAAAAAGATCCAATTAATTTAAAATTTTAAATTGAAGTTTTTAAATAATTCTGCAATTTTCCATTTTCTTTTAATAAACAAACAAAAAAGGAAAGGAAAACATTTTTATTTTCCACAAAGAACTAAAAATAATGATTGCGTGAGATAATAAACGTGCATCATGACCTAAATTTGTTTAAGAACGAAGCGTGGCTTGATCAACGTGTTTTCGCTAAAAGCGTGCCAGTGACATTTAATTTCCATTAATTTGAATAAGTAATTAGAACAAGTCAGATTGCAGTTGTGCCACGACATTTTTGCCACTTCCGTTAAATAATCATGGAAATTCAACATTCACTTTCAACACTTCCATTGTACGCATGTATATTTGCCACACCAATAATGCTTTCTCATCGAAAGAATTCAAAGAAAAATTTCAATCAAAGAAAGAAATAAAAATAGAGAGTGAAGGAAAAAATATAAATAAAATAAAAATAATAAAAAAATAATGAAGAAAAATAAAAAGTATAATAAGAAATAACTCATAATCAGAAAAAATAGTTTAAATAAAATAATATAAAAAAATAATTTAAAAGTAATAAAAAAGGAATAATATTAGTAACAATATTTGTACTAATAATATAAATAAAACGAATTCGTTCCTTCTGTTGGAAGCGTCACTGAACTAAAATAATGGCGCGAAATTGAAATTCAACAAAATAAAATATAACAGCCAAGTGTAAGAATACCTAATAATTAAACAAAAAATAATTTTTTAAACAAATTCTCTTTTTTATTAACTGGTAATTATTATATTTATAATTAGAATTAAAAAAAACTTGAATATAAAATAGAATATTATCAAATTCTAATATAAAAAAAAATGTTTGATCGAATTTCCATGAATTTTCATCATTCCATCTGGCGGACGCGTCACTGAACTAAAATACTGGCGGGAAATTCAAATTCAATAATTAGGTTGAAGTCTGCAACGTTTTTAAGAACGAAAACAATAACATAATGCGACCATTTTTTTTTCTATTTTTAATTCTAAATCATGTTATTTTCATCATAATCATAATCATGTTTCTTAACTAACAATTAATTTATTAAAAATTAACAAACACAAGAAAAAAAATTATTTAGAGGTAAATTTTAATTGAGAAAAATTCTTTTTTGATTTTTCGTTTTTTAAAAAGTTGCGGTCTTCAGCTTTTATAATTCAATAAAACGAAATAAATTGTCAATAGTAAAAATATCCAATATTTAAATTTAAAATTTGTCTTTCATGATTATTATTCTTCCCAACTATTAATTATTATTACATTAATTATTTAAATTACGCAAATAAGAAATTATTATTAAATTTTGGAGTGAAAAAAACTTTATAAACGAATTTTGGCGTCTTTTCCCCTCTCCATCTGGTGGAAGCGTCACTGAATTAAAATCCTGGCGCGAAATTCCAATTCAAGAAAGTCCAATAAACTATTAAGTGTTAACATTTTTTACTCTGCGTGCAAATTTACATATGAATTCAAAATTTGTCTTTCTTGGATAGTATTCTTCTCTACTTTTAATTATTATTACGTTTATCATTGAAATTACGTAAATAAAAAATTATTACATTTTTGAGTGGAAAAAAATGATTACATTTTTGAGTGGAAAAAAATGATTACATTTTTGAGTGGAAAAGAATTATGGACCGATTATGGAAGAAACAGGCAATGTATGAGCGAATTTCGAAGGAATTTTCGTTCTCCATCTGGCGGACGCGTCACTGAACTAAAATAACGGCGCGAAATTCAAATTCAAGAAAAAATAGAAATCTCCCAAATTTTGAAACGCAGCTAAATTAATTAAATAACAATAATAATAAAGCTAATATTCAAAATTCGCGAATAAAACTGTTCCCAACAATCAAAATTACTGCCAGAAAACAAAATTATATATTCATCATTTGAATTACATAAATAACAGAATATTATATCAAGTTCCGCCAATTGAAAGAAAACATTCGAAAAAGAATGATTCAACAAAAGATTGAAATCGACCACTTTCGAAAGTCTCCTGCGCACTATATATATATATATTTATTACAATCGAAAAAAAACAACTTTTTCGACTTAACGGAAGAAGATTTCATTGATACTGTCTTATTTTACGAAAGCGAAACTAATTAGAAGTTAATGGTCGATTTAATGAATAGCTGAACGATTACAGCACACACAAATACACACACTCGATTTATATATATAAACACTATAAACAAATCCAAAACCCAGCTGTGTTCTCTTTCTCGCGTATTTTATATGTATACATGTTCGCGTGCCTCAAGTAGCAGTTTACGATTCGGTAAGTGACTTAATTTATATTGAGAGGGGCCACGCATCCTTTATACCAAAAGATCGTCAAATTTGATGAAGGTTAATTAGGTTAATCCGATGGTCAATTTATTTCAAACATGACCATATTATACGATTATTATAATTATCCATATATATAAGAGCTTAATCACTCTCTCTCTAAAAAAAAGGAGGAGAAAAAGAATCATCGAGAGATGTGTGTTTCACCAATTATCCGATTCAATTTAAAGAAGCGGTAAAAAATTTACCATTCAATTAAATTCGAGACTATAACGGATATTTCATTTTTCAATGACTTATTTATCATCGCTTCTGGGATAAATATTATATACGGACCAAAAAAAAACAGTCTATTAAAAATGTAAAAATAGAAAATTACAGCCTTTACAATCATGATTGAAAAATCTGTTTTCCTCTTCATTGTGCAGACCTCATTAAATGACTCATTAAGAACTAAAATCGACTAAAATAGTGTCAAGCCAGTTGAAAAATTCTATTTTTTACATTCACGTGTTTTTTTTTCTAAAAGAATTCAAAATGGAAATTTTTTTTTTCATGCCGTGCGTTTCGTTGTTTTGGAGAAAAGCAAAAAGGATTTTTTGTTCTTCAACGCTTTCTGGAGAGATATCGAATTAATCTTAAAGATAATTTAAATAAAAAAAAAATTCATGAAGAATCTTGAAACAATTTGAGAGAAACAGATATTTCTACATGATTAAAGCTGAAGGTCATGCAATGAAAGTTCTTGATTCTCCCTCATTCTTTGGTACCTACCGGATAATTAAGCCAGCTATTTTATCCACGCGATAATCTCTCGACGGTCTGTCGGGTCAAGTCTTAAAGAATTAAAGCTGTGAACTTCTTTTTGCTTTTTAACCCCAACTTTAACCTTCCGCAGGCATGAGAACAAACTTATCCAAACCAAAAGAATACACTGAATATACGGACCTGAAACACAAAAAAGAAAAATATTAATTAATATTAATTATTATTATTATTTATTATCAATTATTATTTCTATCATTAATATTATTTCTATTATTACTATTATTACTATTATTACTATCATTACTATTATTACTATTATTACTATTATTACTATCATTACTATTATTACTATTATTACTATTATTAATATTATTATCATTTTTTTAATTACGGAAAACATTACCACCGTACTGTTAATTACAAATTAATTAATTAATTATTAATTAATTTTTTTACCCAAAAATTTTTTAATTACAAAATTATTCTCTAGATAAAATTGGAATTCAATTCAATTTCCTAATGCTGACATCGAATTATTTTTTCAATACTGAAATGAATTTCATTCTCTTATTTTGAAATCAAATTTTTTTTCTTTAAACTCACTTTTTTTCTTCATTTTATTTTCTTCAAAGATATTTTATCTTTCTAACACAATTTATTTTTTTTTTTACTTTCAAGTCAAATTATTTTTTTTAGAATTTAAAAGTAATTTTATTTTTCTAATTTTTAAAATCATTTTTCTAATTTTGAGAGAAAATTATTATTACAATGGTATAAAAACGTTATTTTTTGAGAGATTTAATGGCAAACGGAGTAGAGATTAAAAATTATCGAGTTTGAAATTTTGAAATTCGGTCAATATTGAAGGAAAATTTAAAGGAAGAAAGTATAATTAAGAAACTTTTACTTCAATGGAAAAGAAAAACTAGATAATTTAGGTTTTAGACTCAATTTAGTGATGAAAAAAATCTTATCAAAAGAGTCATAAAATATTGTCAATAATTGCAAATACTATAGTAAATTTTCCAATTTATACTAAAATTTAATTTGAAAATTGTAAAATTTACCATTTTCCACTAAAATTTAATTTAAAAACAGTAAAACTTTTAAATTTCCACTAAAAATTTAGTTCGAAAAATACTAAAATTTATAATTAACACTAAAATTTAATTCGTAAGCAAATAAAAATTACCAATTTTCACTAAAATTTAGTTTAAAAAAAAGTAAAATTTCTAATTAAGATCAAAATTTAGTTCGAAAACAGTAAATTTATTAATTTTCACTAAAATCAACTTCGAAAACAATAAAATTAACTATTTTCCATCTTTGACTAAAATTTCATTACAAAAATGTAAAATTTATCATTTTCCACTAAAATTTAGTTCGCAAACAGTAAAATGTACTAATTTCCATTTTTCACTAAAATTTAATTTGAAACCAGTAACATTTCTATTTTTCAATAGAATTTAATTTGAAAACAGTAAAATTCATTAACATTCACTAAAATTTTGTGCGAAAACAGAAAAATTTACTAATTTCTATTTTTCACAAAATTTAATTTAAAATCTGTACAATTTACCAATTTCCACTAAAATTTAATTTGAAAATAGTAAAATTTACAAATTTTCACTCAAAGTTAGTTCGAAAAACGAAAAATTTCTAATTAAGATCAAAATTTAGTTTGAAAACAGTAAATTTATCAATGTTCACTAAAATTAAGTTGGAAAACAGTAAAATTAACTAATTTAAATATTTTTCCTATAAATTTAAATTTCAAACCAATTTCCACTAAATTGTAATTTGAAAATAGTAAAATTTACAAATTTTCACTAAAATTTTGTTCGAAAAACGAAAAATTTCTAATTAAGATCAAAATTTAGTTTGAAAACAGTAAATTTATCAATGTTCACTAAAATTAAGTTGGAAAACAGTAAAATTTACTAATTTCATTATTTTCCTATAAATTTTAATTTCAAACCATTTTCCACTAAAATTTAATCTGAAAAAAGTAAGACTTATTAAAATTCGGTTCGAAATCAGTAAAATTTACTAATTTTCACTAAAATTTAGTAAAAAAAGTAAAATTTGTTAATTTGCACTAAAATTTAGTTTGAAAGTAGAAGAATTTACTAATTTCCATTTTTTACCGAAATTTAATTTGAAAACAGTGAAATTTATTAGTTTTTATTAAAATTTAGTTCGAAAACAGTAAAATTTATTAATTTCCATTTTCGACTAAAATTTAATTTGAAATCAGTAAAATATCCATTTTCCACTTAAATTTACTAATTTCCACAAAGATTTATTAAATTTCATAAAAATTAAGTTAAAAAAAAGTTTTTTAAATTAGTAAAACTTTTTTTTTGAAAATTCAACTCGAATTCTACGTACATATAGACTATATATAGTTTTATTCAGCGATAATGTCTTCCGTGAAACAAGGAAACGTGCGATTGAGGCGAGGTGTGGTTCAACTGCAGCAATGCAATCACGACTTTTGCTCAAGGTAAACGTCATTTTGTGTTTGAAGCTGCAGAAGAACTATTCCGACGCACCAGGATTTATATATTTCACGAGGAAAGCTCGTAAAAGGATTTGCAAAACTCCTTAAAACACTATTTTCCCCCTATTTTCCAATCTTTCACTCTCAAAAAAAAAAAAAAATCTGCAATTTACAATAAAAAACAAAATCAAAAAATGATTTATACGATTTTTCCCCTTATTTTCCATTTTTCTACAAAAAAATCTATAATTTGCAATGAAATAAATAAAATTTTATTTTATTTTCCCCCCTAATTTTCTATTTTTGTAAACATGCAATTTGCAATAAAACAAAAAAATTATTTATACCATTTGTTCCCTATATTTTATTCTTTCTTCAAAATTGCAAACAAAATAAACAAAAATGATTTATACGATTTTTTCTCTAACAAAAATCGTATGGACATAGAAAGTTTCGCCTGTTTATAATAAATAAATAAATAAATAAATATATAAATAAAATGCAGAAACGGCTAATAAATAAATGAAATAGAAAAAATTTATTTTTTTCCTCTCCGAAAAATGAATAAACGGTTTTTTTCGATTATAATAAATAAATAAACAAATAAAATACAGAAATTGCTAATAAATAAATCACCAAAAAATATTAAATAAATAAAAAAAAAAAAAGAAAACAAGGAAAATTTTTTAAAAATCAAGAAAATCGAGAACAAAACAAGTATGAATAAAAATATTTACAGCTAAAATAGCAAAAAAAAAGTTGAAAAAAAATTTTTTAGGGAAACATTTATTTATTTATAAATAATATACTCAAATCGTACTTATGAGAATATATATGGTATTTAGAATATTATTGCAGAAATAAACGACTCGGGACACAATGGATGAAAATGCATATCGCACTGATTACCATATACAATATGCATCACTCGTTAATATTCTCGTGAAGATGCGGTTCCAGTTTGAGAATCTATCTCGACATAAGTCACACATATTTATGCTAATACACGATTTATCTCGAGAAAAGTGATTTAAAACACGTCCTCCTCGCGCACCTGCTTTATACTATATATAAAGGATCATTACTACAGACAACGATTGAAGCACACGATATTAACGATGGGAAACAAGAATTGTTCAGATTCAACACATGAGATCAAAAGATCGAGGGAAATTTCACCCAATCTACATGATTTATTTTATTTTCATAAATTCCGTGTGTGAAAAATTCAATTTTTGAAAAAAAATTGGTAAACTCATACAAGTATTTAAATAATAAAAATAAAAATTACAATAATATTATGTTCATAAATTCTTTATCTGAAAAATTAAATTGTTGGAGAAATTGGTAAATTCATACAAGTATTTAAGAACATAATAATAAAAATTATAATATTATATTATTATATTATATATTAATATTAGATGCATTAACTAGCAAATGAGACATTCAATTTATTATAATGCAAATTACAAAATTTTTTATTTTTGTCATAATTTCGTAATCAAAATTTTTAAAATTCACTCATTAAGTAAATATTTAATTATTACTGTTTATATTTTCAAACAATTTTAAAATAACTCTTTGCAAGAATTCAATAATTTACGTACATAAAAACATTCTTCAGAAGAATTCAAATACTTTCATAAATAAATAAATTCAAAAAATAAAGAATAAAAATAAATTATTTTCAATACAATTTTAATAAAATTTTACTAAAGAATTCAATTATTTTCTTAAAATTGCATAAATCCATTGAAACAATTAAATTCATCAGTAAAGATTTTGCAAACATTCAGTTTGTCTTGAAAATAATTCTAAAAGTAATTCAATCTCAAAATTTCAATTATTTCGAAGATTGTCTGTAGAATTTATTATTTAAAAATTAAATTATTTTTCAAATTTATTAAAAAAATTAATTAATAATTAATTATTAATTATTAATTAATTACTAATTCTTGTAAAATATTAAATAAGTTTCTTTAAAAATTAAAAAATAACACAATTTGTTTATAAAAACTTTAATAAGGCAATTTATTAATCAAAATTTCATTGTAAGATTTAGTAAAAGATTTTCCAATTTTTAATAAAATTTTTCGAAAAAATTCATTTATTTTCCAATCTACTAAAAAATTTCTACAAACATTTCAATTATTTTTAAAAATAATAAAATTCTATGCAAAATAATGCATAATAATAAAATTTTTCACAGGAATTCAATTATATTCAAAACAATTTGAATAGATTTTGAACAATAAAGTATTTAATTAGAATTTTTAACAGAAACGATTATTTTAAAAAGTCGAAAGAAATGCTTCATAAAATTAAAATAATTTCAAAATTATTAATTAAAATTATCAAAGAAAAGAGATTTAATAAGAAAACAGTAAATTTTCTAATTTAATCAAAATTTAGTTCGAAAATAATAAAATTTACAAATTTTTCAATAAAAATTAGTTTAAAAAAAGTAAAATTTATTAATTTTCACTAAACTTTTATTCAATAATAGTAAAATTTACATATATTTCTATTTTTCACTAAAATTTAAATCAAAAATAGTAAAATTTACCAGTTTCTATTCAAATTTAGTAGGAAAATAGTAAAATTTACCAATTTTCAATAAAATTAGTTCAAAAACAGTAAAATTTGTTACCTTTCACTAAAATTTAGTTCGAAAATAGTAAAATTTACTAATATCTATTTTCCACTAAAATTTAATTCGAAAATTGTAAAGTTTACCAATTTTTAATCAAATTTAGTTCAAAAACAGTAAAATTTGTTAATTTTCACTAAAATTTAGTTCGAAAATAGTAAAAATTAGTTCGAAAGTAGTAAAGTTTACAAAGTTTCACTAAAATTTAGTTTAGAAACAGTAAAATTTACTAATTTCTATTTTCTACTTCAATTTTATTCTTGAGCAGTAAAATTGACAAATTTTCACTAAAATTTAGTTCGAAAAAAGTAAAATTTGTAATTAATACTAATAAAAATAAAATTTTTTACAGTAATTCTATTTTTTTTAAACAATTTTAATAAATTTCAACAATAAAGTATTAAATTATAAATTTTAACAGAAGCGATTATTTTACAAAACTTGAAAAAAATTCTTCATAATATTCAATTACTTTCAAAATTTTTGAACAAAATATTTTATTTAAAAAAAAAATTCAAAGAAATTCTTCAATGAATTTATTCAGGATTTTGAAAATTTTTAATAAAACTCTTCGCAAGAATTCAATTATTCCCATTGATAATAAAAATTCTTCAAAAGAATGCAATTATTTTCCATTAAATTGTAATACAATTTTTCGAAAGAGTAAAATTATTTTTGAAATTAATGATTAAATTCAAGTATTTTCAAAAATTCTAATAAAATTTTTCGGAAAAACTGAATTATTTTTTTAAATAGCAAAATTAATTGTATGAATTTAATTATTTTGAATAGTATTTTAATAAAATTTCTCAACAGAATATTAAAATATTTAATGAAAAATTTCGATTAAATGTAATTATTTTGAATATTTTTAAAAAATTCTTTCAAAACATTTAAATATTCTTAAAAATTATGTTGAGATTTTATAAAATAATTTAATTATTTTTATAAAATGAAAGATTCTTCGCAAGAATTTTAATGTTTTTTAAGACAATAATTAGGTATATAATTAAAAAAAATAAAAAGAACAATATTATTTCTAATTTTCATTTTCCACTAAAATTTAATTCGAAATCAGTAAAATTAAATAATTTTCATTTTCCACTAAAATTTAATTCGAAATCAGTAAAATTAAATAATTTTTATTTTCCACTCAAATTTAATTAAAAAAAAACAGTAAAATTGATCAATTTTCTCTAAAATTTAGTTCGAAAACAGTAAAATTTACTAATTTACATTTTCCACTAAACTTTAATTTAAAACACTAAAATTTACAAAAAAAAATATTGAATAAGTTTTCGATTAAATACAATGATTTTGAAAAATAAAAAAAATTCTTACAAGACATTCAATTATTTAAAAAAAAATTATTACAATTATTTACTTTCTTTTAAAAAATGTCTGCCAAATGTTTTCAAATAAAAAGAAATAAAAATATCCGTTTTCCAAACAAGAATAATGTTAATTGAAAATTTGTCTGATTTAGTCATGACGAAATGTCAAGTTTGGTATAAGATTTTTTTTTTTTTTTTTTTTTTTTGACTCAAGTAGCCGTAGAGCACTTGGACCAGAAAACACTTGGCAGCACACAATCGATCGCATATTCCATCGGTCGTTCTCCCTGTAAATATAGATCGGAGGTGTCAGGTAGTCGGCTCATTTGAGAGTATCCCTTTTTGGCGATTCTCCACGTGATCTAACGCACAAACACACTCTCTTATGCCCTGACACATTTCGTGCGTGGCCCGCAAACTCACGTAATTAAAAAAAAAAATTTCTAGAAATAATTAATATATCTAACCATTTTTGTATATTTTAATTATCAATTTCAATTTCATTTGCACCACCGTGAGAGAAAGTATAAAATACATTAATATAAATGAGAAAAAGATGTTTCTAAAAAAAAAAACAATGAACAATGAATGGAAAATAATTAAACATAATGATAGAAATATTAATATAATTATAGAAATAATATCAAAGAAATAGAAAAAAATAGAAAAAAGTAGAAAAAGTAGAAAAAGTAGAAAAAAAATTAAAATAATATCATAGAAATAGAAAAAAAATAGAAAAAAGTAGAAAAAGTAGAAAAAAATAAAAATAATAGAAAAAATAGAAATATAGAAAAATAGAAATAATAGAAAAATAGAAATAATAGAAAAAATACAGAAATAATATAAAAATAGAAATAACAGAAAAAATACAGAAATAATAGTGATTGTATAATTATAGAAATCAAATTAGTATAATGATACAGAATTACACTTAATTAAATCCGTTTTCTAGTAGAACGTCCCTTTTTAAATATTCAACAAATTTTGAAAATTAATTCCAAGACATTTGAAAATGAGGAAGCTGTAATTTTCCTCTTCTTTAATTTCCTAACAACTTATATCCTTTCTTTCAAAAAATTAAATTCTCTAGAAACAAAAAATATACGACTACTGACAAATTCGAAATTAATGGAATGAAAGTTTTCACGCCTACAAAATTTTATCAAAAGATCCAAAAAATAATGATTTATTATACTATGGATTCTCCTCATTGAAAAAAGTAGAACATGTAAACAAAACCACCTGCATTCGGAGAGTTGAAAAAAAAATTACACTCACAGAAGAAAAAAAAAAAAAAAAAAAAAAAGAGGTGAATGAGATATATTATCGCAAGTTGACGCCGGTTTTAAAGGGAAATTTACATAATAAACACAAAACCCAGAAATTTATACTGTATACATTTACTATGTAGGTGCCACACTTCGGCTTTCTTCGACCTTGGCTTCTAAGTCTGACTTTATGTAAATTGCTATCTCTTTTACTATACGCTTTACAACTGAGTTGTTTTTGTTTTTATTTTACGATTTTTTTTCGCTTTTGTCTTTCTCTAATTAAGCTTGGTAGGGAAAATGCGCACACCTGTCGTTCTACATCTTCTGGGCATTCATTTTTTATACTGGAGAACGTTTCAGCGATGCGAGAACTAAACTTAAAAGTAGAGTCAGTGTCTCTTTCTGTTTTACGAGCAAAACAGCTGACGGTGCTTTTATTTTTATATATAAATGATGATTTTCTTTTTCTTTTTTTTTTGAAAGAAGAAACGAGAAACAAAAGTCTATTATTTTTAAGTCGAAATAATTAGGAACGCTTTCTCCTTGAAAGATAAAAAAAATAGAGGAAAATTGTGTCAAAACTAATATTTGGTATTTAATTTTTTTTTATCTTTATTTTGATTTTTTACGATGAAATCAGGGTTGCCACGCTTTTACTCATTTCAAAGTCTGAAAATCCAGCGATTTTTTCAGATTTTCCAGGTAAAAAAACGAAATTTAATTTAAATTAATAATTAAAAATTAAAAATTAATAATTAAAAATCAAAAATGAAAATTAAAAATCAAAAATTAAAAATTAAAATTAAAAATCAAAAATTAAAAATTAAAAAATTAAAAATTAAAAAATTAAAAATTAGAAATTAAAATATTGAAAATTAATTTTAAGGTTTTCAATAGTTTACATTTTATATTTTCCTTCATTGTGCCTACTATTTCCGTTTGACAAATTTAATTAATTAATATAATTAATTACTTTAATTTTCCTTCTTCCCTGGCCTTGTCATAATTTTTCCCCATTTTTTTGCTCATCATCTTTAAATTTAATTGATTTTGAACCTTTCCTTTCAAAGAAAAAAATCCTTTCAAATGCGATTATTTATGAAAATTATTCAATTCATGTGAAGAATTTTATTAAAATTTTTGACAATAATAAGCAGTAGTAATAAATTATTTACTTAATAAGTAATAAATATTTGCTTTGTTCAAAAAATAAATAAATATCATTTAATTGAACAATTCAGAAATTTAGAATTCTAAAAATTTAAAAGAAGTCCAATAATTACAATTATTAAATAATAATAATAATAATAATAATAATATAATTTAAAACTTTAAAAATAAAATTTTAAACTTTAAATAAAAATTCCACAAGAATTCTAGCATTATTTACAAATTTTTTTCATCAATTTCTTAAAAATAATAAAATTATTTTTTAAAAAATATTAAATTTCTCTTTTTGCATTCAATTATTTTTAAATGTAATAAAATCCTTCGCAAAAATTAAAAAAATATATATTAATATTATTATATATTATGTATTATATTATTATTATTATTATTATTATTATTATTATTATTATTATATATTTAAAATTTTGAAAAACTTGGCAAAATTACGATTCTCTTTATAAAAATAGTTCAATTCTTTTTTCTAAAATTCAATTATTTTGAAAAAGTTTAATAACACTTTTAGCAAAATTTCCAGAAGAATTAAATTTTTTATTAAATAACAATTTCTATCAAATTCTAAGCAAACGTCTAATTATTTTCATAAATAATACAAATTTTTTAAACGAATTCAATTATTTGCAATTTAAAAAAAAAATCTTAATAATTGAATTATTTTCATAAATAATACAATTTTTTACATAAAATCAATTTTTTAAAAAGATTTTAATTAATATTTCCATCACTAATTCAATTATTTTCATAAATAAAATTTACTAATTTCTATTTTCCACAAAAATTTAATTCCAAAACAGTAAAATTGATTAATTTCCATTTTCCACTAAAATTTATTAAAAAAAAACAGTAAATAATTTACCACTTTCCACTAAAATTTAGTTTGAAAATACTGAAATTTACCAACCAAAAATATTGAATAAAAGTTTTCGATTAAATACAATGATTTTGAAAAATAAAAAAAAAATCTTTCAAATCATTCATTTATTTTAAAAAAATTATTACAATTATTTACTTTCTTTTATAAAATTCCATATAGAATTTACTAATAAATATTGATTTAATATTAAATTGCAGTTAAAATTTTAGTTAATAATTGAATATTTAAACTTTAAAGCTTTGTAGCTTAGATTTTTAGAAATCGAATTTTGAAAAGGTTTCGAATTAAAAACCTTTGAAAATCTGCATTTTTCATTCTTTTAACTCTCAGTTCTGTAGAATTCATTTTTTTGAAAAAGTTTATTGAATTAATTAAATTAATTGAATTATTTAGAATTAATTAATTTAATTATTAATTGAATAATTGAATTAGTTGAATTGAATTATTATTGATTGAATTTAATTTTAAATAAATTAATTAATTAAGTGAAGGTTTCGAATTAAAAACCTTCGAAAAATCTGCATATTTCATTCTTTTAACTTTCAGTTCTGTAGAATTAATTTCTTTTTGAAAAAGTTGACTTGAATTAATTGAATTGAATTATTTAGAATTAATTAATTGAATGAATAATTAAATTTAATTCCATTAATTTAATTTAATTATTTTTGAATTTTTTTTTTACTTTTTGTTTTCTAATGTTATAATATTCTAATTGAAGAATTTGCGAATAATCGAATTTTCGTAAAATTGAATTTTAAACGAAGGAACATTGAGCGCATCAAAAAAGCCCTCGTTTTCTATTCAGGTAAAAATGTAAACATACTGAGAAAATATTTTATCAATTTTTTTCACCTGTCGCGCACTATATCTGTAGTGAAAGGATCCAATCGTTTCCGATTCGGAAAGATAGGAGATCGTTTGTTTCAAGGACGTGCTTTAATGAAACACTGGACCATCTCACTGTCAAGGACTATCGCATCTGGCATTTCTCTTTCTCTCTTTATCTCTCTTGAGGGAATATATATATATATATATATATATATATATATATATATATATATATATATATATATATATATATATATATATATATATACAAATCCCAATCGAGAAGTCTCGAAGTGAGAGTTGTGGAAAAAGCAAAAGTGAGTTGGGTGTCCTTTGTCCTTGGAAGATGGAGCGGAACGCGCGACCGTCTATATCAACGACAATAATTATAACGGAGTCACATAAACATACTTGGAATCGAGTGGGCATCAACCTTGGATCTATCTCATGCTGTCCTCAATTGTCTCACAATAATAAATATTGCACTTTTTTTTCTCGTTTTCTTTCTTCTTTGCAAAAATCAGACACACAAAGGATCAAAGGATATTGTCCCTGAAATTAGCGTCCCGACGCTAAAAAATATGTTACTAAACTCTTTTATAGGCACTAGGGAGATGAAAATCGAAACTTTTCGTTTTTACACCTGAACTCTTTGAAAAAAATTTTTTTTTTCTTTTTTTTTATATCGACGTTAAATTCATTGACTTGAGGATTATGGAAAATACCCAAAGAAGCGAATAGAGAGAAAAGAAAAGGTTTTAAAAACTCTCCCAAAAAAATAAAAGGTCCACTTATGGAATCGCGTATAAAAATAGAAATAAGAATCAAAATACGAATTAACGTTATTAAAAGACGAACTTGGAAGTCCGCAACGTTTTTAAAAACGAAAAAAAAAATAAAAAACTTAAAAAAAAAATAATAAAATAAATAAATAAATAATAATAATAATAATAATAATAATAATAATAATTTATTTTTTTAGTTTTTAAAAATAAAAAATAAAATCAAAAACGAGTTTTTTTCAAATAAAATTCATCTCCAGGGTTGTCACGCTTCTACCCTTTTCAAATTCCCTGACTTTCCCAGGTTTTCCAGGTTGAAAAACGTAATTTTTCCAGGTTTTTAAAAGAACGTTTATTATAATTGAGAAAATTATTGTAAACCTCGAGAATTCGATTATTTTCAAAAGTAACATAATTCTTCACAAAAATCCAATTATGTTTCAAAAAATTGTCAAAAATTCCGGTCAAAATTTAAATAATCTTTATAAATAATAAAAAATTTCCTCTGAAATTAAATTATCATAAAAAATTTCAATAAAATTCTTATCAGAATTTTAATAGTTTATAGTTTTCAATTGTTAGTATAGGAAATTTTTTATCAAATTTCTCGAAAAATGCAATTACTTAAATAATTCAATTAAAATGTTTTAGAAGAATTCAATTATTCTTTAAAAATTTGTTAATTTTCCGATAAAAATCCAGTTTTTAAAAAAGTTCAATTATTTAATAAAATGTTTATTTTTAGAGTGAAATAAATGAATTCTCGTAGAATTTTCAAATAAATAAATGTTTTTGAATATGATATTCAATTACAATCAACAAAATTTTTAATGAAATTTATTTTCAAATCAATATTTATTAGAAAATTCTCCAAGAAATCAATTATTTAACTATAAAAATAAACAATTTGTTAAATAATTGAATGCTTTTTAAACATTGAAGTTTTGTAACAAATTTTATCAGAATTTAATTATTATGTTTATTATTATTATTATTATTATTATTATTATTATTATTTTTACTATTATTATTATTATTATTATTATTATTATTATTATTATTATTATTATTATTATATATTGTCAAGAGACAAATTAAAAAAGAAATTTAACAATAATTTAATTTTTCGAGAAATTCGTTAAAAATTTTTTACATTTAAAATAATCGAAAATTCTGCCAAGAATATTATTAATATTTGAATTTCGGAGAAAAATGTAATTATTTATAAGGAGAATTTAAAGTTTGACAAGAATTTTTGTAAATTTTCAAACATAATTGGATTTTTGCGAAGAATTACGTTACCTTTGAAAATAATTGAATTCTTGAAACTTATTTTATTAAAACTTCTTTTTAAATAATTAAATTGTTGTGTGGAATTTTATTAAAATAATAGACATTGAAAATAATTGAAGTATGAGAAAATTTTTGAAATTAACTAAATTTCTACAAAGAATTTATTACAATTATTTTAAAAAAAAATTCAACTGTCTCATAAGAATTTCATTGGAATTTTTGAAAATAATTGAATTCTTTCAGGAATAAATAATAAAAGATAAAAAAAAATAATTGATTTTTGAAAATCTTAATTTCTATATAAAAAATAATAATTTTAAAATTATTTAATTTATTAATTTATTTAAAAAAAATAATAATAATGAAATATTTATTGAAAAATGAAGTTATTGATGTTTTACAATAATTTTCTAAATAATAATAAATATAGTTTTAAAAACCTTGAAAATTCAGTTTTCTAACCTGGAAAACTTGGAAAAGTTAGGGAAAAAACTATTACTAATTTTATTGAAATTTCTTTTTAAATAATTGAATTCTTTTCTTAAAATTTCATTCAAATAGCAAACATTGAAAATAATTGAATTTTAAAAATAATTTGAAATCAATTAAATTTCAAAGAAGAGTTTTATTAAAATTATTCTGAAAAAAATTAAATTGTCACAAAAGAATTTCATTGAAAATAATTTAATTCTTTGAAGAATAAATAATAAAAGATAAAAAAGAAATAATTGAATTTCAGAGAAGAATTTTACTTTTTCTAAAAATAATTCAATTTCTCCAATAATAATTTTAAAATTCAATTTTGTTTTAGTGTTCTAACTAAAATTCTTCTATAAATTCGTTATTTTTAAATAATCAATTAAATCTATACTAAAAATTTTAATAATTTTAGAAGAATTTTACTTATTAAGATTTTTTAAAAATCTAGGTTTTCAATTTTTTTTTAATGAAATTCATTTAAAATTGAAGTTATACAAAATTTTAAATGTAAATATTTTCAAGTTCATCTACTTATAAAAATTGTAATTGCAATTCTTTGAAAATTGAATTAATTTTGAAATATTTAAGTAAAATTAGATTTCAAAAATAAATTTTCCAGGATTTCGATCGAAATTCCCTGACTTTTCCAGGTTTTTTCAATTTTTATAAAATTCCCTGCCATTTCCAGGTTTTCCAGGTTTCCAGCTTGCGTGGCAAGCCTGATCTCTGGGTGATTCTCACAAAAAGAACAAATCATGATTTTACGGTATTTTGTTAAAAATTAATTCTATTAAAATAAACTTTTAAAATTTATGACAGCCACTCCATAGCATTTAATATTTTTTAATCATATCACTAAAGAAAAATTCGAAAGAAGGTCAGAAAACTGAAATATTTGATAAAATCTAGTGTAACGGAGGTGGTCACGGAGTGGAGTTTTCACATCATATTTATTTAATATTTCAGTAATTTGATCATTATTTTTTAATTTTTCGTTATGATTTAACTAAAAACTTTATAATCATAACATATGGCTAGCCATATTTATTTATTATTTTATTTATTTATTATTTATTATTATTTTATTATTTTTAATTACTTACATTTATTTTACTGTTTTATAACAAAAACGCCGTATGAAACAGTGCACAAATAATTTGTCCTTTTTGAGAGAATCACCCATCTAATTCTCATGTGCCTTAATTTTTAAGAAATCAGTTGTTACCAAGGATTCAATTTATCAAAAAAATAATATTTTTAACATTTAAAAATAAAAGTACCATCGCACTATTTTTTGTTTTCGTTTTTAAAAACGTTGTGGACTTCAGCCTCATATTAAAAGAGGTAAACAAAAATAGTTTACATTGAAGCTTTTCTAACCTTACAGGAACATAAAAATTACATTATTTTTTGCTCAGGTATTTGTTTCCGCAAATCTAAAACAATAATATACGATGAAAAATGGAGGAAGGCGAAAAAAGGCGACTGTAAATCAGCTAATTATTATTAAAACGTCAACAACCGTTTTGTTATGGTGAATATTTCTTTTTCCTATAAGCGCATCTTATATATAGCCCCAACTTTTATAGAAATATACAACACATTTATTTTTATATATATATAAATATAAGCAACGGTAGCATGTTGATTCCGTTACTATGGCGTTTCTGCTGCATCGAAGTGTAGCAACATCCGTGGATTTTCATTGCGCGAAAAGGAAATGCGCAACTATGTTTCATAGAGAGAAAGAGAGGAGACTATAGAGAAAATTGCTCAGGGGAGAAATAAACACGCTACTTTTCCACACACACACAGACACTAACAAATAGTGTATTAGTTTGGTACAAGAACAACACCACGACGTCCTAAATTAGAAAACAACATTTTTTTTCTCCATCTCTCTCTCTTATTTTTCCTTTGCATTTTATCTTTCGCATCCTCTATAAAATCAACATTCTAACGTGTTTCATTTTCAGATGTATGGCGAAAATGGAAATTTTCTTGAGAGTACTCCCACACAATAAATTTTCAATGCTTTTTGTTTAGGTGATTTTAAATTTAAAATCATTTTTTGCTTGAATATTATGCTTTCGAGTATTTCAGGCAATTCTTTCCATTGTTTTGATTTAGTGAAAAGGGTGGAGGGGGGAATTAATTCGTGGGGAATAATTAATTCCGGAATTTATTCCTATAAGAGATAATTTACTTGACCCAATAGATTTCACTAAATACTGAACAAACTTTTTCGCAGTTAAAATAGTGATCCAAGAAATTGCTAACATTTGCTCAAATTTTAGCCCGAAACTTCGCTAGATTTTAGACCAAAATTAAGATCCTAAAGTTCTGAACGTTCAAATGAACGAAATTTATTTATTTTCTTCTAAAAATTAAATTTTTATTGCAATTATTTTGTGTCACTGATAAAAAAAAATTAATTAATGAGTTTGTAAATGTAAAATTTTAGTTTTTAAATTTTTTTATGATTAGCAATTTATTAAAATATCTTTAATAAAAAATATTTCGTTCATTTGAGATCATCCAAAATTTACCAATTACTGAACCAAAATTTACCAATTACTGAACCAAAATTTACCAATTCCTGAATCAAAATTTCACCACAAAAATTAGATCAAAATTTTACCAAATATTAGACCAAAAATAGCAAACACTGAACCAACATTTTTTCACAAAAAATTAGACCAAAATTCTACCAAATATTGAACCAAAATTTTATTAAACGTTAGACCAAAAATTTACCGCAATTGAAAATTTTTTGCTAAATATTGAACCAATTTTTTGCAATAATGTCCTCAAACTTTGCTAAATATTCGACCGCAAATTTGCATATTTTAAGCAAATATAATTTTATAGGATGAAATAAAAATTATTACACACAAATTAACATTTATTTGATAGCAGAAAAAGAATTTTAATAAAATAATCCGTAACAATTTCACTAATTTCAATAATTAATCAAAATTAAATCAATTTCGATAATTGAATATTGAATAATTCAATATTTTACTAAAATTTCACAAAACAATTCAATTTTTTAAAAACAAACACTAAAATTCTTCTCAAAAATTCAATTCATTTCAAAAGTAATAAAATTTTTCTCAAAAAATCAACTGTTTTTTAAAAAATTGCAATAAAAATTCTTTGCAAAATTTCGATTATTTCCAAAAACTTTTCTCAATTCAATCAACTTTTTCCTAGAGGGATTCAATTATTTTTTTACTGAAAATTTTAATATAATTTCACTAAAAATGAAATTATTTTTCAAAAATTTATTAAAATTTATAATTGAATTATAATTGAATTTTTATAAACAAATAATTAAAAATTTTTGAAATAATTAAAATTTCTTTACATTTTATTTTAAAAATAATTGAATTCTTTTTAAGAATTATATTTAATAAATAATTGATTAAAAAAATTGAATGCTTTTTAAAATTAAATTCTCATAAAGAATGCCAACAAACAAATTTTAAAATCATTGAAATTGACGAATTGACATTTTTTGAGAAATTCTATTAAATATTAATTTTAAAATTAATTGAATAACTGCTAAGAATTTTATTATAATTTTCCAAAAATAATTGAACTTCTGAGAAGAATTTTATTTATGAAAATAATTGAATTAGTGATGGAAATATTAATTAAAATCTTTGTAAAAAATTGAATTTCTGTGAAAAATTGTATTATTTATGAAAATAATTCAATTATTAAGAATTTTTTTTAAATTGCAAATAATTGCATTCGTTTAAAAAATTTGTATTATTTATGAAAATAATTAGACGTTTGCTTAGAATTTGATAGAAATTGTTATTTAATAAAAAATTTAATTCTTCTGGAAATTTTGCTAAAAGTGTTATTAAACTTTTTCAAAATAATTGAATTTTAGAAAAAAGAATTGAACTATTTTTATAAAGAGAATCGTAATTTTGCCAAGTTTTTCAAAATTTTAAATATAATTGAATTTCTACAGAGGATTTTATTACATTTAAAAATAATTGAATTCTAAAAGAGAAATTTAATATTTTAAAAAAATTAATTGTATTATTTGGAAGAAATTGATAAAAAAAATTTGTAAATACTTGAATTCTTGTGGAATTTTTATTTAAAAAATATTTTACTGAATTCAATAAATTCTTTTGAGAAATTCTATTAAAATAGTATTATTATATTGAAATAGATGTTAAAAATCATTGAAATGGGAAAAATTTTTTAAAATAATTAAAATTTCCACAATATTACATTTTTTTAAAAGAATTTTAATTAAATTTTTCGAAGATAATCATGGGAAACTAGTGACCGTAATGATTTTATTTTTAAAACATAAAATTAAATAATATTAAAAATTAAAATAATATTTTGCCAAGAATTTATTAAACTTTGCAGAAATAGAAAAAAATCGAAGATTTTATTAAATGTTTAACAAAATTATCGAGAGCTGACTGTAAAAATTAAAATTATGTTCCTAAAGTCCCGAACATTTAAATGAACGACAATTTTTTTTTACATCCTGTAATTTGTATTTCTTTACAAAAAAATTATTTTTACATTAAAAAAAACTAATTCTATACTAAATATTGTTTAATTTTAATTATTTCTTTTTTGTAAAGAGATTTTCAAAAAAACTTAAGGTGAAAAAAATTTACGTTCGTTTGAATATTCCAAACTTTAGTCACATGGCTTTTATGTTTCGTTAAATAAATAAAATAAATTTTTTTTTAATCCTTTTTTTAAAAGAGCAATTTTTCTTGTTTCTCTAGTGAGAGATAACAGAAATTCTTTTTAAAGCAAAGCAAGTTTCCTTCTAAAAACCACCAACATAAATTCACGTAGAAAACAAGTCGAACCACATTGGAATATTATACACACATTTTTACTCATTAAAAAAAAAATATTAAAGAATTACCTATTATATATTACTCGGGAAATAAGAGTAAAGTAATTTTTACTGTTTATTCGTTAGCAAAATTTAATTTTCTAAAATTTTACCGCAGTTCAGACAACATTTTTCCGCATTTTTCGGAGAGAAACTTAATCATTTCTTTTTGCAAATTTTAATACACTTAAAATAAATTTTACTTTTCCGGAAAACATAAATTTTTGTAAATCAATGCTAATTTGTGCTATTCATATAAAAACAAAATTTTATTTAGAATCAATTTTACTATTTTCGACTTTAATTTTACTAAAAATGAATTTTTACTATTTTCGACTCTAATTTTATTAAAAATGAATTTTTACTATTTTCGACTCTAATTTTATTAAAAATGAATTTTTACTATTTTCGACTCTAATTTTACTAAAAAATTAATAAAATTTACTATTAATATTTTTTCCTACTATTAATAAATTTTATTAATACTTAATAACACCTATTAATACTAAACAGTAAAAATTAAATCTCTAATTCTCTACATTCGCAAAAATTTAAAAGTCAAATACGTGCGACCCATGTATAATTTTCCAGTAAACAAGACAAGTATAATTTTCATCATCATCACTGTAAATAAAACGAACGATGATAAATCGAAAACAAAGAATGGATCATTAACGGTTAACTATTTCTGTCACATTCAAGTGACAAACGGTACTTAATACAATAAATATCAAAAAAGCTATATTAAAATTTTTTGATCACCGCACACAGCAATAATAGTGCGCAACCCACAACTTCTCATGAATTATCATATTTATAACGACCGCATATGCGCTCTTTTGCGCTTACGATAATATATGCGTCGAGACTTTATAACACCACCACCACTACTATAATACGGATTAGAGTTGCAAATATCTATGTTAAATCTTTCGTAATCTCGTTCGATTCACTTGACGCGAATATTTTTCTCTCTCTCCTTCTTCCTCAATTACTCTCTTAGCCTCTCTTTTCCCTTTTACCTCGAGTGGTTAATTAAAGAAATCCGAGTGCAGGTGTAGCGCGTAGGTCACTTCGGAATAATTAACAGTTATATCAAATTTCAATTGCATTGCGTGCGCGTTCCATCCGTGATAACATTTCGATTTTCTTTCTTTTTATTACATTGGCATTTAATAATATTGATCTTTCAATATGGGAAAATTATAATTTATACTCAATACGAGTCTCTTTATAATCGATGTATTTGTGGAATTTAATCGATTTAAAATTTCAAACGGATTCAAAGTTTGTACTTTTCGTTTTTGTAAAAAGCTTTTACAAGAAGTTCGGTTCTTTTTAATCAGATAAAAAAATGTTGCACATAATACAAATTTTGTTAAGGAAAACTTTTGTCACTACTCACACTTTTCCCATAGGATCATCAACAACACAAACATACCTGGAACAGAAAGAAAAGAACCATCATTAGTGGATCTGTAAAAACAGAAGTAAGACATCTGGCTGTAAATTGAAACTAATATAATTTTTCAACCAATTTATAATCGCAGGGGCTATTAAGTTTTCAGACAACCTTTAGACTTTTCCAAATGGCGAAAAAAGGGTGGGAACGTTCCGGCGGGGCGATTTAGTCAATGAAAGACAGGAAACACATCGTCTTGATGGAGTCCCTGGTGCATTAAAAGAGAAAAACAAGTAGGTCGAGCGTTCATTCGCTTTGAAGCTTGCCAACCGTTTCCTTTGTTGTTACAGATGCATTGTATTTCCTCTATCGTCAAGTTTCGCCTCATATATCCAATATATCCTCCATCATACACGCCTTTTAAGAATTTATTTCCGTCACTTTTTGCCCACTCTCTTTAAAGAACAATAAATGCTAATCCGTTTAGACAAATTTCCTTCCAAATCACTCCTAATAATCATTAACTATTTCAGGGTCCTCTACTGGAAATAATTTTAAAAAAAATCACCAAAACATTCCATCAAGAATTCTCTTTTTTCGCATTTCACTAAAGAATGAATTAAATGCATGAATTTTTAATTGACTCGACGTTTTTTCCTTCCCTCTCTACGTTCATTTTTTTTTTTAGACACAAAACCTGTTTTTGGAGAGTTTTAAACAGCACAGTGGCAACAACAGGTTCCGAGGAAAAGGAGAAGTGAGCCCTTTTTGTCTTATTTTCTTATAACCCAATGGAGAGCCAGACTCTCGGCATATGTTGAAAATTACATAAGAAGCATGACATCAACCTGTATATATATAAAAGAACACCTGTGAGTTTTACTTATTGCACCCCTCCCCTCTCTAACCTCGTAAATATGAGTCAAATAAAATGCAAAATAGTAAATTCATTTGCTATATATCTCATATATCTTTGTACTGCGGTGTATAACTTACGCAATAAAACTTGTAAGTTCACACCTATGACACAAGTTTCACTTCAATATTATATACATAAATATATGCAAAAAAGGGAAAAATTGATTATCAGTTTACAAAAAAATACAAAATACAACATATAATTTATTTCCAACTGTCTAATTTACTCTGAAATGATATAATGATGTTTCAAATAGAACATAATTCAAAAACCGATATTTATATAATTGCGCACGATAATTATCCAATCGGAGATATAATGGATTTAACTGGTAACATGAATACTGCACAGTTGCAAGGAAAATTAAATTTCCAGACTTTTACAGAATAAAGAATATTCTGATTTAAAATAGTCGATATTGAAACAGTAAAGAAAACATTCGCCGGTATTTATTTTGGGCTCTACTCAGCTGTCCGATGAGTAAACACATTTTTATTAGTCTTTAAAAAAGCCCACCTCTCTTGTTTACTTTCGCATATTACGTAACGTATTAAAGAGACCTTTGAAAACGCTAAACGGATGATGTACTATCTACTACTGTAACACATGAAAAGACAAATGTCCAACAGCGAGGTCAGACACTCTCGCTTTGTGTTTGTGCAATTTATTTTCATGTTTCGCATTTGAAAATTAAAAAAAAAAAACTTCTCAAGAGAAGAATTTGCAACTCTAGTGACAATTATTTAACAAATAGAAGCAATCGTGTAGTAATCAACCATAGGACTGTTAAACCAAAAGTCAGTTCAAAGAATTAGTATACCAAAAAACGTCAAACAAATCATACTGACATTTTTTGTCATTCAATCAACGTTCCATTAAATGCCAAACAATGAAAGAATTGCAACATTTTTGCCTAGAAATTCTCCAAACTGTCGACCATTTCTGAATAGAATGTCGAATAAAATTTTCTTCTTTCTGTAAAAATACTGTGAGCTAATTATAAACATCAAAAGAGTTATAATGACTATTTCTAGACGAGCGGAATAACAGATCAACACTGAACTTGAAAGACATCTCTCTCTGTCTCTCTTTTTCCCTTTCTGTTAACAAGACTTTGTGTAAATCATTTCATCTGCTGATGCCCGACGACCGGAAAAGACTACGGTGTAAACTCCCTGAAAAAGCAAAAGAAGACACAGGAAATTGGCTACAAAACTTGAAATTATTATTTCTTCAAAATATCTTTCAAACAATACTGCAGCTTCTTCACTTCCCGACACTGTAAATTTCTTCCTCTATAAACAATATTTTTATAGAAATATATAGATACACTTGTACCTGGAATTATTTTTTGCCATTTATGTAGGAAAAAAATGGCAGTACCAGTCAAAACTAAATTCCTTATTCTGATCCCTTTACTTTACATTCGTCGCTCGAAAGATTTATTCTCCTATATTGTTACTCGTTACTGCCTTATTTTATTACTCGTTACTTGCTACAACATGGTCCATTAACTTGTGCCTTTACTGTTTCTCCTAAACGATCGCGAATTCACGACGTCCTTCACTATTTATACCAATAATTCACTAATCGTCTTAATGTGATTTCTACATTAGTTTATTATTGTTAACCAATATTTATCAAAAACAGAAAAGAAAATAGTAGTATCAAGTCTTTTCTAGGCAAAATTTACCCTATTGAATAAAAACAAAAAAGGTTCTAAAATCAGAACCAAATTCAAAAATTCAGACTCTGTGGGAAGTGTATCAATTAATATTAATCGTATAACAAAATTAAAAGAGTAAATAGTCTGTCAAGAATTAGGTTTACAAAAATTCTTCTATACTTGAAAAACGAGTGAAACCTTGAACTAATCAGGCTACAGTTTTGCATTGACCACAAACGGTTTCTCGTTTGTAACACAGTATACACGTATATTACAGACATAACAAGTGCAACGCGAGAGGCAAGTGTGGGCCCACAAACTAGCAAACTTTTTTTTTTATTCCCATTCCCTCAGTACTATTACTTTTCAACCACACGGTTAAGTTATTATGACGTGCCGGATGGACTCTGCTCTCACCACGAGTACCGCTAGGCGCTAGGATTATTATGTAACTTCCGTCTATAACTACTTTGCTGCAAAACCGCGAATCTCATGTAACAGAAGGAGGACCCACTTGTCGGCAAAATAAAAGCCAAAAAACAGGGGAAAAAAGTAACATCAACCTGAAGAATTTAGAGTTAATAACATCAACCTGAAGAATTTAGAGTTAATAACATCAACCTGAAGAATTTAGAGTTAATAACATCAACCTAAAGAATTTAGAGTTAATCATCTTATGTACAGTGAAAAGTATTTATTTGAGATTTTTTGGCGCAATTCGAAAAAAACAATGCAACAAGGAATGTTGAAGAACAAAATGGCAGGTGCATCAAAACTCGTGCCAACGGTATCGCGTGTACGTTTTTGCATCTTGACGATGAGGTTAATGACACTGTGACCTTTGATCTTCTCATCATTTTAATATCTATGGTTCTATTTTTAAAACGGAAAGTAGAAAAACAAACGCGTAGAGAATATAGAAACTTATTTACCTGGCTATTGTAATTCCGTTTGTGTAAACACTGTAAAGACTGCTTATTTTTTCTTCAGTAAACCCATAATTTCTGTGCAGATCATAAATATCTCCCTACCGATATGGAAGGTTTGCTACTTAATTAACCAAATTCGGATAATTAATAACAAAAACAAGAAAAGGAAGAAGAAGAAGCAGCAGCAGAAGAATAAGAACCAGAACAAGAAGTACCAAAAGAAGAAAAAGAACCAATCGAAGAAGAAAAAGACGAAAACCCAAAAATAAGAACCAAGAATCGATGTTTTCACAGGGGAAAAAAATCTCCAAACAGTGCAAATATGTACATGAAAATAAGTGAAGAGCTCCCGAGAGAATCTCTTCGAAACAGGTATATGCTCACCAGTCTAAGCAGGTCAGTTCGAAATAAGCACAAAGCCAACCAACAGCTGCCAAAAAAGAATCCAATATCTCAGTGCATCTCTTTGTTGTACTTGAGAGGAGGCAACTTTGTCAAATTTTACAAATTCACACAAATTCCCCACACTGAGAAAACTGGAGTATTGGACTAAACATCTGGAGGGACAAATGGTTAATATTTGAGAGTTAGCTATTGGATAACAATCTCAATATTCAAATACACCATTGACAGATATTCGGGCCATTTCACTTGGAGGGAAAATGAGTTTATAACAGAGGGACAAATTAACCATCTTGAGAAATCCCTTCCTTATCCGGCGCGAAATGAATAAATATGGCAACCTAACCCCTAAATTAAATACATAAAATGTCAGAAAAATAAATTTGCGCGCATCAGATCGTACACATTTTCTGCGCAACTTTTAACCCTCAGATGTAATGGGAGAGAATATACAAGTAGATTTCCATTATCAATTCAAAATTTATTTTAGAAGGACTATTTAACTCTCTTCATAAGCAAAGCAAACATACACTTTTTGAACCTCTGAATTTGACTCTCCAGTTTTCTCAGTGCAGGGGTAATTGAGTGTCATTTACTACTTCGCAAGAAAACTGAAAATTTTATTTCAATCGTCAGGTGCAAAAGAAACCCGCAGAGAAGAAACAACCAAAATAAAAAAAAAGAATAACAAAACTAAAATAAAGCAACCATAAAAGTAGAATAATTTTATTCTCTCAAATTTTAGGACACAATCATTAAGCCTCTTTATTCCCTCCGAAATGGTAATAGTAAAAGTTAGTCCAAAGTAGGCTGAGAGTAAAAATTATTTTTTTTCCAACCATACGAAAAGTATGTTACAAAAAAAAAATATCTAGCTTCTTAACGGATGTGATTTAACACAGAAAAAGGAGAGAATTTAGAAGCGTGGGTGATACATTCCGTCATCACACTTAGTCTCAAGAATGCTGCACAACTTCCCGCGCATAACTTAAAAAAAATTAAATACAATTTTTATTTTTGCGAAATCTTAAACCTGAATTCGAAACCAACTAAAGAAAATAAAAAGAAACAAAAAGACGAAAGGAATTTAAATTCTAAATACTTGGAAAGTAAAAATTTTCCGCAGTTTTATACTACCAATTTTGAAAAATCGAAAAGTACAACAACTACTTCTCGTGTAATTTTCTCTATGGAGATAAAATTTTTGATGCTCTTTTCTAAAAAGAAAAAAAAATCGGAAAGAGGGCATTTTTTCTTTTTATCGTTTTAAATGTTTTATCCTCTACTGTTGTTACATATACAACACACGTTCACTCTGTGGCATAACTGCAATTATGGTTCATCGCGTTGTTATACGGTCATTATTATTTTCACTCTATGGAATTTGCATTCCAACCATTATAGAACAATAACGGAGAAATGTACTTTTAACATGTGTACTATTTCGATTTACCTAATGCCTTCTGCATGCGATATGGATTTACCTAATGCTCCCGTGAATATGCGACAAAAGTCAGTTTTCCTCATTCGAGAGACATGCAATGATTTCTAAAATCGAAAATTTCTACTATCCCTAAAGAAGTTATTTTTATGATTTCGATTTTCAACCATCTTTTAAAGACGTAGTGGATGAAGAAGAAGAAGAAGAAGAAAGATACAATTATAAAAAAGCGATACAACAGAGATGTAAAGTAAGAACTCTTGACCCATTTTGTAACATCAATAGCTATTTTTTGTTTTATTTGCTTTTCAACTATTGAAAATGGAATACCCACACGTATTGAGTAACGATTTGAAAATGTAAATTTCTCACCATTTCTGAATGGACAAAACGTTGTCTTCGAATGTCTAATATACATAAGAATCAGTTCTTAAGAATCACTTATTATCCAACAAAACATTAGTGAAACCATCAGTGAAAACAACTCTGAAAAAAGCACCACACTGCCGTGATTTTCTCACTAGACTATTAATTTACCAACAACAAATAACAAATAATCTCTGTCTAACAGTAAAAAACCGAAAAACAAGTCTTTCCGGATATTGCGCAAAGCAAATGTTTAGTTTTCAAAAGACACAAAAAAAAATGAGAGTAGGTACATATGTATATTTTTGCGTATTATTATTTGCGAGAGAGGAATGACAAGTCTTGTTAAGACCCATTGTCACCGGACATCCTGTGTGTAGTCTTGCTTGTTGTGCGTGAAGAACAGACCTTTTATGAAAGTTGAGCACATGTTATCTGTCGAGGGGCGCATCTCAAAAGAAGAAAAAAAAAGAAGAAGAACAAGAAGAAGAAGATGATGATGAAGAAACTCGATATCCGGAACGAACGTGAATCTATAATCAGCCTTGGAGATGAGCAAATGTAAGTTTCAAAAATAGATACGACAATTATAATAAAATATTACAGTGGAAAGAAAAATAAATGCAGTTGTGGTTGTGGTTCTTGTTTTCGGTTATAATTTCCACTGTCAGAAAAAGTCGAAAGAAAAATTAGAAAATAATGGTATTAATTACACGACTACTAGGCGGTATAACAATGTGTGATTTTCATTTCTCTGAGAATTGTGCCAGTTGCCGTCAATTTAAAATTGTCGTGGCATTAATTGTTGTCAAAGAGGTTAGAAAGAGTGTAATTTACGCCAAATGAGTGAAAATAGCGCGAGCTTGGAAATGACACGCATTGGAGAATATTGTAAAAAGTCAGTTCAACGATAATTTCCCTCAAGATTTTGTACTTGAAGCATTTCTCCCAAACATCAAATTGAGACGAAGGAAAGGAATCAAAACAATGTTTCCCAACACTTTTGATTCGTTTTTGGCCTCAATTTGATATCCTAAGAGAAGCTAGTGTGGCTAAAATCTCTAATAAAGACGTGAAATTTAAAAGCATGAAGAAGTTGTGGCTAAAAAAGTTGATGCAATTCTAAAATCGCAATAAAAATTCAACTACTTCAAAAGGACTATGTTGCCAAAGTTCGTGAATTTAGCATCTGCACGTTCAGCATAAAAAAAAACCTACCAATTTCAATGTTTCTCTCCACTCCAAACCATTAGTTTTCAATATCTGTATATATCCAATTTGCAAAATTGAATCAGCAAATAAAGTAGCAATTTGGAACAATTTAAAAATCGACAAACCATGACCAGTTTTCATAAACCAGAATATGCTAAACTACTTTGCTCTCCATCAAGTTTCACAGCTATTTAGAATTTATTGCAAAGCAATGCTTTGAAAGTAACATTTTTCGAGACAGAAACAGAAGAGCTAGAAACAATATATGATTCAAATACGGATTCCACACAAAAGAGATGATGAGGAAAAGCAAACAAACAAAAAAAATTCCCTTTTACGCGAGGCGAAAAGATCAACTACTGTGTGTGTGTGTGGCGAGCGCTAATGAAAGAAGTTTCTGACATTGAATAAACAAAAGCGGTGAAAAATAATGACGCACGTCTTTTACGAACGACGTTCCCATTAGTACAGCAGCGCATCCCACGTTTTCTCGCCCTTGCGCGATATCTAGTCACAGGTGCAACCAGGTGCGGCCTTTGAGTTTCTCAAGTGTGTGTTAGTGTGTGCATAGATAGGAAGCATACCGGTTCATTTTACCTATAGAGAAAGTCCAGTAGTTGCCTTTCGACACTATAAGAAATCAAGAAATCTCTCCCAAAAAAAAAGAAGAAAAAGATTTAAATCTTTTTGAAACATCCAACTTTTATACAATTCTGACACTTGAATAGAGGATATTTTTAATGATGCCACGAATCTATAATTAGTCAATCAAATGAAAATCAATCAAATCACGAAAGAAATTTTTCATCTTTTATCAGAAAACAATTAAAGAAAATTCACTTTCTTCTTGTGATTATATTGTAGAATTGGAAAGCGATACATAATTTATCGTAATTTTTTAGTCAATTATATCCATGGCAACAATTCAAATTTTCATTTCGACATTTTGATGCAATTGAGGTTTATAATGCGGCTGAAAAAAACAACGTATACTCTCCACAAGAAGCATAAAAAAACTGTATTTCTGGTATAATTGCATATTTCAAAATATGATGTAATCTACTGCCATTTCATTGGAATAGCAAATGCTAAAGAAGATAATCGACTTCACTTTCACAAATAGGTCTTCTCTTCCGTTTGTAACACCCCTGGGTGTCTCAAGCGGAAGAAGAAATTTCATGACGCTGAAGTCCGCAACGTTTTAAAAAACGAAAAATCAAAAAAGTTTTTTTTTCAAATAAAATTCATCTCTAATTTTCATGTGCCTTAATTTTTAAGAAATCAGTTATTATTAAGGATTCAATCATCAAAAAATAACATTATTTACAATCAAAAATAAAAATACCGTCCCATTATTTTTTTGTTTTCGTTTTTAAAAACGTTGTGAACTTCAGTCGCATGAAATTTCCGCCAACCAGGCAACACAACAACAACAACAAAACATCAAGTGAACGAAAAATTAGAACACAACCCAAATTTTTAATTGAAATTATAATCTTAGCCTTTGCACTTATTTCCCAAAACATACTATTTATCAATTTTTTACGTCGGTGATGTTCGCAACGTTTATGATCAACAATTGAAAGAAAAAAATTATTTTTCTACTAAAAAAAATAATATTTTTCGTACACGAATATTTTTTTTTGTAAATCATTATTAAAAAAATTAATCGTACTATTTTCTTTACAAAAATTTATAAAAATTTCCTTGAAAACATATTTTTTTCTAAAATCGTTGACTATAAACGTTGTAAACTTCACCAACCTAATTTTTTTAAATATTTGGGTAATTTTTTTTTAATTTCAGCTAGTGAAAGCTACAATTTGTTTTCTTTTTTAAACTTTCCACTACTTTAAAATTAAATTCCCTAATACCAGAAATTAAAAAACAATTCTCAAAAATTTTAATCAATTTTTTATGAATCTAAATTTTTGAACGTTCATATAAACAAAATTAATTTATTTCTTCTTCAAAATAAATTTTTATTACAATAATTTTATCTAACAATAAAGAAAAAATTAAGTCTAAAGTTTCTAAATGAGAAATTTAAGCTTCAACTTTAATTGCAATTAATAATTTATAAAAATCCTCCGAATATAAAAAATAATTCGTTTATTTAAACGTTCAAAACAATTGGATCACAATTTCTTTCAAACTATTCAATTTATTTTCATAAAATATTCGAAATTCAATTCTTTTCAATATCTAGTATTTTTTTCATAAAATTTCGGAAAAGAATTCAATTATTAAAAAAAAAATTGGTGAAATTTATCGAAAATTCAATTATTTTCCAAGTATAATAAAATTCACTTGAATTAAATTAATTCAGACTAGAATTTTCAAAAAAAATTTTCGAAGAAATAGCTTGTTTAATTCAATTATTACACAATTCTTCACAGTAATTCAATTGCTTTCAATATTAATATTTTTTATAAAAATTTAATTATTAAAAAATTTTTTTTAAAATAATTCTAAATAAGAATAAAATTATTTCCAGAAACGTTAAAACTCATCGAAGAATTTCAATTATTTTCAATACTATTTTAAATTAATTAATCGAAAAATTCAATTATTTTTACAAATAAAATTTTGAAAATATTATTCAATATTATAAATAAATAATTATATTTCGTAAAACTAGAACAAAATTCTTATGAAGAATTCAATTATTTTCAAAAATAACAAAAAATAAAAAAATTTTCACTGAAATTCAATTCTTTTTAAACATTTTAATAAAACTTTTCTCAGGAATTCAATTATTTTTGAAAATTAAAATAAAATCGTTCGCAAGAATTCAATGTTTTTCATAAATAATAAAATTCCTCGCAGGATTTCAATGATATTTAATACAATTTTACAGAAATTGCTCGAAAGATATAATCATTCGTAAAAATTTAATTCTAAACACTCAAAAAAACAAACTATTTAAAAAATTTGTTTTCAAAATTCTTTGAAAGAATTCAATTATTTTTAAATATATTAATAAAAACGTTCAAAAGAAATCAATTATTTAAAATACAATTTAAATTAAATTTTTTTTGGATCAATTCAGTTAAAATTCTTAAATTCTTTAAATTTTAATAAAATTCGTCTCAAAAATTCAATTATTTACATAAATAAATAATTATTCTAAAGAATTTATTTTTTAAAATTAAAAAAAAAACAAAATTACGTCCGAAAATTCAATTATTTTGAAGCAAAAATTTTTTTTTAAATCTTTAACAATGTTTGCAAAATTTAATTATTTTCATAAATAACTACATTCATCAAAAGAATTTAATTATTTTCAAAAGAAATAAATTTCTTTTGAAAAATTCAATTATTTTTAAAAATTTTATAACATAATCGTTGGAAAAAATTTAATTCTTTTCATAAATAGTAAAATGCTTTTTAGAAATGCAATTGTTTTTGAAAATTTATATAAAATTCTTAGCAATTATTCAATTTTTTCCATAAATAAAAATATTCATCACAAAAATTCAACTACTTTTAAAAGTAATAAATTTCTTCTTGGAAATTCAATTATTAAAAATTCAATTATTCAATTATTAAATTCAATTATTTCAAAAAATTTTCAATAAAATCGTTAGTAAAAATTTAATTATTTTCAACACAAAATCTAATTAAATTCCACACAGATATTTAATTATTGTCAAAAATTGTAATAGAATTCTTAGTCACTATTGAATTTTTCCCATAAATAAAAACATTCATCACAAAAATTCAACTATTTTTAAAAGTAATAAATTTCTTCTTGTAAATTCAATTATTTAAAAAAATTCTAATAAAATCGTTAGTAAGAATTAAACTATTTTTAACACAAAATGTAATGAAATTCCACGGAGAGATTTAATTATTGTCAAAATAGAATAGAATTCTTTCTAAAATTAAATTTTTTTTTCCCTAACTTTTCCCAATATTGCATGATTTTCAATATTTATTTTTATAAAATTTCCAAACAGAATTCAATTATCAAAAACTTTTTTTCGTTAAAATCTTCGCAAGAATTTCGATTCTATTTCCATGAGTAAGAAAAATTTCTTAAGAATTTAATTGTTTAAATTACAGTTTGCGTAAAAATTAGTCGAAAGGAATGAAACATTTAAAAATTTCCCTAAAATTCTTCGCAAGTAAATTATTTTTTTAAATATTTAAATTCTTTCATAAATAATAAAATTCATCACACTAATTTAATTCATTAGCATAATAAGAAGGAAGTAAATATTTTTGAGTTAAAATTACAAAAAAAAGTCAGGAAAATAAAATATTGTTAACACAAATGTACTAAATTTCAAACATTTATTTTAAATATCAGTATTTTTCCCTTCAAAATTGAGCTTTGTCGCATTTTTGTCACCAAATTGTGAAATGATTTTCCCCTCGTGTATTTTCTTGAAATTACCAAGTGCAAAGTTTGTAATCGTCTAAATTCTTCACTAATTTAAATTACTCTTCTTTTTAGTATTTTTTTTTTTTGATGAAATTTACTGTCGTTTTCTAATTCAGATTTAAGAGATGAAACGAGTGTAAATAAGATGAAGAAGCAGCAATAAGATGCAATTTTAGAAACTGATAGACGATAAAAATTGAAACATGAGACAGATATTTAATTAGTAGCACTTGTTGTTGGAAGTATCGAAAGATTCTCAACGAGATTATAAATAAATAAAATAGCGTTTTCGTATTTGGAACGCTCGAATTGACTTTCTAAATTTGTATCTAAAGAAGCGTCACTTTCACCCCGCGATTGATAAAAGATGCATCGCTGTTTAAATACACATATTCACCGCAGGAGAAAACATTTCAGTGTCACGAAGTTCGCCAAGATCAACTTAAAATCGCTTTCGATCGCAGCCCTTGTCTATATAAGCACCACACCGCAGTAAAACACTTATCGATCCACCAATAATTCTTCGCCAAAAAAGGAAAGCGAATTCTTTCTTTTCAACTAAATGGATCACAAGACGATATCCAGTAAATTATTCTTCATACACTAATTATATTATTTTAATTACTGTTCATCTGTAACATTAAGTAATAAATGATTATTTTACGATAGTTGCTACTACTTTACAAACATTGTAATTTCCCTACGAATCAAATTATAATTTTTAAATTGTTCTCTTTATTGCTTTTCAAAATTTCCATCTGGCAAAATCATTAGAATTGCAGAACACAAGAACTGTGAATGAAATCAATAAAATCAATGAAATGAATGAAATGAATGAAAAAAAAAAATAAATAAAAGAGGGGAAAAAGGGGTATTAATAGAAAGCACTCACTCCTCTATGACAGTTGATGGATAACAAAAATGTGACAAGTTAGAAAATGACTTGATATACCGGAAATAAATATAATGCAATGAAGGAGAGCGCACAAATGACAGACATGAAATGTGACTAGGTATCACATTTATTGCACCCGACATTGCTGCAGCCGGATTTCCCGACCTGATTGGTAATGCTGGATGAGAGTTGGCCAAGTGAGGAGTCGAGTTACTGCAAATAAGCCTGTTATCTCGTCTAGGCAACCTCCAACTAACATTCAATTTGCATTCCAATACTCGATTCACCGTGGGGCAGATTATTAGTAAATGCGCTTGGCACATTCATTTAGCCGATATGGTACACTTGCATTCAAATATATATATATATATATATATATATATATATATATATATATATATAAACGCTTCAGGAAGAAAAGAAAAGAAAAAGAAAAAAGACAAATTGAAAACACAACGATGAATTGTGAACCTATTTTATCTCCTGTCATTCCTTTGTCTCCTCTGGCGCAAGGCAGAAAAAAATAGCACTACAAGAAACAAACAAACAAAAACAATTAGAAAAATAGTTCCACACTGATTTAATTTTCAATCTGGAACAACAAAATCGAAATAAAACACAAAATTAAACTGGAGTATCGTCTACTACAAAAGAAATATTCACTTTCACCCCCAAATTCGGTGGCACATTTCGAGGTTCCAAACTTTTCTCACACATGTTTCACTGTAAACAGAAAGGTACGGATTTAGAACCAATTTTGGTGCTACATTGTAATTACGAATTTAGTACGAATTTAGTATTTGGCCCGAATTGTAATTACCAATTTATTACCAATTTTGGCCCAAATTGTAATTGCCAATTTAGTACCAATTCTGGCCCAAATTGTAATTACCAATTTTTAGTACCAATTTTGGCACTAAATCCTAATTTGGTTCCATTCTAACACCGAAATTAACTCTAAATTAAAACCATTTTTCTACACAACCCCTGCAGATATCAAACTGACACAAAAAAAAGAATCAAAAAAATTATATAAAGCAACGTTTCGATTCGTTTTTTCCCATTCCAACTTGAACCTCCCTTAAAGACACGTCATAACGGAACACTGCAATGTTTTTATTTCTCCTTTTTCAAAAATAACAAAATAAAAACTGGAACGTTTGAAGTACCTTTCAGAGGTGAAAACACAATTACGTTGGTCATATAATTTATTTCCAAACAATTGCACCAGTTTAGAAATATTTCTCCATAATCAAAAAGAAGTAACCGCACACACTCTTGAAAACAGTAAAAATAATAAATACCTAGGTACGTCTCTCTCTCTCTCTCTCTCTCTAGGAAAATATTCATTTAAACACATATATGTAACATTTTCAATGGTCATTAAATTACCATAACGAGCACAATTACAGTTAAAATATTTTCAAAATTACTAACAGTAAAATATTCCTTTTCAATATCTAGAGGTGTACCTACACACATAACTGTGAAAATATATATCAATTCCAATAATCTAGATCTCACATCGGGAAATAAAAAATGCGGGGAAACTCCAAGTATTTTTTGGTAGTGTTAAATTCAATATTATATTATAAATTTTTTTTCATTGAGATTTCAATTTTTCACACGCATAAATAATGAAGATGTGTGAGAGAAAATTGTGATTTTTATCGTTAAAGTTGATAACTTTTTATTTTTTGAATTAGTAAAAGTTGAAAGTTTTAATCAAGAGATAATTTTTAGATTGAGGTCTTGGGAGAGAATATAAATTTGTCAGCTGTTCATTAACTGACACAATTAAATCTGAATAGTTAACTAATTGGATAGTAAATTATAGTCAAAATGGTGACTGTTTACAAGATGCAAATTACGATTATAATTGCAATTGAAATTATAAATTGAATTATAATTGTAATTAATATAATTGTTAATATAATATAATTAATATAATTGTTAATATAATTGTAATTACGATCATAATTTAAACTAAAATTACAATCTAAATTACGATTATAATTGTAATTAAGAAATTAAAAATACAATTTAAATTACGATTAGAATTAAAATTAAAATTCCAATTTAAATTACAATTAAAATAAAGTACAATTTGAATTACAATTGGAATTACAAAAATAATTACAATTACAATCAGAATAGAAATTTCAAGCTTCGCACTCACCTACTTTTCACTACTTTCTTTAAATTTACTATTTGGATACTATTTTTAAATTTGTGACACTAAAAAGTAATGTATTCTTTTAAATTCGCACTAGTTTAAATCTCCTAATAGTTGAAGTAAAAAATTATACTAAAAAATTTTAATAAAATTCTTTAGAAGAATTTAAACATTTTCAAAAATTTATTGAATACAATCATTTATTTAAAAATATATTTTAATTAATTTTTTTCAACGAAATTAAATTATTTGCACAGATAATACAGAATTCTTTGCAGGAATTCAATTATATTCAACATCTGCAATTTTAATAGAAATTCTCAAAAATAATTGAATAATGTAAACAAATTTTCATTGAATTCTGCGAAATAAATATATTATTGTTTATTATTTTCATAGAATTTGTTTGCAAAAATTCGATATATTTTGAAATTCCTCGAAAAAATTCAAACAATCCAAATTTAATATAAAATTACATCAAAAGAGAAATAAATTTTTTTCACAAATAATAAAATTTTCCACTGAAATTCAATTATTAAAAAAAAATTTGTATGAAATTCGTTTGCAAGAATTCAATTATTTTTGTAAATAATAAAATTATTTGCCGGATTTCAATTATTTTTAAGACAATGTTTAATAAATTTCTCGTAAAATGCAATTCTTGAAAATTTTAATAAAATTCTTCAAAAAGATTTAAATTAATTAAAAAATAATTATTCTATCAATTATTTCTGGTACTTAAACAATTAAATTTAACTATTTTCATAAATAATTCAATTTTTTGCAGGATTTCAATAATTTTGAAAATTATTTTAATTTATTTTAATTATTTTGAAATTATTTGAAATTATTTCAATTATTCTGAAATTATTTTAAATTATTTCCTAAAAATTGAGAGTATATTAATTAATGTATCGAAATTCTTCGCAAAAATTCAATCATTTTCAAAAATTTTTTAAACATTTTTTACAAAAATTCAATTTTAAGAAATAATAAATTTTTTTATTAATTCTTTATTTTTGTCCTAAAGTAATTGTATTTTCTTAGAATTTTGTAATAAGAATTGATTTAAACATTTATTTTAATTAAAATTGCAAATAAAAATTAAATAATAGAAGCATTATTGCAAATTAAAATAAATATTTAAATATTTATTTAGCAATTATATTTTTCAAATTTTCAATAAAATTACTTAGAAACTATAAAAAAAATTATAGTCTTTTGAACAATTGTTATTACAATTTTTCCAAATATTTAAATTATTGTAAATATATTTTAAAAACTTGAAATAAATTTCCAATTAATGGAAATTTTTGTCAAATTTAATTGAAATCAATTTTCTATTTCAAAGAATTTTTCTTTCACATTTCTAAAAATTATTTTTAAATATATTCGTATTTTTTAAGAATTTGCAACTCAGAAATTTAGAAAATATTTTATTTTTACAAACATTTAGAATTGAAATAATTATCAGGATGGGAAAAAAGTGAATTTTTTTATGGAAATCAGGAAAAAGTCAATAGAAAATAAAGAATCAATTTTTACGTCGGTGAAGTTTGCAACGTTTATGATCATAACGATTGAGAGAAAAAAATTATTTTCCTACTAAAAAAAAATTACATTTTTTGTTCACAAATATTTTTTTATAAATCATTATTAAAAAATCAATCGTATTATTTTCTTTACAAAAATTTATACAAATTTCCTTTAAAAAATATTTTTTTCTAAAATCGTTGACTATAAACGTTGTGAACTTTCACCAACGTCAATTTTTTGTAATTATTGTGAATCAACTGAAGCGAGTTTTTTAATCGTGAAGTTTAATTTTTCGTTTTAAATTTTTTTATTGCCTTTTTCAGTCTTAAAGCTACTTTTTTAAAAAATTAATTATCGAGTGTGAAGTCTGTTATTATAATTAGAATTGCAAATACAATTATAATAAGAATTACAATTAAAGTTGCAAATACAATTACAATTAAGAATTACAATTACAATCGGAATTACAATTTAAATTGCAATTACAATTATAATTAAAGTTACAATTTTAATTTTAATTACAATTACAATTAGAAATTAAAAAATAATTTTTTGCTAAAATATTTCTCTATACACATCATTCGGATTGTGTGTTGAGAATCTTGTTGCGTTACATTGAAAAAAAGGAGGAATAAAAGCGAAAAAAAACGGTACCTCAAATGTTTTGGATGCATCTTTTTGGTGTGCAAAATGCACCTCACACATTCATTCGTAATACGCGGGCCACGCACGTTTGTATGCATACCTCTCGTATCGCGAGTTTTACGATCAACGTACGGTACATAACCTCTCGGGTCCCCCAAAAAGTCGAAGATGTCACTGAGGTTAATGTTCCCTCGCTTGAAAAAGAAAGAAAGAAAGAAAGAAAAAAAATAATAAAGAAACAACCTCCGCAAATTGTCATCTCAATTGTATCCAATTTTTGAAACCCGTTATTTTCTCTCCTCCTCTGTCACGCAAGAAACGTTAAAATGTCATCGTATTTTTTTCTCATTTATGAAACCAAACAAAAAAAAATTCACCCTCAAAACTTTTCTTTTCGATTTATGTCATTTTTCAACTTCGCAACAACAATAGAATTTAAACACTTGTTTCTCTAAAGGAATTTAAAATCATAATAATTGAAAATTGCGTGAATTTTGACATTTAAAATCAAGAGTGAATATTGCGGAAAAAAAAACACAAACAAGATTTTAACACAACCGTAAATATCACTGGGTAACAATTCTGAAATAATTTATATACCTTGTATAATCGGGATTAAAAAAAAACCACAAATTTATACGAATTAGAAATTTTTTTGCTAAATCTTGATTACAGGACATTGTCGGGGTTCGTGAAATGTTGAAACTATAAATATATCTTTGCAATTGTCTGCGCCGCGTGGCTAATCTTTAATCAATAGATATATCCAAAACAGAAATGCGGAAGACAAAGCTTTTCATGTTTCGTAAATTGTTTCAAAAACAATACACATTAATTCTTATCTCAAAGTTCAATTAATTTCAAATCCCCATTGACAAGAGACCTTTCTATTTCCCCCCCGCGTCAATTTCTATATTTATCAAACAAAAAAAAAACAAAAATTATTTCTCCGCACTATATCTGTAGAAAAATATTATCTCCTTGAAAATCTAGAGAAACGTTATCAAAAAACTTCTCGCCGAGTCATGGAGTCTCATGCGTCTGACATGATCTCGTCTAAATCACTTTCTATGACCAAAAGATTTTTTTTCGGTGTTTTTAAAAAATTCTTTTTTTTTCTTGTTAAGACAACCGGTTTTGTCAGGCTCTCGTTTCGCGTTCGAAAATCGATGAAGAATGAAATTGAGCATCTCCGCGAATAAGTGAGTGTGTGTGGCTACACAAAAGGCAACCTTGCCAAGTTCATTGAACCGGTAAAATTACTCATGTATGATAATATCTGTCTTTTAATCTTTCAAGATCAGCATCCTTTCAGAATTCAGCTTTGGCTTGGCAAGAGAGAGAGAGAGAGAAAAAAAAGTTAATGACAAAATGATGCGACTAATTTCGCACATCAAAGTAAGATGGAGAAAAAAAGAATGATAAATTATTGTAAAAAACCTCAAAATTTTGCCAAGAGTGTAATATTTTTGTGCCTTTGAAAAAAAATATTTTGAATGGATTATATTTTCTTTTTCTCTCAATTCTTCAGTAGATAAGTAAAAGTAAATATGTAAATATTTTTTATATTTTACAAAAATTCTTGACAGTAGAAAATTATTCGGAAATAGAAGAAAAAAGCTTCCTAATTGTCTAATAATAAATTGATTTTTCCTCTTAATTGAACATTTCTTATTCCGAATTGTAAAAATCAAATTACAAATTCCAGACAAAAAAGGAATTGCCGACTTGACAGGAAAAAGACTCGTGTGGTTTTTAAAAGAGAAAAAATGTATCCGATCAGCTAAAAAATTCTATTCATTAATAAACATTTTCTTATTTGTAAGGAAAAAGTATTCTTTAAAAGAAATTTTAGTAAATGAAACGAATTTATAATTGATCCGAAAAAAAATTATTTTTTTTATTAAAGAAACCAAAAAAGAAAATTAACAACTTTCACGACGAGTAAAAAACCATGATTTTAATTCAAATTCGCGAATACGAAAACAAATTCATTTCTACTTTCTATAACAAAAAAAAATTACATTTGCGGAAACATTTTCTTTTTGATTCAAAAAAATTAAAACATCAAACGAAAAAATTTGAATTTTTTCTAGAAAGTTTAAAATTCTTGTGAGATAAGAGAGAATAAAAAAAAGATGAAACTATTGATTACCGTCGCTTGCGGTGATGTAGCATATAATTGAAACAAATGCAGTCTTCAATAGACATTGATCGTGATCATATATTTGTATTTATGCACTTGAAACCGAGCCTTTATTTCTCGAAGCAAAGAGAGAAAAAAAATTTAAATAATAGACTAATTGGATAATATCCACGACCAAAAAAGGAATTTATACCCATTTAAAGCAGAATCTGTTAAAACACTAAAATTAACACTCGATAATAAATTTGTTTTAAATTGTTTCAATAATTAATTGTACGACAGAGTGAATAAAATAGAAAATTTCATTGCTGCAAGCTATTTGTAATTAAGGACAGTCGAGAAATTTAAAATTCTAAAGATGTTTACTTTTTCTTTTTCCTTAAGTAAGAGCTAATCGTTAATTTATGAAAAGCTTTTTAGAGAGAAAAACGACATCTGGTTATACCAGTCGAGACATTTTTTCCAGAAATTCATTAATTGCCCGCAAAGAGCCCACTTAATAAGATAATAATAGCAATTTGAGATCAATTTTCGGTTTTAGAAATAACGTTTTTCCATTTTAGGATACGCGTCTAGAAAAAAAAATTGAGGTTAAGTTACCTTAATTGGCCATTGTCATGATCGCCTCCGCCGGAAGATACTCGCAAATTAGAGATTTAATCAAATTTCTGTCTTTAAAAAAATTTCTGTTAATGAAGTTGTAAGCTTTCTATAAAACGGATAACGTTTCCTACGAGAACAGCCTGGAAGTATAATCTGAGCAAAATGAACTTTCACGGCTTCACCGGTTCACAGCTTTTCATTCTAAAACATCTAAAAACAATGCCATCTCTAACCTCAAAAAAAAAAAACACTTGCTAAAAATCAAAAAGAAAAACAAACAGGCGGGAAAAAACACTTCCGAACAAGAATTTTTTGACTAAATGTAAAAATTCCCGTAGCTGAATTAAGATCCACAAATGTTATTTCTTACCTTTTTAATGTTAATTCCTTGTTGGTTATCCGTGGTTAAATCCAAAGGGTGGAAATCCAAATTGAAGAGAGCTTTTTTTTTCTCAACAGCAGTCGTTTGCGAAGGGAGCGTCACTATAAAAAAAAAGCCCGGAAAACAAGAGTTCGCACTTGCCTATTTAAACGTTATTGAATTCAATCAAATTATCGTCACTCCTGTTATAGGCTACAAATTTAATTAAGTAAATTTACCGGAATCACTTTTTTTTAGATGTATTTAATTAATAATAATAAATTTGAATAAATTCGAAATCAACTAAAGAAACAACACCCAAACTGATCGACTTGCCGTAAGGAACTGAGGAACGAACGAAACGAACATTTCCGACTGCTGCGCTCGGCGGCGCTTCGGGCAAGTTCGACAATGCTCGGTGAACCGAGTCTTCCACCTCGAAGCAAAGTTATCATGGTGGGGCGCTACGCAACAAGGTGAATCTGCGTGATTGCAAATGGAATGGGGAGAAAAAAAAGAAGAATGACCCGGAGTCAACATTATCACTAATCACAATCGAAATTTCGTATCTAATTGCAACTGATATTCCATGATTTCGATTCGTGGGGAGGGAGGAAAAGGACCGGAAGCTGGTGGCGGCGTCGTCGATGGGACTGATCTTGATCGATTATTTATCGATATTGATAGTTTCACGCACGATATTCACTGTTTTAACGTTAAAATCAAACTTTTTTGTTGTTGTAAGTATATTTTTGTTTACTTTTTCACAGTATTTGTTTTCCAATTATTGTACACGAAAATTCCCCCCACTCCATGTTATTTTTTTTGCGCGGGAAAAAGTTACCACCCCTGCGCCCTCCGGTGGTGAAAAAACACATTAACCGTAAAATGTAAATATAACTTTGTTGAAAATTTGAAAATACAAATATTTATTGTAAATAACGATAAAGAATACTGTTTAATAATTCTGTGAACGTTTTTGCAACTTGTTTGATCATAATATCGAATCAGTTACGAATTTTTCGTTAAATACTCAAAATGTAAGTTTACAAATTTTCAGCCTAAAATTGCGCACGAATTGCATACATGACGAAATTGTTTATTATTTTAATGAAAAATGTATTCACAAATCTTTCTGTTTTCTTATTCACTATAAGTTTTTAATTATTTTCGTATTATTTTCCACAAGGTTACTTTGTCATTTATTTTCAATGATTATTTACAGCATATTTACAGTTAGACAAGTTTTAGGTTATGGTAATTAACTTTTTTTTCACGCAGAACGACAGAAACTTAAAATAGTGGACATGGTTGCGCGTAAATGGGTGTAAAACGTTTAAATCGTTTAAATGAAAGTTTTTAAGAAAAAATTTTAAACCTAGTGTGACCTTAAATAAAAGTTTCTCTTAAAAACGTAAAGTGGTCACTACAAGCTCTCTATATGAATATAATTATTTCCTATTTAGTCCCAAGTTAATTCATGTTATTATTTTGTCACATATTTAATTTTTGTTATTTTTTTTACTATCCTGTTCGGGTTTTGTTGCGTAATTTCTGACATCTTTTCAGTCTCTGTTAATAACAATCGTTATGGGTTTTAATATTTAACACAAGGTCTTCGACTGCGGCTTTATATGGTTGGAGAGAGAGAAAGAGAAAAAAACAAGAAACGACAATAAGCAGGTATAACTTTAGGACGTTGGATTTTTATTGCCGTGACTTATTAATCGCCATCGGTTAACAGATAATAAAGGAAGCTGAGAGTCCAGTTCTAGTAAAAGTGTCAACGAACTAGGATGAGGGGAAGATATTGTCGCAATTTTTTTAATACTTTATGAATTAGTAATATTAATATTTCTATTATTTTTATTAATAATGTAAATAATATAAATAATATTTGCATTATTTCTATTATTTTTGTAAATAATATTTATATTAATATTTGTGACGTGTTCCTAAGAAATGTAAGAAGCAAAAAAAACAATCAAATTATAGGTTATGTTTCTGTTAAATTTGTCTTGATTAAATGTTTCTTTTTGGTTATTTAAGTTTAAAATCAGTTTTTATTGAATATTTTGAATGTAATGAAAAACTTTAATGTCGATAATTTGTAATATTAATCGATTTTCTATCTGTATTTTTACTTAATTAAAATTATAAACATAACCTAAAAATGTTTGCGTCTTAAGTCGATTTTTCGGGATTGAGTCACATTTTTACTGTTTAGAATTATAATTCATATAAATGCGTATTAATTACAATTATTTACAATGATAAGTAATTTTTCTGCAATTTTTAATAATTCTTTAAGGATTATTATTGTTCATTTAGGTTTTAATTTATAATTTTTTTTTAAATTAATAACTTACAAATACGTTTATTTTCCTAAATGTGAAAACTTGTTGAACAAATAATAAATTTACATTTTTATTGCAACCAATTACATTTTTTTACTCATATTCACAAATATTTCACTAAAATTTACAATTATTGGATTAAAAATTGCAACTAAATTACTAAAATGTATAATTAGGTTTTAAAAATTAACAATTAAATTACCAACATTTACCATTAAATTACTACAACTTACAACTATTTTTTTAATTTACAAAATTAAATTTCTATAATTTACAATAATTTTTAAAGAATTTACCATCGTTAAAATTTACAATTAAATTTCTATAATTTACAATAATTTTTAAAGAATTTACCATCATTAAAATTTACAATTAAATTTCTATAATTTACAATAATTATATAATTTACATCTAAAAAATATAAAGTTTCCATTAAAAAGAACAATTTTTCGATTTTTGAATAAGTGTTTTTTTCCAATGCGAAAGTTTGCCCTTCTACATTTTGTTATTTTTTTCAGCTGGATTGAGAAACACGCGGAATTAGCGTATGCATGCCGATAATGATCTCGAAGCTTCTTCTAATCCCGGGAGCATCTTAACCTTGGATGTGCTTCGGTTCCTAGGTGGCATTTCATCTTGTACATCGACCAAGGGTTGTCTGCACTATTATTAGAGGAACCAGAGGAAACTATAGGCCAGGTTTTCTCACTCCGATGTTTGGCATCTTCAATTTGAGAAGCATCTTTCCAACCTGGAGGTCAAGTTGCTGATTGTCAGGAATTCTGATTAGGTACTATAAACTTTTTTCTCCCCTCCTCAAAAAAAAAAAAAAAATTACCCTCATACTTACAAAATGATAAATTATTTTCATTTATTGAATTTTTATTTCGCTCTTTCAGTTTTATTGAATTTTTATTTACTTTGATTTCATTTTTTTTAATTTTATTTAGTTTGATTTCAATTTTTTTTTATTTTACTTAGTTAATGAAATTTAAAACCAATTTAAAATTTGTAATAATTAATTTTTTAGGTAAATGTATAAATTGAGAGAAACGAAAAGCAGTGTGGGAATTTTTTCTTCGAGGAAATCTAATTAGTCTTTGCGGGAAGTTAAAAGAAATGAATGGGAGGAAATTAAAATTGAAATAAGATATATGATGTATCAATCAGATATGGTCCTTGGGACTGAATGGCAATTACACGTTCAAGTAGCCAAAGTCATTTACCCTCTTTTAATTAACTAGCATTTCACTTGCATTAATTATTCGTATATAGTATATACATAAACCCTATAGGTCGTATGTATAGGAATGATAGAGGAAGGTGTATAACATTAAATTCTAGAGTCGTGTATCATTCGACAGATTAATGATTTTACTTTCGTTTTGCGCACGTATATATAAGAAAATATATAGAACTTGTGACTCCCGTTGTTACTTTGTAAAATGGAAAAGTAATGAATTCCACTTTCATGCGACCACAGGGTCCTATCGAAGTCAAGCACACGCTCTTATTCATCAGGGTGAAAACAAAACAATTCATTCGTGATATATTCACTTCACGAAACTCACAGCGAGTCATTCTTGTTTTCTCAAAAGAATAGCATTTCCGTTTTTGTTTCTTTTCATTATTAGTGAAATATACTGTCACTGATTTTTTTAATATTGGTGTATTCTTGTCTAGACTTCGAATTCGATCTTTTTCTTCTTCTATTCTTTATTCTTCTTCAATTTTGTAATTGGGAAAACATTTAAAATTTAGAAAATAAATTTTTACTTAGAGAATAAAAAATAAAGAAAAGAATAAAATTATTTTTTAATTGCTATATACAATTCGACGTTTTCAAAAGTTCAAACAAATTTTGTATAAATCTCGCAGGGTTCAAAGTTGGTCCTTTTTTGTTTCTCTCTCTCTCTCTCTCTCTCTCTTTCTCCCATTTATTCTCTTAAATTATAAAAATATATCTTAAAAGAAATATTTTATTTAAATTAAATTCTTTAAATTCTAAGGATTTATGTTAAACTAAAATATCTTATAATTCAAAAATTTCCTTTTCTAGCACGAAGTTTCCTTTTTTCCACGCGAAATTTTCTCCAAAAGTTTATCTTTTTTCAAAATCCCCTTTCTTACCAAAAATATTACACATGGACAAGGTTGACACAAGTCAGAGAATTTAGGGAAAAGTAGAATTAAACAGGAAAATTAGAGATTTTTAGTAAAAGAACTATAAAAAATTAAATTTTTAAAATTCATTAGAAAACTAAAATTTAATGTCATTATTTTTAATGTCTTATAAACTATGTAATTAATTAAATTCTTAAAAACGTATTTAATTGATTATTAAAAGTAATGGGTTTGTAAAAGAATTTTAGTAAAAAACATTGAAAATAATTTAAATTTGAAAAAGTTACAAAAAAATTGCCATAATTCAATTATGTTCAAAAATGTTTGGAAAATTCTCGTCAAATTTCATTTATCTTTATAAATAATAACATTCTTCTTTAGACTTCAATTATTTAAAAAAATTTGAATAAAATTCTACACAAAAATTTAATTATTTTCATAAATTATAAGAATTTCTCAGGAATTAATCAATTATTTATAAATTTTTTATAAATTTCTTCGCGACAGTTCAATTATTATTTAAATAATAAAACAGTTCTCAGTAATTTAACTATTTTCATAAATAATAAAACTCATTGCAGGATTTTAATTATTTTTAATAAAGTATGTATCAAATTTCTCTAAAAATTAAAAACTTTATGAAAAATCGTTAACAAAATTCAATCCTTTAAAAATTTGTTTGAAAAAATTACATATGAGAATTAAATTTTATGAAACATTTAATTATTCGATAAACTATTTGTTTTTTTTATTTAAGTAAATTTAAAAAAAAATTGATTTAAAAATGAATTTTCGTTAAAATTTAAGGTGATAATTATTATTAAATAATTCTTTGGAGAAATTTGTTTAAACCAGTAGATTTTGAAAATATTTTAATTTTAACGAAGAACTTCATTATTTGTAAAAAATATAATTGAATTTTTATAACGAATTCTATATTAAATTTTTATTTAACAATTGAATTGCTCAGAAAAATTTTATTATTTATCAGAATAATTGAATTCTTGCAACGAACTTTATAAAACTTTTTTTAAATAATTTAATTCTTTAGAGAATTTTTTTTAAAATAGTAGAATTTGAAACTATTTGAATTTCGTCAAAGAGCTTCATTATTTGTTAAATATAAGTCAATTTATGCGATAAATTTTTCAAAACTTTTTGAAAGAAATGATGTTTTTCGAGGAATTTATTAAATATCGTATTAATAATAATAATTGAAATTTTGTAAAAAAAATTTATTAAATGAAAATAATTGAATTCTTATAGTGAATTTTGTTCCATTTTTTTAAATAATTGAATTTATGTGAAAAAATTTTTTTATTTATGAAATAAATAAAAAATTCTTGCAACAAATTTCATGAAATTTTCTTTAAATAATTGAATTCCTATGAAGAAATTTATTATTTGTAAAAAAAAACACTGAAATTTTTACAAAAATTTTCTAATACTTTGAAATAATTATAATTTTTGAGAAATTGATTTAAAATTGGATAATGAATAATTGAAACCCTGGGGAAAATTTTATTTCTAATGAAAATAATTGAATTCTGACAACGAATTTTATTAAACTTTTTCAAATAATTGAATATGTAAAAAATGTTATTATTTGTAAAAATAGTTGAATTCATGTGAAAGGATTTATTGAGTTGTTAATTTCAAAAGGTTTGGATTTGAAATTTTTTTAAATCTTAATAGAAAAATATTAACGATTAATAATTTATTTAAAAAAGAAGTCATTGATGTTTTCGAATAATTTTGCAATCACAGAAATTTGTAAATAAATGTAATAGAATTTTTTTTGAGTATCTAATAATTTTTAGTGTGAACCAGAATATTCTTTAGTATCAAGGAGAAAATCAAATTTTTTGTTTGTGAATCAGAGGAGAAACAAAATTAAATTTTTGTCAGCAACCCTGCTGAAAGACCAAACTGTGATTCCTGAAATATTAAATTGTAAAAAGTAAGCGAAAAAAAATTCGATTGGCTCAATAGAATATATATGAAATACGAGTACTTACCTTTTTTTCCATTTGAAACTTGATGACACGTTCAATTCAATTTGTGAGGGAAAAGTAACGGTTATGCCGCGCGCATCGAATATTCAAAGAGATATAAACTTATATATACATTCTCGAATAAATCGAAAAGAAAATCATATACAAAAACAAACATGTAGACATTTGTAAACATTTTTTTTTCCACAAGCTCGATTTCCGATTCCAAAAACTTTCTAAGCGAAAAGAAAATTATTGCGATCGATATGTGTGTTGTGTTTTATCTATATGTATATCCAAAAAAGAAAGTCAAATGAAAGTGATGTAAGTTTCGCGCATACAATTGTCATTTGACATTCCTTTTTGTATAACATTTTATACAAAAGCCAAACACACAAGAAAGTTCATTTAGAAAATTAGCACGTGAGTTTAATAAAATTTATAACCCTATTGTGTAAATGATTTTTTTTATCACCGCTTACAAATGGAAAAAATTTCCAGTTTCACTTTTAATTAATTGTCTAATCACTGTTCTGAATTTTTTTTTTTTATTTGACATACGGGTATTTATCGTTTAATTTAATTGCAAGTAAATTTTGTATATACTAAACAAGATCCTATATATATTGCCACACTTTGATGGTGACAGAAAATAAATGTTTGGTCTGGATAAATCGTTAACAGAAACCAGATCCTTGTTAAATTACGTCGACGTTTTAAAATATATGAATGGGGCCTCGTCGCGGTTATTGCGAGAAAGAAGAGTGCTACTGATTTAATTAAATGTTCTCGATGGGATAAGCCAATTTATTTATTCAAGTCGTATTAAACACCTTTGAATAATAATTAATAAAAGTTGGAATTCTTTTCAAATTTGCTTTTATGTATTTAATAATGTGTGTATACCTTTAATAAAGTATAATTTTATGAAGTATACTTTCAAGTATATTTTAAACTTTTAAAGTAACTTTAAAGTATAGTTACTTTAAAGTATAGTTTAATAAAGAGTATAAACTTTATTAACTGTATTTATACTTTATTAGAGCAATATTTATAATTCAATTTCAATTTTTAATTTTTTCTGTTTTTGTTCGCAGAATAATGGAGCATGGGGAAATATTTATAATTCAATTTCAGTTTATTAATTTAATTTTTTTTGTTCGACAAATAATGGAGCATTTAGAGCGATATTTATAATTCAATTTCAGTTTATTTTGTTTTCTTTTTTTTGTTAGCAAAATATATTTAATGGAGCTTTGAAAAATGCTCTTGCACAACATTGAGGGAGTTTAGATTTTCTTCACAAGTTGTATATATACGTAGGTGCAATAACGATTTTAATCAAACAGTAATTACAGGTACAATAATGTCGTTCTTGTATATTCCATTTGAGCCAATCGATAAAACTCGCATTATAATGAGGATTTTATGTGACTTGCAATATTTTCTATTTAATTTTTAATTGAAAAAAATTCTCATTCAACTTTTTGATTAGAGGTGAAATGTCAAAAAAAAACAACAACAACAATCAGCATTGTGTTGAAATTTAACTTTTTGTCGATTCAATATTCAATAGATTTACTTTTTAATGTTAATATTATATTTTTACGATTATTTAGTAATATTTTTCAATAATTTTGTGATAATATTTTGTGATAATTTTCAATGTTAATATTTTGTGATATTTTTTATTATTTTTTTTTCTATTTTCTAAAAATATTTTGAATACTAGTATTTTTTGCTATAATTCTTGAATATTGTGAACTAAAATTCTTTCTTTTTTTCGCAGAAAATTTCGGGACTGGAGTGTTTCATGGTGTGACCCAATTCCAGACGGAAATTTAAAAATTTCAGACACTTGTGACATTTATGTGTGGAATTTCTATTCGAATCGTGCGCCAATTCATTATTTTCATCACGTGAGTGACTTTAAATGTAACTTTTGCCAAATCGCACACCCAACTCTCGATCCTATAGAATTAACATTCCTTATACACTGTATACTATTATAATAGTGTATAAATATATATAAAGTCGTGATTTGATATTCCTCCATATTTGATTTTAGAGTTTGCAGGAAAAATTCCATTATTTATTGTTCAGGATGTTTATATTGGGATATATAGAGTTTATATACTAAATAGAGGAGAAGATAAGATTTATCGTTCGTTTCATTATTATAAACGAAAAGTGCGTCCCAAAAAATTGTATTTGCATATTTTACATCCAGATCAAGTTGTTTGCACGTTTTGCCCGCATTTGCATAATACATATGTTTTTCTCAATATAAGAATATATAAAGGCCCACACATTTGTATAACCAATAGTAATTTATATATATACGATTTCATTTGAACAACTATTTGTGATACTATAAAGAAAGCCGACGTGTAATATCATTTGAAAGTTCAAATGCTATGAATTAGCGTAGAAAACTATTATGGATATACAGGTGTGTTTGTGTGTCTGTGGAAATTATGTAATTTCACACATTTTTTTCCTCTTTTGAATTTTTGAAAAGGGAAATTAAACCGACGTTTTTCATTCAGAACGGAAAAATTTCTCTTAACTTAATTCGCAAAATATTTTCTATTTTAATTCTGTAAAAATTTACTATTTTTTATTTGATTGTAATTTTCTTTTCAAACGAAGTTCGCAAACGATTAAAAAAATTTCTTTTTTTTTCAAAAGGAGAAAATAAATTTTTGCATAACAATTTTTTCTCGAAAGAAAACTAATAATTTCTCGTAGGATAAAAACTAAATTATATAATTACTTTTTTATTGAATAATTTCTGTTACAAAAAACTGAACAAAAGAAAACTATTTTCGATAATTTCTTGTTATGATAAAAAATCAAATTATAATTTATAATATTTAATTTATAATTAATTTATTTATGAATAAAAAAACTAATAAAAACTAATATAAAAACTAAGCTAATAAAATAATAATAATAAACTAATATAAAACTAATTATTCTTTCACGTCGACTTTGAAAAAAATGATCAAATGAATAAAAATGACGTAAATTTTTACAAAATTAAATTTGGAAATAAATGCTTTTAGTCGATGCTGCATTAATTTTTTGTTTTTACTCGTCTGTTTATTTTTCTAAGCAAAAGGAAAAGAAAGAGGGGAAAAAAATTGTCTGAAAAACATTTATCAGACATCGTGGGCGAAAAGTTGGTTTTTGTATTTTTTTTGCTCCTTTTTTTTTTATTTTGCGTGCGCGGTGTGTTTTCCATAAACTTTTTTAAATTCTATTAAGTGTGCAAGTGTGTGGGTGTAAAACCCTTCATTTTGCGATATCGTTGCAATGTGCATTTTGTGCGTGTAATAACATTTGGTGGGCAAAGATATGTGATTCGATTACTCATCCCGCGGTGTATAGGTCTCGCAAAATAGAACGGTTAGTCAGACGTCACCATTACCATCCCTATAATATGCTCATTCGTAGATTAAAAATAGTGCACATTCATGTCGAAAATAGTCACCTGCAAAAATATTTTGTCAATTTATTGCTTTCATAATAAGGTAATTTGAAAAACAATATGTAAAGAAAAAGTGATTTTTTAATTTTAATTACGATTTTTAATTTTATTTACAATTTTTAATCTTCATTGAAATTTTTATACGATATTCATTAATTTTGAAATAGATTTTTTCTTTTTGCTTTATTTAATTTTTATTGAATTTATCATTATTTTACTAATTGTTGTAAAAAAGTTTACTTTTCTTAATTTCATTTATTTTCAATTTTACATTAAATTCTTTTATATTTACTTTTAGTTAACTTACAGCGTTTGTATTGATTTAATTAATTGAAAATAAACACGAAAAAATGTGTGTATAAAAAAATAATAAAAAAATAGTATTAAAAAAAAACCAGATCAAACTAATAATAGTTTGTAAATTAATAATTAATGTAAAATATATTTTAATTCAATTAATACAAACGTTGCAGAAAAATTAAAATTTGTCCAGAAAAAATTGTATAACTACAAATATAAAGAAATAACAATAAATTTTTTTAAAAATTAGAAAAAAGAACAATAAGCTAAAGTAGTTTTGAACAAACTAAAAAAATATCAAAAAGAATATTTATTTTTCATATTTTTTAAATTAATTTCCAAAATAATTAAATTCATTTACCGAAATACCTAAATTTAATTCAATTTTTGTATTCCCGAAATATTATTGAATTTATGTACTAATTTTCTTGAAATACAATTTTAATTTGATTTTTTTTGTTCTTTTCTCTCTTTTTTTTGTGTTAAATTGCGAATTTTGACTTTCGACATTGTGTGTGTGTATTATTGCAGGATTTTAATATGAGAAAGTTTTTTGTTTTAATTGAAAAGAGGGGTATTTATATTCTTTTTGATATGAGAGGCATATTTATGTTCTCGCGAATAACTTCCATATGACAGTTTAAGACATGACGTCCGTGTATGAAAGAAGGTCATCTCTCCATAAAGTATCAGTTTTTGCATACATTTTACTTGACAATTGCAATATAAAAAGCATTTTAATTTTCTTTTATCCGCACCAGGAAGCGCGATACTTTTTAAATTGAAAACGTTTATTATTATAACCTGAAAGTAATATTCAATTATTTTTATATTTGCACGTCTTATTTCGTACTTTGTTTATTATATGGAGAAAAATTCTTTATTGCCGATGGGAGAATTTCGCGTGAACAGGTATCACGCGTGAAATCTGATATTTTTTCTGAATCTTTTTATTGGAAAAAATTTTTTATATTTAATTTCGTTTGTTTATTTATTTTTAATGAATTAAATGTACATTTTTGTTCATTTTTATGAATTTTTATGAAGAATGTAAATAATATCTAATATTCAATTTAAATGAATTAAGTAAATAATTGTTTATTTAGTAAATAAATTAAATAATATTTATTATTTACGTTTGTAGAAAATAAATAGTATTTTATTTATTATTTAGGTTTAGTGAAAATAAATAGTATTTTATTTATTAATTTATGAAATCTGTTTTAGCATTTTGTCTACATAACTTACTCTTTTTTGGTGCCAATTGAGTGGGAGGATTTAAAATTTATTCGATCGAGAAAAGTAGCAGATAGCAAACTTTTTACTCATCGTACATCATATGTAAGTAGAATTATTAAAGAAAAGATTCGAAAATTACTTTTTTTAAAGAATTTTGAATACATTTGGGCTGGAAATATTGATTCACGTAGTAGGCCTCCCTGAAATGGTTCAATTTCTCGAAAATTTCCAAGAGCAGAGTGGCGCAGTGGAAGCGTGCTGGGCCCATAACCCAGAGGTCCGTGGATCGAAACCACGCTCTGCTAACTATTTTTTTTCTTCATTGATCCTTTTTTTAATAATTTTATAATAGATATATTTTTATTATCAATATAATAATTTTTTTTCTAATTCATCTATAATTTTTAATTATTTATCTATTTTGCTTCTATATTGGAACAAATTTTTTGATTCATTGTATTATCGAGTAAATATTTACTTTAGAAAAATAATGTTTTATTCAATTTATTGTCAACTAAATATTTACTTGAGTCAAGTAATTTTTTTATTTATTTGATTGCCAAGTAAAAATCTAATCAAAACAAATATTTTCTTGAGCCAAATAATTTTTTATTCAGTTTATTATCAAATAAAGATTTACTTGAGTCAAGTAATTTTTTTATTTATTTGATTGTCAAGTAAAAATGTAATCAAAACAAATAAATATTTTCCTGAGTCAAATAATTTTTTATTCAGTTTATTATCAAATAAATATTTACTTGAGTCAAGTAATTTTTTATTCAATCGATTATCGAATAAATATTTACTTGATTTAAATCATTTTTTATTTAATCTATTGTCAAATAAATATTTGAGTCAAACAATTTTTTATTCAATTTATAATCAAAGAAGTATTTATTCAAGTTATCAAATAAATGAAATATTTACTTAATTTAAATCAATTATCTGATGAATATTTACTTGAGTCAAATAATTTTTATTTAAATCACATAAGTTGTTTTTGAATCAATAATTTCAGTATTGGAAGCAAATGTAATTTAATTGTCTTACATAAAAATTATTCTGTACAAATAAATATTTTTTCGTTAACATAGAAATGTAATTGTTTATTTGAATCAAATTCTTTTCAGTGTATTATTTTATTGAAATCATTTTCGATTAAGTGACTGATAAGTAAAATAAATATTTTTTTGATTCAAAGAATAGAAAAACGGATCATTATGAAAGTAATAAATTTTTCTTTGATAAGAAAACAGTTTTTTCGAAGTTTTCCAAATTATTTTTCTTTTCAAAAATATTTTTTTCCTATCTACAATTTTCATATGATAAAACATTTTTTTTTTTGTTCTAGCAATTCAACTCAATGGATTCGTTTCTTCAACTGCAGTGCAATAAATTAAGCCCAAGATGAAAAAAATTGAAAGGAAAAGGTAATGTGAACCCTTTAATTTTCACGTCCAGATCGATGAATGGAGATAATGTTCAAGAAAGACAGAATGAGGTAAATGGTATAAACAATGGCATCCGGGAGTTGCCATTCCTCTGTCATTGTCCTCCGATGAATCTCTCGAGGGCGGGAATCTTGAACTCAACAACAAAAACGAGTTCAGAGGTTCATCAGAGTTCATGGGCATAAATTCAGTGGGTGTCGCGCATTTAAACTGGAAGGTGGAATATGCCTTTTGTAATACCATATTTATTTATCTTTTTTTTTTCGTATATGAAATCGTTCAACACAAAAAATATCCCCCTCTGCCTTTTCAAGGAAATAAAGAGAGAAAAAATTCCGATATAATTAAATGTCCGAAACGAGTCATTTGGATACTTGATTTAAACTCTTGTGGTTTTTCTCCAACAACTGACATGACCACCATAAAAATTTTTACGAACGCGCATTGCGTGCCGGACATCACTCCTCAAAAAATAAAATAAAAGAAAAGAGAGAGAAAAAATTATACCAACGGCGTTATTATTTTACGCTTTACGCGCGACTTTATTTTTCAAGTAAATCTCTCTTTAAAAAACTTTTTATCTCCTTCTCCTTCAATTAATTAACACGATCAATTTTGTAATTATTTCATGGTGGTCATAAAGTTTCCAAATTTATTTCAATTTTAAATTCTTTAACAATAATCTGAAGTGAATATTCATTTTTGTTTTCGACTCGCGAAAAAAAAGATTGTGCTCACGCTTTCTAATTTTTGTCGAAAAAAAAGATTTTTTTTCTTTCTCTTTTTGGGAACAACGTTAACTGTACAAAAGGTATATGTATATATCCCCCTCGTGAAATTTCGACCTGGACTACCTTCCTGGCTCTATTATTAAATTGCCGGCTCTTCAGAGCAAAAATATTTTTCAAAGCATAGCCCGTTTTTTTTATGGAGCATATATAAGTACCTGTTCTACTTTGAAAAATGAGAAAAAAAAATATATCGCCGCGAACCCGAGGCTCTCAAAAATTGACCTAGAAAATTTCGCCCTGTTCTGAAATTTTTATGTTGAAAAATATATGAAATTTAAAAAATGTATGCGGTTAAAATTTTAGGTCAAAAAGATTTATATTACTATCGCTTTTTGAATAGACGTGAAAGGAGAAAATCGATAAATATTAAATTATTAATTAATAATTGCGCTTAATGTGAAATGTAATTTGTTTTCTTGCAAGAAAAAATTATCTCAATTTTTGTATTTCAAAATTATATTCTCTGGTGAAAAAGGAAAAAAGAATTTCTTTTTTTTTTGTCATCAGGATTTTATAAATCATTTTTGAGATTTAAATTCATGTCGTATAAAAAGGATTGAGAGCACGCGTAACCCCGGGTCGCTATTATTCAATGTTTGCATGTCGGATAAAAGATAAATGACAGGGTGGCCAGACCAGATCGGGCCAGACACACAAGGCACTCCAGAAGAGCTCCGCTGCTGAGATTCACAACAGTGAATCCGAATCATTCGGGCGCGTGGCACAAAGTGACCTTGTGCCCCTCACTTTAATATAAAATCACCATCAATCATATTATCATATATATTCTCATTTTATATTCTTAAAATGTAAAAAAAGAGAATTTAATTTCACAAAAATTCTAATCCTAAAATATGTTGAAATTCTCAAATTCCTTTTTTTAAATCACTAATGAGTTATTTGTGTGGTGATGATGATGATGATGATTAAAATTCAATTTAATCAAATAAACGGTAAAAAATACCAAATCGAATTATGAAACATGGTGACAATTTTTTAGTAATAGATTTTGTATTTGATTCGGATTTTTTGCTAAAAAGAAACTTTACGCACTCCCAAGAAAATAAAAAAAAGAGAGTTAAGAATAAATAAAGACCTGATTAAGAAAGAAAATTTTCGATCTTCGAATCTTTAGGGAATTTAAATTGAAATTTGAAAAATTAAATTTTCGCTTTTCGAATATTTCACGAATTAAAATAGAAATTGGAAGTAAAAATATAATTGAATTTTGGATGCATTTTAAATGAACTTTCCACTTTTTGAATATTTTAATTCTTAAATAAATTTTTTTTTAATAATTAAATTTCATCAGGTTTCGAATTAAAAATGTTTTACAATTTCAAATTAAACATTTTTCACAATTTCAATTGATAAAGAAGTTAAATTACATTTATTTGTTTTGAAAAAAAATTATTGAACATTTGATAAATTTTAGTCTTCAAATTTTAAATATTTAAATTCAGAAACTCTAAAAATTTAGGTTTTTGAAAAATTGTAATTCAAAAATTTTCCCGATAATTAAATTCACAACAGTAATTATTTGAAAAATTGTCGAACAATTGTAAATTTTAACAAATTTTATTGAAATAAATTTTATATTTTGGAGAATTTTATTACAATCTTTCAAAAATAATTGTATTTCTAAAAGAAAATTAAACTAAACTTTCTTTTTTCTCTATTCAAACAATTTAATTTTCAAAGAACTTTTTCAAAATTATATTAAAAATAATTGTTTTGGAAAATAATTTGGAATAAAAATTCTAGAAAATATTCCAATTTTTGGAAGAAATATTGTAGAAATTTTTAGATGCAATTAAATTTCAAAAGTTCTGAAATTGAAATTTAAAAAAAATTGAATTTCTGATAATTTGAGCAAAAGAATTATGAATTTCTTTCGAAATTGTTTGATTCGTTTTTTTAGGCTAAAAAGAATTTTAATGAATTTATTCATAATTTTCTTGGAATTTTCGAATATATTGATGATAAAAAATTGAAAAATTGAAAAATTTTCTAATATTCCAAATGTCATAAAATTTTGAATTGAAGAAAAAATTTTTTATGAATTTTTACAAAATTATTAAAAAAATAATTGACTTAGAGGAGAATTTCAATTTGAAATTGTAGAACTAATAAAATAATATTAGTTATGCTTAGTAATTGAATTCTATAGAAATAATTTTTGAAATAATTCAAGTTAAAAATGTTTCAATATAATTTTTTTTATATTCCAATTAATTAGGATAATTATTGTAATTAGAATAAAATTTTTTGTTGAAATTTGAGAATTCATTAGAAAAATTATTATAATTGAAATTAAAAATTTATTTATTAAAAAAATTGTAGTAATTGAAAAAAGAGAGTTAAGAATAAATTTTAGGTTATGTTCTTAACTTTTGTGTCCACTGATAGAAAAAGAATCAATTAGTATTAGAAATTATTCTCGTTAAAGTCTTTATTACTTCCGAAATATTCGATAAAAAATGGTTTCGAATTTAATTGTATAAAAATAAAGTTTTAATCAAGATAAATCTAAGACAAACATAACCTATTCGTTTGCTTCTTTTTTAGGAGCACGTAAGAAATATTTAAAATACCCTTTTTAATTCAGAAAATATATTTGTCAAAGTAGCAAAAAGTATTGCAAACCACAGACAATTTTTTTGGGTAAAAAAATCAACTTTTCCCGTCTTTTAATAAAATTATAACAATATAGTCTTGATTCCCTCTTTTAATTGTCGGATTAAAAACACTTTGATTAATAAGTAAATAATTACAGAATTAAAATTATGTTTTTAATCATTTTTGATCGTTTTTTCATTGTTGTATTTTGAATCTTGCCGCCACAGGAAGAACAGCAAGTGCCAATGGTGGCAGCACTGATTACAAAAAACAAAATGGCCGACGCTTTAGAGATTCCATCACAGCCGTGCTTGCAATAGCTTAAAAAACGCTTCCAAAAGTGCTTATTTCCAATTTTCAATCTGTAGTTTTTACTAAATTCTAATCACAAAACAAGTATCAGTAAAGATAATTTACATTATTTTCTTTATTAACGCGAAAAAATTGAGATGATTGAGTTCAAAGACAATGCAGTATTGATTCGGATTTTTTTTTATTGGTAATTGTGACGTCACGAGAGAAATGGTAAGTGTGGCAACACTGATTTAGTAGAAAACAAAATGGCCGACGCTTCAGCGTTATTGCGTCACTGCTGCTTGTTGAAAAGTGTTTCTTCTAGTTTGCAATCCGTAGTTTTTACTAAAATACGAGTCAAATTTAGTATCAGTGTGAGCTAATTTATCAATTTTGCATTAAGATGTAGAAATTGGGAGCAAATTTGCAAATTGTTCGGCAAAATACGAGACGGCGATGGAGACAAAGGCAACGCAGGCGAAAATGCACCTTTGTTGCAATCGTTCCGTTTATTTCGTAAATCTTCGATAGAAATGGTAAATTTGTTGTTTGTAAATGTCGACTAACTTTATATTTATATGTTTAGACCGCTTTTTTTGTTGAAAAAACACAAAAGGTGTGAAAAGTGGTTTTTAGGTTATGTTCAGCATAAGTGATGTTGACGAGAAAATTTTGACGATTGTATCAAAAACCTTGGGAATTTTTCTTTGTAAACGCGATTTTTAATGAAAAATGTAGTTTTTTGAATATTTTACATTTACATCGCGCATATTTTACATAATTTTCGGAAATAATCGAAATGATAAAAAAAAGATGGGTTTACATTGCTCCGAAAGTTAGTTTTTTTTTTTGGTCGTTTGAAGAAATAAACACGGGCGGTTGAATATTTTGGACGATTTATTTAATTTACGGGTCAAATAATTGATATTATTTACTATTCTTTGATGAAAAAATAATTTTTTTTAGATTTTTTTTGTAGAAGGAAAATTTTATATTTCGTTTTTATAATTTTTGTCGTTTTTTTGTTACAGATGCTATGTTTGGAGAAATCTGCGCCGCAAAGAAGTTATTTTACTTATGAATAAGTTTTCGGGGATTTTACTGAAGAAATTTATTCTACTTTCAATACGTTTTTGAGGATTCTACTAAGAAATTTTTTCTACTTTCAAGACGTTTTTGCAAATTTTACTACGAGATTTATTTCACATTCAAAAAATTTTCCAAAATTCCACTGAGAAGTTTATTATACTTCCAAGACAAATTCGAGAATTCTTTTGAGATTTTTCTTCACCTTATTTATACTATTACGAGGTAAAAAAAAATTCATTTCGTATATTAAAATAACTTTAATGTTAATCATTCAATAGTAATAATTAGTAATAAAAAATGAATATTCTACTATTTTTACTATTTCTAAAATTGAATTAGTGAAACTTTCGTGCAATTTAAATTATTTTTTAGTTTTTTTTCTATTTTTTAAGCTTCTTTTATTTAATATTTTCCTTCAATTTGCAATTTTTCAATTTCTTTTTTTTTATTTCTTTCGTAATTATTTTTTCATTTTGAATTTCCTGAAGTTTCGAACGTTCAAATGAACGACTTTTTTTTACTTTTAGCTTTGTGTTTTTCTATCAAAAAAATTTATTTTGTACTTTGAAGAAAATTCACTTCTTTCTAAGTAAATATTAAATTAGAAACAAAAGTTATAGAAATTTTTTAGAAATCGAATTAGAAAATAATTTGTTTATTTGATCGTTCGAAAAGTTTAGGAAAATAATTCTGAATATAAAATGTTAAAAAGGATCAATAAGAAAAATGATTGAAAATCAGTTGAAGATACGATCACATTTTTGATAAATAAACGACTGAAGAAAAGAAGATTGTCTCAGCACATATTTATAAATTTTAGGTTCAGAAGCAATAAATTTAGTTTACAAATCTAGAAATTAGAACAAAGTTGCAGTTTTACAAATTTATAAATTAGTGCAAAGTTAAATTTAATTTACAAATTTAGAAATTAGTAAAAAAAATGAATTAATTTTCACACTAATTCAATTTTAAAAAAGAAAGTTCATATGAAACAAAAATTACTTAATTGTTATTTTTTTCAAAGTTAATTACCTAATTTTATTAATTTACGCATATTCTTTTTATTTTAACGATTAAAAGAAAATAAAATATTTCTTGGCGAAAGTGACAAAATGTTTTGTTTACAAATTTTTTTTTTTTTGAAATTATGATCAAAGAATCATGCAAAACACTTTTTATATAGAAATGTATGAAAATTTAAATAGAAAAATATTTTTTCTTCTAAATCGTTAATTAGAAGTTGTGGATTTCACGAATGTTTTTATTTTAACGCGAAATTAAATAAAATTCAGATTGTTAGTTAAAAGTAGAGTTCAAAAAGTTTTTGAAAATTATTTGGACAAGGTTCAAATCATTTTTCAAGTAGTGAAATATTCAAATATTGTTTTAAATATTCAGGTATTATTTAAAACAATTTCAAATGGTTTTTGTTATTTATTTTGTAATTATTATTTTATTTATTATTTTAAAATAATAATTTTTTTTACTGTTTTAAAATAATTATTTTTTTACTATTTTAAAATAATTATCTATTTACTATTTGAAAATAATTATCTTTTTATTATTGTAAAATATTTTTTTTATTATTTAAAAATAATAATTGTTAAAATTTCAAATAGATCATAATAATAATTAGTGATATACCATGAGAAAATTAAATAAATAATCTCAAAATAATAATTATTAAAATTAGTAGCAGGTCATGATAGTAATTCGTGAAATTCCATCATTAAATTAATAATCTTAAAAAAATAATCATCAAAGAAATTATTATTTGTATGTATGATTCATTGTTATCAATGAATGTTTACAGATTCTCGTTCATCAGCAGAATTTGTGTATTTTTGCATAAGATGCATTATAGTGTTACTATTGTTCTTGAAGAAATAATTATATAACCAATCCTTGGGATACTTGATGAGCTGATTTTCGAAGTAAATGGACCAAAACGGTTTATTTTGATGGAGGCCGAGACCTAGAAAATGCGATTCGAGATAGATTTAGAGGTTGCAGAACTCTCATACATACATATATAAACGAAGCTTTTATATGGAACAAAGGACGTTCCTGTTTCCAAACACATAAGAGAACCAATAACACACAATATATATACATACAGAGGTTTATTTCTCTCTCTTTCTTTCTTTGGGTGTGTGATGGGGGATTTTATTGGCTTTAAAGGTTCGCTGTCCGCGATGCTATTTCGGCCTTGTGCTCTATCGCTACCTTCGTCATTTAGATTGCGAGAGAGAGACTTCTCGTTCCTTCGGGCCAACATTCGTTACATGTTTGAGAGCGATGTCAGCCACAAATTGAACATCGCTGTGTCCATCATCGCATTCCTCGGCGCTTATCCCTTTCGTTACTTGTTCACAAGGCATACCACTCAAAATAACAACTAACACTATATTCATCTTCAAATTTATAACTTTGCGTTAGAAAAATTTTCGTTTCTTTCTTTTCTTGCATTTTTTTCATTTTTCTAGTCCCTTCGAGAGAAAGAGCTTTTTCGTTGATTTCTTATTCTTATCTCTTGGAGAAATGTTTTCTTTCTGCAATATTTACTTTTTTTTGGCAAAGGTCGTTAAAATTCTTTTAAATTGTATATAGTAATTCTTTTAAGTAGTTCATTCACCTAAATAATGATGAAATGAATTACATTTCTGGCAGATGTCAGAGGACGTATATTGATTGATTTTTTGAACTTGTGAAATGAAAGTCTCTTTTTAAAAGGAACGGCATTTGATCTCTATCACATTTTTGACTATATAAATCATATTTGTACAAGAAAACTCCATTTATTATCTATCGTCTTTTTAATTTCTGAATTATAAATTCTGAAATTTTGTCTTTGAAATTTAATTCATGAAAGAAAATTTTCGATCTTCGAATCTTTAGGGAATTTAAATTGAAATTTGAAAAATTAAATTTTCGCTTTTCGAATAATTCGTAATTGAAAGTAAAAATATAATTGAATTTTGGATGCATTTTAAATAAAGTTTCCACTTTTTGAATATTTTAATTCTTAAATAAATTTTTTTTTAATAATTAAATTTCATCAGGTTTCGAATTAAAAATGTTTTACAATTTCAAATTAAACCTTTTTTACAATTTCAATTGATAAAGAATTTGAATTACATTAATTGGTTTTGAAAAAAAATGATTAATCAGTTGATAAATTTTAGTCTTCAAATTTTAAATATTTAAATTCAGAAACTCTAAAAATTTAGGTTTTTGAAAAATTGTAATTCAAAAATTTTCCCGATAATTAAATTCACAAAAGTAATTATTTGAAAAATTGTCAAGCAATTGTAAATTTTAACAAATTTTATTGAAATAAATTTTATATTTTGGAGAATTTTATTACAATCTTTCAAAAATAATTGTATTTCTAAAAGAAAATTAAACTAAACTTTCTTTTTTCTCTTCAAATAATTTAATTTTCAAAGAACTTTCTCAAAATTATATTAAAAATAATTGTTTTAGAAAATAATTTGGAATAAAAATTCTAGAAAATATTCTGATTTTGGAAGAAATGTTGTAGAAATTTTTAGATACAATTAAATTTCAAAAGTTCTGAAATTGAAATTTTAAAACATTCAATTTCTGATAATTTGAGCAAAAGAATTGTGAACAGTTTATTTCTTTTAAAATTGTTTGATTCGTTTTTTTAGGCTATTTATTTATTCATAATTTTCTTGGAATTTTCGAATATATTGATGATAAAAAATTGAAAAATTGAAAAATTTTCTAATATTCCAAATTTCATAAAATTTTGAATTGAAGAAAAAATTTTTTATGAATTTTTACAAAATTATTTAAAAAAGAATTGACTTAGAGGAGAATTTCAATTTGAAATTGTAGAAATAATAAAATAATATTAATTATGCTTAGTTATTGAATTCTATAGAAATAATTTTTGAAATAATTCAAGTTAAAAATGTTTCAATATAATTTTTTTTATATTCCAATTAATTAGAAAAATTATTATAATTAGAATAAAATTTTTTGTTGAAATTTGCAATTCATTAGAAAAATTATTGTAATTGAAATTAAAAATTTATTTATTAAAAAAAATAGTTGTAATTGAAAAAAAATGATGGAAATTTTGAATGATTTTAGTTTAAAAGTTATTAATAATTGAATTCATGAATTTTTTAGAAAAAATTGTGTTTTTGACAAATTTTAATAAAAGTTTTTCAAAGATAATTTAATTCCTAAAGATTATTTATTGAAAGATTAACAAGTTGTAAATTTTTTTAAAATAGTATATTTTGCAGAATTTTATTACATTTATTTAAAAACAATTTGGAAATTAGGGAAAAGTGAGGAAAATACAAAATAAATTTTTGTGACAATCCAGAATAGAAAGAACGACTTTTTCTCGTATTTTGAATCGACTAAAAAGATTTTGCTTTTGCGTCTTAAATCCACTCCGAGGCCGGTGATAATTTTTTTTTTGATATTTATAGAAGAAAAATTAGCATCGTTTTTGCGATGAAATAAAATTCAAGTGTAGGGAAAAAGGGTTATAAACGTTGCTCTAAATTATATAGTGCAATATAACGGTTGTTAAAAGTGGACTAAAATAGAGTGAGAGAGAGAGAGAAAAAGAGAGGAGAGTTGGGTGAAGGGAGTGCGTAAACTTTATAAGGACGCAAAACGTGCTCGACGTCTTGTTTAGGTTTTTTTTAATTAAATTAAATTCGAGGCTAATGAAGTTATTTTTTTTCTCTTTTGGCTTATTAACATTCCATCGTCTCACTTTATAGATCCTTCTTTATTATCAGTTTGTGACCTTCAGCCGTCAAGTCCTTGATTACAACTTCATTTTATCCTCTCGCAATTTGTCGAGAAAGGATTCCTCGAGTGATTTTATTTTTTCAATCTCTTCCAAGTGTCACAGAATAGTCACAAATTAAATAAAACTACTAGTATAGAAAAATATGTCACAAATATTATAAGTATTTATTTATTTCAATTCGTTACTGAATTTGCAATCGAATTCTTCAATTCTCAATTTTCTAAATTTTTTGTTGAATAAACATTAATGAATTATGAATATAATTAATTTTGTTATTAGATTTAAAAATATTTTTTAATCGTGGGGATTTTTAAATTTCAAGGAATAAATAGTCTTTGGTTGAAAAATGTGATTTTAGAAGAATGGGGTTCAAGGTCGTGAGGCATGAAAAAAGTACATAAATAAAAAAAGGAGAGAGAGAGAGAGAGAGAGAGAGAGAGAGAGAGAGAGAGAGAGAGAGAGAGTGAGAGCGAGAGGGAGAGAGAGAGAGAGAGAGAGAGAGAGAGAGAGAGAGAGAAAGAGAGAATAATGGAGCTCTCGAGGGGAAATTAACCAATAGAGGGTTTTGTGAGAGTGATGACTTCTCGTAATAAAGACATAATCGCGAAAGACTCACGGTTTTGTGTTCACATGCTCGCATCTCTCCAACTCCATTTATTCTTGAACCCGTAAATTTCTGAGAAACATAAATTTATTACCAATATACCGCAATTATCGGGCAATTTCGCTTGAGAACCGCGCCGAACGAGATATAATCCCACTATATACATATCCACTTTGACAGAATACTTATTGTGAATCCTCAAAAGAAAAAGAGAAAAAGAAAAAAAGACTTCTTCCAGAAAAAAAGATTCCACTGCAAGAAATTAAATTAAAGATTTTCGTATTTCGTAAAATTTAGATTAGAAAAAAATTTAGAAACATTTTTCGATACTAGTCCTTTTGTTTTGCGGATTAGAAAGAAAATAGTGATTGAATTACTAGATTCATTTAAATCAATAAAAATTGATTCGTATAATAATAGTAAAATGTTAAAGGAACGGATTTGTGGTTTTTGGAATCGAAGACGTTTCCCGAGACCACAACATTTTACTTCCTGTTTGCAAGGTTATAATTTTCATGCTGATCTATTTTTGATATCAATTGACATCTTATAATAACCATCAGGAAACTGTTTTTTGATCTTATAACGGTTTTAATTTATATTTCCTTTATTTAACCTGTTTTGCAAAGAGAGAGAGAGAGAGAAAAAAAATTAATGCTCATTTATAGTATATTTTATTTAAATTATGTTTATTTTAAAATAATGGTTATGGTTTCTAAAAATAACTTTTAATTTAATATTATTTATTTATTGAAATTATTAAATTGAGATTGTTTCTTGATTAAAAATTAAAATCTGATATTATTTATTAATTAAATTTTTTAATCTGATATCAATGATTTATTTAATAAAATTTTTAATCTGATATTAATTATTTATTTTGTCAAATTTTTAATCTTAGAATTATTTATTTATTTATTTATTTATTTATTTCAAGTATTGCAAGTACTTAATTATATTGCCGTCGAAAAAGAAAAATAGAGGAGGAATTGATAGTATTTTTGTTGAAATAATTTTTTATTGTCGGAAATTATTTCGTATTATAAAGAATTATATTTTATATAAACGGGAAGATAAATACGAGACATTGCTCTTTGTGCATAAAATTCTGCAATTTACTGAAAGCCACACTACTTGGAATCATTTCGTCGTGAATTTAAATTAATGTCAATAAAACCATCAAGTGTAATTAAATGTTACAATGTTAGTTCACATACGATGTGAAACTTGAAAAATGGATTCAAAAATAATGATAATTTATTCGCTGTGAATTTAAAATCTTTATTATTTGGTGATTATTTTTATTTTCCGGTCAATAAAGTTCGTTAATATTATTAACATTATCATTATTATTAATTTGAATTATTACTATTAATTTGAATTATTATTATTAATTTGAATTATTATTATTTCTATTTATTATTAATCAAAATTCAAATTTGATTTGAAAGAAATATAATTTTTCTCAACTAATTCGTTTGCTTTTTGGCAGATGTTTGTGAATAATACCGAAAAATTTATTCTACTTGCGATGGATTTGCGAGGAGCCTGCCGAAAGAATTATTCTACGAATACAATTTCGAAAATTTTATTGAGAGACGTGAGGGAGACTTATTCTTCCTGTGATACAATTTTGAGTCCTGAGATATCTTTATTCGTAAGGTAAAGTATAGAATAATTTTTGCAATTCATTTATCACTAAACATTAAATTTATTCGGTTATCGTAACATATTTTGCATAATAAACATTGAATAGAATTCAAACCATATAAAAATGCAAAAAAAATATATAAAAATAAATAAATAAATTTGTGAGTATTTAGAAAAAAACCGGAAATGATATACAACGCAAACGAAAAAAATTTGCAAGTAAAATTTGATAAATTTTGATAAAATACCAGAAGTAATTTGAAATGCAACTATGATGAAGGTTAATTGTAAATTTTTGCATTAATTTTCTAATTAGTAGTGAGACTAATGAATCTTAGTATACGCAATGCATTCAATTCATTAAATCGCCGATTAATCATTGATTAAATATTCCCTTTAGTGGAATGTTGAAAGGTGATTAAAAATTCATAATTTCAAAGGTACAATGCTTTTCTTGAATAATTGCAAATGAGTGAACAATTTAAAAATCTAAATTCAATACATTTTTAATTGTTAATATTTTATAATGTAATAATAATAATAATATTATTATTATTATTATTAATATTATTCCTACTATTATTTATATTATATTATAAAATATTAAACTATGTTTTGATTCTTTCGAAATTGTTATAAATAGATTTTTGGAGAAATGCTTTTGAAAATTCGTGGAAATTTAGTGTTTTTGATTAATCCAAAGAGTGAAATGAAGGAATTTGCTTTTATGATAAGTGTCAGGGGAATTATACGTAAGAACAAGTGAATGTAATGATATTCTTCGTAAATTTAGCGGGACGACGTGTAAATTTCAGTGAAAATTCAAACATTTTGTGAGATGAATACCCCAAAAAGCTTACTTTGGAAACTGTCCACGTGTGTGTATAAGTGTTGTTGTCACGCTCCGTCAAAAACAGAGAGAAAATCCCCCAAACGCAACGCCTTTCGACATTTGACATATGTACTGACTCACACACCTGCTTGGCAAATATTTGCCACGCGAACGTGTATAATGTCTATACGTTTTCCTGTGCTCGTTATATTATAGCAAATTGCAATTATATCGATTAATATTATCGTATTCGCGTCCGAAAAAAAGTAATTCTTCTGATTAAAAATCTGGTTCGGTTTCCTTTAAATGTCAAAGTGCGGCACAATTCTTAGTTCCTGTTTCTGCATAAATTGAAAAATGGTGTTTTTTCTTTAATATTATTTTTCGTAATTTTTCCCTGACATTTTTATTTTTTTACTTTTGTATTTTTTCGTTTTCTACTTTTTCTTTTTTTTACATTCTCATTTTGTTCTAGAAATAAGTGATTCTTTTTTTATACTTTTTTTTAGATTTGTGACACTAAAAGATACTTTTTGCTTTTCTCTAAATTTGCACTACTTTAAATCCGCTAATAGTTTAAATTAAAAAAAAATTATTCTAAAAAATTTTAATATAATTCTTCGAAAGAATTTAATTAATTTAAAAATTTTTAAAATTTTAATAAAATCTTTCTCAAAAATTCCATTTATCGAAAATAATAAAAATAATAAAAATAATAAAATAATAAAAAATAATAATAATAAAAGTAAAAAAAAATAATAATAAAAAAAATAAAATAATAGAAATAGAAAATTTTAAAATTAATTTATTTGAAAAAATTTTGATTGAATTCTTCGAAAGAAATCAATTATTTTTAATCACTTTGATAAAATTCGATTATTTTTAATACAATTGTAATTAAATTCCTCGAAAGGAATCTTTAAAATTTTTAATAAAAAATTATTTTCAAAGTTCAATTTTCATGAACAATAAATTTTTTACAAGAATTAATTTATTCGAAAAATTCTTATAAAATTCGTTGTAAGAACTCAATTATTTTCATAAATAATAAAATTTTTCGCAGGATTTCAATTATTTTAAAAATAAATTTAAAGAAATGCCTCGAGAAGTGCAATTATTCATGAAACTTTTATTAAAATTCTTTAAAAGAATTTAATTAATTTGGAAAATTGTAATAAAATTTTTCGCATGAATTCAATTATTTCTTAAGAAATCAATTATTCTGATAAAAAATAAAATTGTTCGCAGGATTTTAATTATTTTTAATAGAATTTTTAATGAAGTCTTCGAAATAAGTAACTGCTTCTTAAAACTTTTATTGAAATTTCTCGAATGAATTACAATGATTCAATTATTTTTAATACAATTTTAATTGATTTTTACGAAAAATTTAATTATTCTTAAAAATTTTAGTAAAAAGAATTTAATTTTTCAATAATGATTTATTTATATTTGTATTTAAATAATTGAATCCTTATAGAATTTTTTAATGAAAATTAATTTAAAAATAAATTTTTAGTTAATATTTTGGAGAATAATTGAAAATCAGAAGCGTTATAATATATATGTTTTAAATAATTAAATTTCAATAGATTTTTTAAATTTAAATGTTTGAAAATTCAAAAAAAAAAATTAATTAAATTAAATTCTTTAGTTGTAAAACTGTAATATTAAAATATTTATTTACAAAATATGTTAATTTATTTGTTTCTAAAAAATTATGAAAGTATACAATAATTTTATTTAAAAGTTGAAAGAAATGACTGAATTTTGAAAAAATTGTAATTTTTGTAAATAATTAAATTTCAAAGTAGTTTTTCTTTAAAATTATTCAGTTTTAATTCCTAAGGAAAAATAAATTGGAATATGTTAATGTACTTTATTATTAATTTAACAATTACAGTGAGTCAAGATTTGAATAATTTAATTTTGAAACCATGACAAAAAATTAAAGTTTTGATGTTTTGAAAAATTGAATTGCGAATTTCGAAAAGGGCTCAACTCTAAAAACCGTAAGTGTCATTTTTATATAACAAAAGACAATGAAAATGACTTACGATTTTCAGAGTTGAGCCCTTTTCGAAATTCGCAATTCAATTGTAATTAAAATTTTTTTAGATATTTACATTTTCGTTAATAATTTTGAAATTAAATAATTCGTAAATAATTTTGGATTAAATTAATTGAAATATAAAGTTTTAATCAATTATTTGAAAATTTTGTCAAAAATTGAATAAAGTTTTATATTTAAAAAAATTAAAAATTGTTTCTAAATATAATCGTTTTTAGAAGAATTCTAACTAAAAATTTAGAAAGTAGAATATTTTTAAAATATTTAGAATTCAATTATTGTCGGGATTTATTTATTATTATCAGGATGTGACAAAAAAATTAATATTTTTGATGAAAATAAAAAAAAGGCCAGTGAGTTTCTACGTTTTTTATTTGTTTTTGAGTTTGTACAGAAAAAATTGTTTTGAATTTACTCTTTAAATTCTGTATATATATATATATATATATATATATATATATATATATATATATATATATATATATATATATATATATATGTGACGCGCCACGAGAAAAGGGACCTATCGCCACAAAAGAGAATTTTACAGTGGGGGCGTTTAAAGTGACGCCATGAGCAGAAAACCCGTGTATTTACGCGGACACGTTCAACTTTCGGGCTTTATATTAATTAAACTATTTCAGATTTTTAATTTCTGATTTTTTTACGTGAAAGAGAGCGACTCAAAATCTATGGAATACGACTAGAAACTCAAAAATGATTTTTTTATCGATAGTTCTCTTGTCTAGTTTCGCGTCACATATATATATATATATATATATATATATATATATATATATATATATGCTTACGAATATATATTTTTTGATTCATAAAAGCAAATCATTTATAGTTCTCTTTGTGGAATTTCTAAATTCAAATAAGATACCGCGCCCCAATTAATATCTTAATTGCCCGTTTAGCTGGCTTTTTTCCAACATTCTGACAGATCCAAGATAATTATCATCAGTCAAAATGAAATGAGTAGAAAGCATTGGTCGGCGTCATGTTTCGTTATGCGAATTCATCCGCAAAAACGTGACAGGACGATGTCATCGGTATGCACGCGTGGACATGATGTAACCGCGACGTTAAAAGTCGACCCGGATATTTCGCCTTTTTCAATATCCTTCTTCCTTACATTTTGTAATGCCTCTCTTGTAGAAAACTTTATTTACTTTCATTTTTTTTAATGTTAACTATTCGTATTCATTCCCTGTTTACGTTTTTTTCTTACATTTTTTTAAGTTTATGGATAGTTTAAAAAAGTTTGTAATGTATGTGATTTTTTGTAAAATGTAGTTTTTATAGTTTCGGATAGAGAAATTTTGGCGCCGGGAGTTTGAAAATCTTGGAAAGTTTATTCAATGCATGGATTTTATTCTTCAAGTTGCAATGTCGTTATTTTTGGCAAAGTCACTAAAGCGTTCGAATACCGAGACACTATGTCGTCCAATTGCATAATTTACGAAAGGAGAAGGGAAAGACAATAGAAACTCATCCGTGTGAAGGTGTTTTTGTCATTCCTCACAATTGTTAATTGACCTTAGAGAAAAGCAAATTCCTTTGTTGTTTAATTGAAAAATGGTTGAAATTACATGAACTGATAAATTAGGGAAATAATCGTAAATGTAGAAATTGAAGTAATTTTTATTTTTTTTTCTAATATGCTTGTATATTAAAATGTTGCGTGCGAAGAGAAATTTTCATTTATATGTCTATAAATAGAATCAGTAATAAGTTACGTTTGAAGAATATTTCCATTGGTTATATCATTCGAGAAGAGCATTTCTCTTACATTATTCACTCGGCACGATTAGCAATGACTCTAATTAGTTATCGCCGCTGTCGCGAGACATTAAAGTTCCTCTGTCCCATATTATTTTCTACTTCTAAGCTTTCATAAGTGTCATCCTCGTTATCGTTTTCTGGCACTCAAAATCGTTGATGTTGTTCCAATTACCATCCGCATAGTTTACAGCATCGATCTCTTTTTTTTCTTTCTAAAAGGCAATCTTGTCCGGAAAGCCCGTTTATCGCCATCCTTTCAAATTCAGTGCTACATTCTAATATAGAGAATAATTCTCTCTTATTATAATAATAATATTCAGTGGGATATTATTCCAATAAAAGTAAAATTGGACAGAAATCATCGTCTATTAATAAACGTAGTTCTTCTTCGACTACTTAGTATCTAAAAAGTAAAAGGGCAATTAAAAAGAAAACATAAATCGAATAATAATTAGAAAATTTACATCATGTTGATTGTGTTGAAAAATATTCTCATTAAAATATTTTAAAGACTCTCTCATTAGACATTGACTTGGGTGAAGTTGCAAATGTCGTAATTACCCTATTTGAAAAATTAAATGCCACTCTGATTAGTTGATTGGTGTCTTGCAATCAGACTCATCATCAGTTGAAATGGCGTTATTATTTGTTGAGGAGAAAAAGTGTAATACCAGGTGGTCAATAATAATTTCAAAACTTGATGTAACCATTGAGTAATGAACATTTTCTTCCTTTTTTTCATGGTAAATCGTAATCTTTGTATAAGAATACCTTTACATTTTACCGCCCGTAAAAATTCGTTTCGGATTATAAAATTCTTTTTTCGAAACAAAAATTATGGTATACGAAAATTATTCTCTCAAAGTAAAAAAGAAAATGAACTTAATAAATTGTTTAGATTATGTTGTGTAATAGATGAATTGACTTTAGATGTTTTTTCAGATTGAACAGCAGCTTCTGAATATTTTTCTGGGAATATTGAATTATGTGTTGTTTGAACGATAAGAAAGCGTTGACATCGTTCTCCTTTCACTCTTCTAATCAATTGCCCTCGACTTGTTTGAGAGGCGATATCGACTTTCCAGGGACATTTTGAGAGGGCATCGCCTTGCACGGATTCTCTTCTAAGGCGTTCCATAGACCTTTGCTCCTCGAAGTCTATTGTACTTGCCTATTGCATTTACTTAAGTTGCCTCGTTAAAGCAGGGAAATTTATTACATAGTCGAGAATTGTAACTTCAAATGGAGAGGTACGTTGACTCAGTCAAAGTTGTCGCAAAAATAAATATCCAGAAAGCAGAAAGTCATTAGAGCCGACGATGCTGAAAGATTTTAACTTTAATGAAAAAATAAGGCGGTGACGCAGGTCAGGGGAAATCAGGAAAAAGTCAAGGATTTTTATTTAAATTAGTGTGAAATATTGAATTTTTAGAATTTATAAATTAATTCGAAATTGTTGTGTCTTTTTTTATTACAAACTATAGGATATTGCAATGAATTCAAATGCAAAATCTTTGATTTTCTCTATTTCTGACAATAATTTCTTTTTGAATACAAACTGGAATTCTTGACGAACTGTTACAAAATTACTAATTAATAATTCTACTTAAACACTTTAAAATTAATTTAATTTTAAAACACACACGTTTACAATTTTCATAAATAGATAAACATCAAAACGTTTTAATTTGAAATTATATATCAATTATTCAATTACTTTCAAAAAATTTCTTAATTTAATGATTTTTAATATCTATTATTTTTATACAATTTTTGAAATGAATTTAATTATTTAAAAAAAAAATTTGGATAAAATTCTTCGCAAATATTCGATGATTTTAAAATATATATTAAAATTTATTTAAGAGATTCAATTATTTTCAAAAATTTGAAAAAATTCTCGTCAAGATTTCAATTACTATCTTTATAAATAAAAAAATTCTTCGCCGAAATTCATTTATTTCAAAGAATTTTATTACAATTCTTGTTGAAAATTTCTATTATATTCAAAATTTTTCCTCAATTTAATGATTTTTTTAAATAAAATTTTCTAAACGAATTCAATTATTAAAACAAAAATTTGGATTAAATTCTACGCAAACATTCAATTATTTTCTTAAATAATAAAAAAATTTCGTAAAAATTCAATTTAAAATAGTTTGCACAAATTCAAAAAAAAAAATTATTGTTAAAGTTGTATTAATAAATTTATAAATAATAACATTTTTTACAAGATTTAAATTATTTTTAACACAACTTGAATTGAATTTCTCGAAAAATGTTATTTTTTAAAAATTGTATTATATATTAAATTCTTCGGAAAATAATTTAATTTTAATTATTTTCATAAATAATAAAATTTTTTAAATAAACTCTTCGCAATAATTCTATTATTTTCATAGATATTGAAATTCTTCTCAGAGGTTCAATTATTTTCAAAAGTAATAATATTCTTCGCAAAAATTCAATTAAGTTAAATTGTTTTTCAATTCTCGTCAAAATTTCAGTTATCTTTATAAATAATAAAATTTTTCACAAAAATTTAATTATTTTCAAAAATTTGAATAAAATTCTTGGCAAAATTTTAATTACTTTCAACAATTTTTCTTTATTTAATAATTTTCAATATTTACTACTTCATTAAAATTTTTTTGAAGAATTCAATTATTTAAAAAAAAAATTAAAAAATTCTACGCATTTGTTAAAATATTTTCATAAAAAATTATTTTTGGGAATTCAATTATTTTTATAGACAATAAAACTCAATGCGGAATTTCAATAATTTTTAATACAATTTTAATCGAATTATCACGAGAAATGGAATTATTCTTAAAAATGTTATTAAAAGAAAAATTATTATTAAAATAAGTTTTAAATAACTAAATAAATTATTATTAAAATTATTTTTTTGTCAAAATAATTCGATTGTTTAAAAATTTGTTGATTCAAATCCTTTAAGAAAAACTCAATTTTAAGAAACTTTCAGTTATTCAATAAATTATTTGTTTTTATATTTGAATAATTTAATTCCTGTTAATTTTTCTAATAAAAATTTATTTAAAATTAATTCTAGCTTTAAAATTAATTTTAGATAATAATTTAATTATAAAAGTATTATTTCATTAATGTTTAGAAATAATTGAATTTTGATGAGGTTTTAAAGTAAAATCTTTGAAAATTTGTCTTTGTCATACTTTTAACTAAGAATTCTGTTAAATTAATTTTTTTAGAAAAGTTTAATTGAGTATAATGAAGATTTGGTAAAACTGAATTGTAAATAAATGGTTTTGAAAATTCTCAAAAAACTTTTTAAAAAATTATTAAAAATAATTGTGTTTAAAAGAATAATTTTAGTTAAAAATTTTACTAAATAATTGAATTTTGGAGAAGGTACAGTAGCAATTTTTAAAATAGCTAAATTTGATAAAGTTTAAAATTAAAATTTTGTTTACAATTTTAATTGAGAAAGAAGTTTAGCATTTAATTGTAATTGAAAAAAATGATTAAACATTTCCTAAGTTTTAGTATTCAAGTTTTTAATATTTGAATTCAGAAGCTTTGGAAAATTGGGGGTTTTTTAAAATATTAATTATTTTTAGAGTGAATTAGAATATTCTTTAGGGTCAGGGGAAAAGTCAAAATTTTGTCTGGGAATCAGGGATAAAGGAAATTAAATTTTTGTGGCAACCCTGAAAAAGGAACTATTAGTGATTGTGGAAATTTGTCTGGAGATAAATTTATAGAAAACTCCACTGCTGAAACTTTGGAATTGTTTTTTTTTTTTTTTTTTTGGTAGACAGCTCGAAATTTCTCTTAATAATCTGAAATATACCCAAAAGAACAAGAAGCAGCAAAGTAAAGAATAATTTACACGTGCGGCAAATTAGATTTAATATTCATGCATTTAGTGAAAATAGTTGAACATATCATCATCACCCCGCAACTCTCCCTCACTCTCATATGTTTAACCAAAATGCACCCCAATTTGAAATTAGCATTAGCTTTTCCGAAAATTGAGATATCAAATTTCGAAGATGTTTCAAACTCAAATAGATAAAGTATCAAGAATTAATGCCCTCCATTCTGACAGAATAATTAATTAGGCAGCATCTGCCAATTTTTTCTTTAAACTGTAACTCAATGAATACTGAGTACATTCCGGGCACAAGGCCAGAACAATTTTTAGCGAGGGGGTCGAGGGAGCTTATTTGCGGAAGCAGAGAACGATAAATTACTTTCAGAGGACTTTCCAAATTCCTTTCTTCCAGAAAATAATTTTCAAAAGATTTATTATCAACTTTTTTCAATTATCAAAAATGTGATTATCCAATTTTTTTCGATTATAAAAAAATGTGATTTTCAACTTTTTTCAATTATCAAAAAAGTGATTGTCAATTTTTTTTCTATTATATCAAAAAAATTAATTGGCAATTTTTTTTTTCAATTATCAAAAAAGTGATTTTCGATTTGAATAGGGGGGAAGGAAAAAAAATGTTGGTTTCTTTTTCTTTTGAAGGAAAGGGACTAAAAGCGATAGTTTCTATTGTAAGCAAATCTTGAGATTTATCTTGTGGCAGGAGAATTAGAAAAAAAAAGATTGGTATTAGGTCAAGCAGTTATCGTGTTGTATGAATCGAAACGGAAAGGAAGGTTCGATTGTTGATGGAATTTTTTCATTATTTGTTTTTATGGCTTATTGAGATCGAGTGAAAGCATTTACCATATGGATGCCCTTAGGTTCTCGGGAGAGTCAATAGCGTGAGAGTCTAGGTGCCATTCGCCTGATTATTTGGAGACAAACACAATCGCGGGTATAAACATCTAACGATCAGTATTTTTGCAATTTGAATTCCGTGCAAAATTTCATTTTCTTACTGCGAATGAAAATCGAAGTAATTTTTTTATTTGCACTTTCTATATTAACTTTTCTTTGAGTTTAGTATTCTTTTTTTTGTCGATTATCTCTCTTTTTGTTCTTATACGTGATTGTCAGGCCAAAAACGTTATTTAAACATCAGTAAAGTGTGTGTCCTCGTTGATTAAATGACATTATGCATCACTCGGCTATTCTAATTTGTCGTAATTTGTTGAAAACTGATGGTCACAGTTGGATTATTTTCGTGCTTGTTTTCTTTTTCATACAGCGGATCGGTATTTGGCCATTTTCTTAACATCTGTGTTTTAAGCAAAAGGTCAAAGCAAAATTCAGACTAAAGTTTTGGAGCTATTTTTCTTTCTCTTATTATGTTTGAAAATAATTTTTCAAATCTAAATTTTACAATGTTTATGAGAAAAAAATCGAGAAAAAGTTTCAATATTCATGAACTTGCTAGTTTCAGAATTATATGTTTATGTTATGATTGAAGTGTTTTTTAAGACAATATTTTGCAGCCCAAAGAGTAAAATACCGTAAATTGATAAATTATTTTCAATAGCAAAATAAATGAAAAATGAATTTTATGTAAAAATAAATATATAATTTTTTTTAAATACATTTAACTTAAATTTAAATCAAGTAATTATGTTTAAAAATTTATTGAAATTAAATTTATTTAAGCTAAATTAAAATTATTTAAAAAATTCATTACAGTATTAATTATAGTTTGTTTATTTAATTATTATTTATTGTAATTATTCACTTAGTTGACATTGCTTTTAAATATATTTTTTGTGTTTTTGGAAATAATTTCTCCACCGATTGATTGTTGAGGAATATAAATTTTCACGATTTGATGAGTTTTATGTGAAAAGAAATTTTTCTGTTTGGCTGAATTTTTTCCCCGGTAGTTGAAAATTATAAATAGTCACGTTACAACTTTTCGTAGAAATGAAAGTGTTTTCCTGTTATTCCTATCATTGTATAAAATCAGTTTTGTGTGTTTAGTTTTATTTGTTCTCTAGTTACAATAATTTGCAACTTTCCTGTTAATGTTTCCTTTTTCTTGGAGTTTGGAAATTTTTTTCTGTTTATTTAACGTTCACTTTCGAGATTCCCGATGGAGAATTTGAAAAGAGAAAAATTGATAAATGAAAATAAAATATTAAAATACTAAAATTAAATGGTATTTAAATAATAGAAGACAATTAAATAATTTTAAAGTTCTAAAATGAAAATAAATACTATTAAAATAATAAAATAATAATTAGGAAAAAGAATTTAATATCCGATTTTTAGTAACATTTTTTATTGTTTGGATAATTTGGATTATTTAATTTTTTTAATAAAAATTTATTTAATTTATTTACTTAATCATTTTTTCAGTTATTTATTTTTTAGATTACTCATTAAATTTTTATTTTGTTACAGAATTACGTATTTGAAGTGATTTTCTGTCGATCGTAAAGGAGTGTCAAAATTTGCCTATCAATCAAAATATTATTCAGACTTGGAAAGTTTTACTTCAGTAACGGTGAGTTTTATCTTTTTCTAAAATGTTATTTATTAGTTGCAATAATTTACAACTCATGTTAATTTTGTTTTGTAGTTTTTAAAAAATTATTTTCGTAATTCTTACAATTACTTGTAATAAAAGTTGAATAACTAATTGTGACTTATTTCCTTTTATGTTACAGAAATAGTTTGCAATTTCGGTCATAAAGAAGTGTCAAAATCTGTCTATCAATCAAAATAATATTCCGGATTCGAAAGTTACTTCAGAATTGGTAATTTTTATATTTTTCTAAAATGCCCTTTACAACGTTTATCATCAACGATTGAGAGAAAAATTTTTTTTTCTAAAATACGAAAATACTAAAAAAAAAAATTTTTTTTTACAATTTAAAGTTTACAATTTTTTTTTCAAATTCTCGATCTAAAAATTAAAAACGGTTTGTTAAAAAAGCAGAATAGAAAAATATTTCTGATTGTAAATAAATCGTTGATTATAAACGTTTACTATTAGGAAAATTTTTTATTGATTGTTGTAATTGTAAATTTTGTCTTTCTATATTCTTGCAATTTTTAAGAATTTATTTTCGAATTTCTTACGATAATTTAGCAAAAAAAATTGAATAACTAATTATAATTTCTTTTTCCTTCGCGTGTATTACAGAAATAGATTGCAGTGATTGAGTTTCGGTCGTAAAGAAGTGTCAAAATAAATTCCTGCCTATCAATCAATGTTTAACTTCACTGAATTCGAAAGCAGTATCTTCAGTATCGGTGAGTTTTATCTTTTCCTAAAGTGATATTTATTTATAGTATTTATAAACGAATAGTGGTTATAAAGAATTGGAATTTAGATCTATTCCGCTATACTTGAGGAGATAAATGTTTTGCAAATTTTACTGAAACTCGTGCGGAAAAGTGAGTTTGAACTTTAAAATAATTGCGTAAATCTAGAATTCAAATTTCATTCACTGTAATGAATCTACTACTCATGTGTGTTCGCTGTGAGTATAAGTGATGGAAAAATTAACTAAAGATAGTATCATATGGATATAGAATAACTGCGAGAATTTAATCGTGAGCATTGAGCAATAGTCTCTCGGAAGGGCGCAATACTATCTCGTATAAATTGAGCATAATTTGCATAATTAGAAATATTTTCTGAGATCCTTTTACTTTTTTTTACACAATTAGATTAGAATCTAATTCATTTTTATGATACACAACATTATTGGAAGTTTTTAAAAAAAAAACGGGTAATTTATTCATTGAAAAGTAGCACTTATGGATTCAATTATTTGTCTAAAAATAGTATTTTCACGAATTAAAGAAGCAGGTTTTGTACTTGTCTAAAAAATGTAGTATTTATTTTTTTTACGATTTACTACTATTTGGATATTTTTTGTAAAAAAATGTGCCACTAAACGCTATTTTTTTTTTAGATTTTGCTCAATTATAAATCCGCTAATAGTTGAAATAAAAATTTGATAGTAAAAATTCTAATTAAATTCTTAGAAAATAAATAAACAAAATTTAATCAAATTCCTTGGAAGAATTTAATTGTTTTTAAAAAATTCTTCTCAAGAATTCAGTTATTTACAGAAATAATAGAATTCTTTGCTGGAACTCAATGATTTACAATGATTTCTATTTTAATAAATTTTCTCGAATTAAATCAATGATTTAAACAAATTTTTATTGGAGTCTGCGAAGAAAATCAATTTTTATTTTTAATAATTTTGATTAAATTTGTTTATAAGAATTCGATTATTTTCAATACAATTCTAATTCAATTCCTGGAAAGAATTCAATTATTTTCACAAATAATAAATTCTTCCAAAGAAATTCAATTATTTTCAAGAATTTTAACAAAAAAAAAAAAAATTATTCAATAAATTAAATTATTTCCACAAATACATTTTTCCATAAAAATTTTAATAAAATTTATTTCGACAAATAATAAATTTTTCCAAGGAAATTCAATTATTTTTAAAGAATTTTAATAAAAAATGATTATTTATTTATTATTATTATTAAATTATTCCAAAAAATTTAATTATTATCACAATTAATAAATTTTTCTATAGAAATTAAATTATTTTGTAAAATATGTTTTATTGAATTGCTTTAAAAATAGCAATTATTCTTAAAACTTTGATTAAAACTGTTCAAAATAAATCATTTATTTTGGAATTTTTAATAAGATTTTATGCAGAAATTAAATTATTTTCGATACAATTTTTAAATAAAACTTCTCGAATGTATTTAATTACTGAAAAAAAACTCATAAAATTCTCCGAAACAGATTATTTAGAATAATTTTGATAAAGTCGGTTTATAATTAAATTACTGTTTTAATTCAATTTAAATTAAATTTCTCGATAGAATTAAATTATTTTTCAAAATTTTAATATAAAATAAACTTATATTCCAAAACTGGAATAAAAAATTAAATTATTTTCAAAAGTAATAAAATTTTTCTTAAAAATTTATTGAAATTCAGCTATTAATTTCAATTATTATCAAAAATTTTGATAACATTTTTTCATAAGGATTCAATTAAATTTTTAAATAGAATAATTTAATTTTAGGAACGTTGTGGCACAAATTTTGTTTATAAATAATTGAATTTCAAGAGTTTTTTAAATTAAAATCTTTGAAAATTTGAATTGTTAAACTTAAAAAATATTTAAACATTTGTTTTTAAAATTTATTTATTTATTGTTTTAAAAAAATGATATTAAATAGTTTTATTTTAAAATTAAAAAAATAGTTAAATTTTGGAAGAAATACAATTTTAATTTGTAAAAGTAGTTAAAATTCAAAATTCAAACATATTGAATATAAATAATAATGTTATTTAATATTAATAATATTATTATTATTATTATTATTATTATTATTATTTAATAAGTAAATGGAGATTTGACAAAAAATGACCATTTTCTTTGTTTTCTCTCTTATTTTGTCGTTTCGTTGCTATTTCGATATACTCGAGGGAATTTTTTTTCTTTCATATTATACATGTGAGAAACAAAGGTTTCGAGAGCAACTGACTTTAAGTTAATTTTGTTAGTTAAGAGTAGATGTATGGTTTTGTTGAGATCGATTGGCAATCAAGTTTAACCAATTATTGCACATTCCGGGAACATTGTTGCGGAGGTTCCCTTAAGTGACTTGCCCAACATAATTGAACCATTATCCGCAGTGTCAGGTGAAATGTCGATATAAATACATGTATTTTATGATCAGTAGTCGCAAATGGCGTAACTTTGATAATTATAACTCGAGGTTCATTGCGCTCAGCTGCAAATATTGTTCTCTATATCTATTGAACTGTTTCACTGAATTGGTGACTTTGAAATTGCCTAATGACACCTAATATAAACATAAAACAATTTTGCAACGTTTAAAAGGTTTTTAACCAATTTTTACCATTTTTTTCTCACACTTTTTAAACTCTTTGTTCTATTTTCCCCCTTTTTCTTTGTTTTTGTTTATTTTATTTTTTAACTTCTTCATAACATTTTTTGTTGAGTAAAGAAATGGAGAAAAAATTGTAAGAACCTTAATGAATTGGTATAAAATCGATAAGCAATTTATTCTGTTCGAAAACTTGATTTTTTGGTAAATTTTATTTTTTGAATTTATTATTTATTTAATTATTTTTGAAATGTTGTCAGTAGTAAAACATGAAGATTTGTTAATGGGGGAACTATGAGGCGAAATTCATTTTAGGCTTTTGCAGGTGTAAAAGTAAAATATGTGCAGATTATAAATTACAAAAGTCGACTTTCAAAATATATAGTAAATACTCTCATAAATATTGGTAGACAGTGAACGATCACCAATTAATTAGACTTTCCAATAATTTTGAAATTCACACGTGTAGCTAAACATCATTAGTCAATTGATTAGCAAATTACGTAAAAGGAATGCAATTCGACATTTAAATGGGTGTTTTTTTAAAATTTTTTGATAAAGAAAAAAGTTTACTTACGCAGTTAACTTGGCACACTATTTCATTTTTATTGACTCTAATCGCAACCGACATCTATCACTGACATCGAACACAATGGTGCGAAAAATTCGTGCTTTCCAAACAATCTAGGAAAATTATTTCTTCTAATAAATTTTCTCTATATCCTTTCTCTCTCTCTGCATAACAAGAAAAAAATCGTGTTTCTCTTTATTGTAGAAGAAATTAAATAGAATTTTAAAAAGAATTTCTAAACAATTCTTAATTATTTTTTCGATTCTATTGTCGATATTAAATAGTTTACATTTTTTGTTAATAATTGAATTTGCAGGTGGAGTTTTTTTGTGTTTTCGAATTTTTTCAAATATTTTAAATCCTTCGGATTTTAATTAATAAACAAATTTTGACTCCTAAAGTTATGTGTCAATTTTGAATAATGGACATTTGAAAATATTAAATTTTGCTATAATATATAATATATACTAAGTGGAGGCTATTAAGCAATCCGACACTTCTATGTGGCACATACTGGCATTTAATAATGAGCCAATCATTAAGAGTATTTTACGGTTCGGCAATAATTATGGCATACATTTTGGCATTTACCATACTAGGCCTATCACGTTCGATCATGTGCCATGTTACACAAAACCACTCCTTTCCTTTATTGGACAAACGATATTGATCTTAAATCAAGTCCAGAAAATTTAAATTGAATTTATAGAAAACTACAACTCCTACAATTATATATTTATTTTTTACTTATTTTGCACTTGCATATATGTTTACAATTACATAAAATCATGATACACTTCAATCAACAGTAAATTTTAATGTCTAACTGCAGGATACATAAATGTTGCTAACATTCTGTTGTTATTATATGACAAAAAAATTTTTAAAAAATATTACGGAAAATAAGAAATTACAATGTAATAAATAAATTTAGAAAGGGTAGCCATAAAACATTTAAAAATATTGATATACCTATAAAAATTCTTTACTCAAAAATGTTATAAGATTTAATTTACATTAAAAAAATGCAATAGAAAAGACATGACATTCATAGATGCTTCCATATTTATTTATTTGTTTATTTAGGTGTTCAATCCATATGGTCGATTGCTTGCTTAGAATAGTTCAGACCATTTAGGTTGTGAAATCCATCTGGTCGTTTGCTTGCTTAAAATAATTAAGACCATTTAGGTTGTGAAATCCATTTGGTCGTTTGCTTGCTTAGAATAATTAAGACCATTTAGGTTGTGAAATCCATTTGGTCGTTTGCTTGCTTAGAATAATTAAGACCATTTAGGTTGTGAAATCCATCTGGTCGATTGCTTGCTTAGAATAATTAAGACCATTTAGGTTGTGAAATCCATTTGGTCGTTTGCATGCTTAGAATAATTAAGACCATTTAGGTTGTGAAATCCATTTGGTCGTTTGCTTGCTTAGAATAATTAAGACCATTTAGGTTGTGAAATCCATCTGGTCGTTTGCTTGCTTAGAATAATTAAGACCATTTAGGTTGTGAAATCCATCTGGTCGTTTGCTTGCTTAGAATAATTAAGACCATTTAGGTTGTGAAATCCATCTGGTCGATTGCTTGCTTAGAATAATTAAGACCATTTAGGTTGTGAAATCCATCTGGTCAATTGCTTTCGTAGAATAATTAAGACCATTTAGGTTGTGAAATCCATCTGGTCGTTTGCTTGCTTAAAATAATTAAGACCATTTAGGTTGTGAAATCCATCTGGTCAATTGCTTGCTTATAATAAGTATGACCATTTAGGTTGTGACATCCATCTGGTCGTTTGCTTGCTTAAAATAATTAAGACCATTTAGGTTGTGAAATCCATCTGGTCAATTGCTTTTGTAGATTAATTAAGACCATTTAGGTTGTGAAATCCATCTGGTCGTTTGCTTGCTTAGAATAATTAAGACCATTTAGGTTGTGAAATCCATCTGGTCGTTTGCTTGCTTAGAATAATTAAGACCATTTAGGTTGTGAAATCCATCTGGTCGTTTGCTTGCTTAAAATAATTAAGACCATTTAGGTTGTGAAATCCATCTGGTCGTTTGCTTGCTTAGAATAATTAAGACCATTTAGGTTGTGAAATCCATCTGGTCGTTTGCTTGCTTAAAATAATTAAGACCATTTAGGTTGTGAAATCCATCTGGTCAATTGCTTTTGTAGATTAATTAAGACCATTTAGGTTGTGAAATCCATCTGGTTAATTGCTTTCGTAGAATAATTAAGACCATTTAGGTTGTGAAATCCATCTGGTCGTTTGCTTGCTTAAAATAATTAAGACCATTTAGGTTGTGAAATCCATCTGGTCGTTTGCTTGCTTAAAATAATTAAGACCATTTAGGTTGTGAAATCCATCTGGTTAATTGCTTTCGTAGAATAATTAAGACCATTTAGGTTGTGAAATCAATCTGGTCAATTGCTTTTGTAGATTAATTAAGACCATTTAGGTTGTGAAATCCATCTGGTCGTTTGCTTGCTTAAAATAATTAAGACCATTTAGGTTGTGAAATCCATCTGGTCGTTTGCTTGCTTAGAATAATTAAGACCATTTAGGTTGTGAAATCCATCTGGTTAATTGCTTTCGTAGAATAATTAAGACCATTTAGGTTGTGAAATCAATCTGGTCAATTGCTTTTGTAGAATAATTAAGACCATTTAGGTTGTGAAATCCATCTGGTCGTTTGCTTGCTTAGAATAATTAAGACCATTTAGGTTGTGAAATCCATCTGGTCGTTTGCTTGCTTAGAATAATTAAGACCATTTAGGTTGTGAAATCCATCTGGTCGATTGCTTGCTTAAAATAATTAAGACCATTTAGGTTGTGAAATCCATCTGGTCGTTTGCTTGCTTAAAATAATTAAGACCATTTAGGTTGTGAAATCCATCTGGTCAATTGCTTTTGTAGATTAATTAAGACCATTTAGGTTGTGAAATCCATCTGGTCGTTTGCTTGCTTAGAATAATTAAGACCATTTAGGTTGTGAAATCCATCTGGTCGTTTGCTTGCTTAGAATAATTAAGACCATTTAGGTTGTGAAATCCATCTGGTCGTTTGCTTGCTTAGAATAATTAAGACCATTTAGGTTGTGAAATCCATCTGGTCGTTTGCTTGCTTAAAATAATTAAGACCATTTAGGTTGTGAAATCCATCTGGTCAATTTGCTTTCGTAGAATAATTAAGACCATTTAGGTTGTGAAATCCATCTGGTCAATTGCGTTTGTAGATTAATTAAGACCATTTAGGTTGTGAAATCCATCTGGTTAATTGCTTTCGTAGAATAATTAAGACCATTTAGGTTGTGAAATCCATCTGGTCGTTTGCTTGCTTAGAATAATTAAGACCATTTAGGTTGTGAAATCCATCTGGTTAATTGCTTTCGTAGAATAATTAAGACCATTTAGGTTGTGAAATCCATCTGGTCGTTTGCTTGCTTAGAATAATTAAGACCATTTAGGTTGTGAAATCCATCTGGTTAATTGCTTTCGTAGAATAATTAAGACCATTTAGGTTGTGAAATCCATCTGGTCGTTTGCTTGCTTAAAATAATTAAGACCATTTAGGTTGTGAAATCCATTTGGTCATTTGCTTGCTTAGAATAATTAAGACCATTTAGGTTGTGAAATCCATCTGGTCGTTTGCTTGCTTAAAATAATTAAGACCATTTAGGTTGTGAAATCCATTTGGTCATTTGCTTGCTTAGAATAATTAAGACCATTTAGGTTGTGAAATCCATCTGGTCGTTTGCTTGCTTAGAATAATTAAGACCATTTAGGTTGTAAAATCCATCTGGTCGTTTGCTTGCTTAAAATAATTAAGACCATTTAGGTTGTGAAATCCATCTGGTCGTTTGCTTGCTTAGAATAATTAAGACCATTTAGGTTGTGAAATCCATCTGGTCAATTGCTTTTGTAGATTAATTAAGACCATTTAGGTTGTGAAATCCATCTGGTCAATTGCTTTTGTAGAATAATTAAGACCATTTAGGTTGTGAAATCCATCTGGTCGTTTGCTTGCTTAGAATAATTAAGAACATTTAGGTTGTGAAATCCATCTGGTCGATTGCTTGCTTAAAATAATTAAGACCATTTAGGTTGTGAAATCCATCTGGTCGTTTGCTTGCTTAAAATAATTAAGACCATTTAGGTTGTGAAATCCATCTGGTCAATTGCTTTCGTAGAATAATTAAGACCATTTAGGTTGTGAAATCCATCTGGTCGTTTGCTTGCTTAGAATAATTAAGACCATTTAGGTTGTGAAATCCATCTGGTCGTTTGCTTGCTTAGAATAATTAAGACCATTTAGGTTGTGAAATCCATCTGGTCGTTTGCTTGCTTAAAATAATTAAGACCATTTAGGTTGTGAAATCCATCTGGTTAATTGCTTTCGTAGAATAATTAAGACCATTTAGGTTGTGAAATCCATCTGGTCGTTTGCTTGCTTAAAATAATTAAGACCATTTAGGTTGTGAAATCCATCTGGTCGTTTGCTTGCTTAAAATAATTAAGACCATTTAGGTTGTGAAATCCATCTGGTCGTTTGCTTGCTTAGAATAATTAAGACCATTTAGGTTGTGAAATCCATCTGGTCGATTGCTTGCTTAAAAGAATTAAGACCATTTAGGTTGTGAAATCCATCTGGTAGTTTGCTTGCTTAAAATAATTAAGACCATTTAGGTTGTGAAATCCATCTGGTCAATTGCTTTCGTAGAATAATTAAGACCATTTAGGTTGTGAAATCCATCTGGTCGTTTGCTTGCTTAAAATAATTAAGACCATTTAGGTTGTGAAATCCATTTGGTCATTTGCTTGCTTAGAATAATTAAGACCATTTAGGTTGTGAAATCCATCTGGTCGTTTGCTTGCTTAGAATAATTAAGACCATTTAGGTTGTGAAATCCATCTGGTCGTTTGCTTGCTTAGAATAATTAAGACCATTTAGGTTGTGAAATCCATCTGGTCGTTTGCTTGCTTAGAATAATTAAGACCATTTAGGTTGTGAAATCCATCTGGTCGTTTGCTTGCTTAAAATAATTAAGACCATTTAGGTTGTGAAATCCATCTGGTCAATTGCTTTCGTAGAATAATTAAGACCATTTAGGTTGTGAAATCCATCTGGTCGTTTGCTTGCTTAAAATAATTAAGACCATTTAGGTTGTGAAATCCATTTGGTCATTTGCTTGCTTAGAATAATTAAGACCATTTAGGTTGTGAAATCCATCTGGTCGTTTGCTTGCTTAGAATAATTAAGACCATTTAGGTTGTGAAATCCATCTGGTCAATTGCTTTTGTAGATTAATTAAGACCATTTAGGTTGTGAAATCCATCTGGTCGTTTGCTTGCTTAAAATAATTAAGACCATTTAGGTTGTGAAATCCATCTGGTCGTTTGCTTGCTTAAAATAATTAAGACCATTTAGGTTGTGAAATCCATCTGGTCGTTTGCTTGCTTAGAATAATTAAGACCATTTAGGTTGTGAAATCCATCTGGTCGATTGCTTGCTTAAAATAATTAAGACCATTTAGGTTGTGAAATCCATCTGGTCGTTTGCTTGCTTAAAATAATTAAGACCATTTAGGTTGTGAAATCCATCTGGTCAATTGCTTTCGTAGAATAATTAAGACCATTTAGGTTGTGAAATCCATCTGGTCGTTTGCTTGCTTAAAATAATTAAGACCATTTAGGTTGTGAAATCCATTTGGTCATTTGCTTGCTTAGAATAATTAAGACCATTTAGGTTGTGAAATCCATCTGGTCGTTTGCTTGCTTAGAATAATTAAGACCATTTAGGTTGTAAAATCCATCTGGTCGTTTGCTTGCTTAAAATAATTAAGACCATTTAGGTTGTGAAATCCATCTGGTCGTTTGATTGCTTAGAATAATTAAGACCATTTAGGTTGTGAAATCCATCTGGTCGTTTGCTTGCTTAGAATAATTAAGACCATTTAGGTTGTGAAATCCATCTGGTCAATTGCTTTCGTAGAATAATTAAGACCATTTAGGTTGTGAAATCCATCTGGTCGTTTGCTTGCTTAAAATAATTAAGACCATTTAGGTTGTGAAATCCATCTGGTCGTTTGCTTGCTTAGAATAATTAAGACCATTTAGGTTGTGAAATCCATCTGGTCGTTTGCTTGCTTAAAATAATTAAGACCATTTAGGTTGTGAAATCCATCTGGTCAATTGCTTTTGTAGATTAATTAAGACCATTTAGGTTGTGAAATCCATCTGGTCGTTTGCTTGCTTAGAATAATTAAGACCATTTAGGTTGTGAAATCCATCTGGTCGTTTGCTTGCTTAGAATAATTAAGACCATTTAGGTTGTGAAATCCATCTGGTCGTTTGCTTGCTTAGAATAATTAAGACCATTTAGGTTGTGAAATCCATCTGGTCGTTTGCTTGCTTAAAATAATTAAGACCATTTAGGTTGTGAAATCCATCTGGTCGTTTGCTTGCTTAAAATAATTAAGACCATTTAGGTTGTGAAATCCATCTGGTCGTTTGCTTGCTTAGAATAATTAAGACCATTTAGGTTGTGAAATCCATCTGGTTAATTGCTTTCGTAGAATAATTAAGACCATTTAGGTTGTGAAATCCATCTGGTCGTTTGCTTGCTTAGAATAATTAAGACCATTTAGGTTGTGAAATCCATCTGGTCAATTGCTTTTGTAGATTAATTAAGACCATTTAGGTTGTGAAATCCATCTGGTCGTTTGCTTGCTTAGAATAATTAAGACCATTTAGGTTGTGAAATCCATCTGGTCAATTGCTTTTGTAGATTAATTAAGACCATTTAGGTTGTGAAATCCATCTGGTTAATTGCTTTCGTAGAATAATTAAGACCATTTAGGTTGTGAAATCCATCTGGTCGTTTGCTTGCTTAGAATAATTAAGACCATTTAGGTTGTGAAATCCATCTGGTCAATTGCTTTTGTAGATTAATTAAGACCATTTAGGTTGTGAAATCCATCTGGTCGTTTGCTTGCTTAGAATAATTAAGACCATTTAGGTTGTGAAATCCATCTGGTCAATTGCTTTTGTAGATTAATTAAGACCATTTAGGTTGTGAAATCCATCTGGTCAATTGCTTTTGTAGAATAATTAAGACCATTTAGGTTGTGAAATCCATCTGGTCGTTTGCTTGCTTAAAATAATTAAGACCATTTAGGTTGTGAAATCCATCTGGTCAATTGCTTTTGTAGATTAATTAAGACCATTTAGGTTGTTAAATCCATCTGGTCGTTTGCTTGCTTAGAATAATTAAGACCATTTAGGTTGTGAAATCCATCTGGTCAATTGCTTTTGTAGATTAATTAAGACCATTTAGGTTGTGAAATCCATCTGGTCGTTTGCTTGCTTAGAATAATTAAGACCATTTAGGTTGTGAAATCAATCTGGTCAATTGCTTTTGTAGATTAATTAAGACCATTTAGGTTGTGAAATCCATCTGGTCGTTTGCTTGCTTAGAATAATTAAGACCATTTAGGTTGTGAAATCAATCTGGTCAATTGCTTTTGTAGATTAATTAAGACCATTTAGGTTGTGAAATCCATCTGGTCGTTTGCTTGCTTAGAATAATTAAGACCATTTAGGTTGTTAAATCCATCTGGTCGATTGCTTGCTTAGAATAATTAAGACCATTTAGGTTGTGAAATCCATCTGGTCGTTTGCTTGCTTAAAATAATTAAGACCATTTAGGTTGTGAAATCCATCTGGTCAATTACTTTCGTAGAATAATTAAGACCATTTAGGTTGTGAAATCCATCTGGTCAATTTGCTTTCGTAGAATAATTAAGACCATTTAGGTTGTGAAATCCATCTGGTCGTTTGCTTGCTTAAAATAATTAAGACCATTTAGGTTGTGAAATCCATCTGGTCGTTTGCTTGCTTAGAATAATTAAGACCATTTAGGTTGTGAAATCCATCTGGTTAATTGCTTTCGTAGAATAATTAAGACCATTTAGGTTGTGAAATCCATCTGGTCAATTGCTTTCGTAGAATAATTAAGACCATTTAGGTTGTGAAATCCATCTGGTCGTTTGCTTGCTTAAAATAATTAAGACCATTTAGGTTGTGAAATCCATCTGGTCAATTGCTTGCTTAGAATAATTAAGACCATTTAGGTTGTGAAATCCATCTGGTCAATTGCTTTCGTAGAATAATTAAGACCATTTAGGTTGTGAAATCCATCTGGTCGTTTGCTTGCTTAGAATAATTAAGACCATTTAGGTTGTGAAATCCATCTGGTCAATTGCTTGCTTATAATAATTAAGACCATTTAGGTTGTGAAATCCATCTGGTCGTTTGCTTGCTTAAAATAATTAAGACCATTTAGGTTGTGAAATCCATCTGGTCAATTGCTTGCTTATAATAAGTAAGACCATTTAGGTTGTGAAATCCATCTGGTCGTTTGCTTGCTTAAAATAATTAAGACCATTTAGGTTGTGAAATCCATCTGGTCAATTACTTTCGTAGAATAATTAAGACCATTTAGGTTGTGAAATCCATCTGGTCAATTTGCTTTCGTAGAATAATTAAGACCATTTAGGTTGTGAAATCCATCTTGTCAATTACTTTCGTAGAATAATTAAGATCATTTAGGTTGTTAAATCCATCTGGTCGATTGCTTGCTTAGAATAATTAAGACCATTTAGGTTGTGAAATCCATCTGGTCGTTTGCTTGCTTAAAATAATTAAGACCATTTAGGTTGTGAAATCCATCTGGTCGTTTGCTTGCCTAAAATAATTAAGACCATATAGGTTGTGAAATCCATCTGGTCGTTTGCTTGCTTAAAATAATTAAGACCATATAGGTTGTGAAATCCATCTGGTCAATTACTTTCGTAGAATAATTAAGACCATTTAGGTTGTGAAATCCATCTGGTCAATTTGCTTTCGTAGAATAATTAAGACCATTTAGGTTGTGAAATCCATCTGGTCGTTTGCTTGCTTAAAATAATTAAGACCATTTAGGTTGTGAAATCCATCTGGTCAATTGCTTTTGTAGAATAATTAAGACCATTTAGGTTGTGAAATCCATCAGGTCAATTGCTTGCTTATAATAAGTAAGACCATTTAGGTTGTGAAATCTATCTGGTCAATTGCTTTTGTAGATTAATTAAGACCATTTAGGTTGTGAAATCCATCTGGTCGTTTGCTTGCTTAGAATAATTAAGACCATTTAGGTTGTGAAATCCATCTGGTCAATTGCTTTCGTAGAATAATTAAGACCATTTAGGTTGTGAAATCCATCTGGTCGTTTGCTTGCTTAGAATAATTAAGACCATTTAGGTTGTGAAATCCATCTGGTCGTTTGCTTGCTTAAAATAATTAAGACCATTTAGGTTGTGAAATCCATCTGGTCAATTACTTTCGTAGAATAATTAAGACCATTTAGGTTGTGAAATCCATCTGGTCAATTTGCTTTCGTAGAATATTTAAGACCATTTAGGTTGTGAAATCCATCTGGTCGTTTGCTTGCTTAAAATAATTAAGACCATTTAGGTTGTGAAATCCATCTGGTCGTTTGCTTGCTTAGAATAATTAAGACCATTTAGGTTGTGAAATCCATCTGGTCGATTGCTTGCTTAGAATAATTAAGACCATTTAGGTTGTGAAATCCATCTGGTCGTTTGCTTGCTTAAAATAATTAAGACCATTTAGGTTGTGAAATCCATCTGGTCAATTGCTTGCTTATAATAATTAAGACCATTTAGGTTGTGAAATCCATCTGGTCGTTTGCTTGCTTAAAATAATTAAGACCATTTAGGTTGTGAAATCCATCTGGTCAATTTGCTTTCGTAGAATAATTAAGACCATTTAGGTTGTGAAATCCATCTGGTCAATTTGCTTTCGTAGAATAATTAAGACCATTTAGGTTGTGAAATCCATCTGGTCAATTGCTTTCGTAGAATAATTAAGACCATTTAGGTTGTGAAATCCATCTGGTCGTTTGCTTGCTTAGAATAATTAAGACCATTTAGGTTGTGAAATCCATCTGGTCGTTTGCTTGCTTAAAATAATTAAGACCATTTAGGTTGTGAAATCCATCTGGTCGTTTGCTTGCTTAAAATAATTAAGACCATTTAGGTTGTGAAATCCATCTGGTCGTTTGCTTGCTTAGAATAATTAAGACCATTTAGGTTGTGAAATCCATCTGGTCAATTGCTTTTGTAGAATAATTAAGACCATTTAGGTTGTGAAATCCATCTGGTCAATTGCTTTTGTAGATTAATTAAGACCATTTAGGTTGTGAAATCCATCTGGTCGTTTGCTTGCTTAAAATAATTAAGACCATTTAGGTTGTGAAATCCATCTGGTCAATTGCTTTCGTAGAATAATTAAGACCATTTAGGTTGTGAAATCCATCTGGTCGTTTGCTTGCTTAGAATAATTAAGACCATTTAGGTTGTGAAATCCATCTGGTTAATTGCTTTCGTAGAATAATTAAGACCATTTAGGTTGTGAAATCCATCTGGTCGTTTGCTTGCTTAGAATAATTAAGACCATTTAGGTTGTGAAATCCATCTGGTCAATTGCTTTCGTAGAATAATTAAGACCATTTAGGTTGTGAAATCCATCTGGTCGTTTGCTTGCTTAGAATAATTAAGACCATTTAGGTTGTGAAATCCATCTGGTCGTTTGCTTGCTTAAAATAATTAAGACCATTTAGGTTGTGAAATCCATCTGGTCAATTACTTTCGTAGAATAATTAAGACCATTTAGGTTGTGAAATCCATCTGGTCAATTTGCTTTCGTAGAATAATTAAGACCATTTAGGTTGTGAAATCCATCTGGTCGTTTGCTTGCTTAAAATAATTAAGACCATTTAGGTTGTGAAATCCATCTGGTCGTTTGCTTGCTTAGAATAATTAAGACCATTTAGGTTGTGAAATCCATCTGGTCGTTTGCTTGCTTAAAATAATTAAGACCATTTAGGTTGTGAAATCCATCTGGTCGTTTGCTTGCTTAAAATAATTAAGACCATATTGGTTGTGAAATCCATCTAGTCAATTACTTTCGTAGAAAATTAAGACCATTTAGGTTGTGAAATCCATCTGGTCAATTTGCTTTCGTAGAATAATTAAGACCATTTAGGTTGTGAAATCCATCTGGTCGTTTGCTTGCTTAGAATAATTAAGACCATTTAGGTTGTGAAATCCATCTGGTCAATTGCTTTCGTAGAATAATTAAGACCATTTAGGTTGTGAAATCCATCTGGTCAATTTGCTTTCGTAGAATAATTAAGACCATTTAGGTTGTGAAATCCATCTGGTCGTTTGCTTGCTTAAAATAATTAAGACCATTTAGGTTGTGAAATCCATCTGGTCGTTTGCTTGCTTAGAATAATTAAGACCATTTAGGTTGTGAAATCCATCTGGTCGTTTGCTTGCTTAGAATAATTAAGACCATTTAGGTTGTGAAATCCATCTGGTCAATTGCTTTCGTAGAATAATTAAGACCATTTAGGTTGTGAAATCCATCTGGTCAATTGCTTTCGTAGAATAATTAAGACCATTTAGGTTGTGAAATCCATCTGGTCGTTTGCTTGCTTAAAATAATTAAGACCATTTAGGTTGTGAAATCCATCTGGTCGTTTGCTTGCTTAAAATAATTAAGACCATTTAGGTTGTGAAATCCATCTGGTCAATTGCTTTCGTAGAATAATTAAGACCATTTAGGTTGTGAAATCCATCTGGTCAATTTGCTTTCGTAGAATAATTAAGACCATTTAGGTTGTGAAATCCATCTGGTCGTTTGCTTGCTTAGAATAATTAAGACCATTTAGGTTGTGAAATCCATCTGGTCAATTGCTTTCGTAGAATAATTAAGACCATTTAGGTTGTGAAATCCATCTGGTCGTTTGCTTGCTTAGAATAATTAAGACCATTTAGGTTGTGAAATCCATCTGGTCGATTGCTTGCTTAGAATAATTAAGACCATTTAGGTTGTGAAATCCATCTGGTCGTTTGCTTGCTTAGAATAATTAAGACCATTTAGGTTGTGAAATCCATCTGGTCGTTTGCTTGCTTAAAATAATTAAGACCATTTAGGTTGTGAAATCCATCTGGTCAATTACTTTCGTAGAATAATTAAGACCATTTAGGTTGTGAAATCCATCTGGTCAATTTGCTTTCGTAGAATAATTAAGACCATTTAGGTTGTGAAATCCATCTGATCGTTTGCTTGCTTAAAATAATTAAGACCATATAGGTTGTGAAATCCATCTGGTCGTTTGCTTGCTTAGAATAATTAAGACCATTTAGGTTGTGAAATCCATGTGGTCAATTGCTTTCGTAGAATAATTAAGACCATTTAGGTTGTGAAATCCATCTGGTCAATTGCTTTCGTAGAATAATTAAGACCATTTAGGTTGTGAAATCCATCTGGTCGTTTGCTTGCTTAGAATAATTAAGACCATTTAGGTTGTGAAATCCATCTGGTCAATTACTTTCGTAGAATAATTAAGACCATTTAGGTTGTGAAATCCATCTGGTCAATTGCTTTCGTAGAATAATTAAGACCATTTAGGTTGTGAAATCCATCTGGTCGTTTGCTTGCTTAAAATAATTAAGACCATTTAGGTTGTGAAATCCATCTGGTCGTTTGCTTGCTTAGAATAATTAAGACCATTTAGGTTGTGAAATCCATCTGGTCGTTTGCTTGCTTAGAATAATTAAGACCATTTAGGTTGTGAAATCCATCTGGTTAATTGCTTTCGTAGAATAATTAAGACCATTTAGGTTGTGAAATCCATCTGGTCGTTTGCTTGCTTAGAATAATTAAGACCATTTAGGTTGTGAAATCCATCTGGTCGTTTGCTTGCTTAAAATAATTAAGACCATTTAGGTTGTAAAATCCATCTGGTCGTTTGCTTGCCTAAAATAATTAAGACCATTTAGGTTGTGAAATCCATCTGGTCAATTGCTTTCGTAGATTAATTAAGACCATTTAGGTTGTTAAATCCATTTGGTCGTTTGCTTTCGTAGAATAATTAAGACCATTTAGGTTGTGAAATCCATCTGGTCGTTTGCTTGCTTAGAATAATTAAGACCATTTAGGTTGTGAAATCCATCTGGTCAATTGCTTTCGTAGAATAATTAAGACCATTTAGGTTGTGAAATCCATCTGGTCGTTTGCTTGCTTAGAATAATTAAGACCATTTAGGTTGTGAAATCCATCTGGTCGATTGCTTGCTTAGAAGAATTAAGACCATTTAGGTTGTGAAATCCATCTGGTCGTTTGCTTGCTTAAAATAATTAAGACCATTTAGGTTGTGAAATCCATCTGGTCGTTTGCTTGCTTAAAATAATTAAGACCATTTAGGTTGTGAAATCCATCTGGTCGTTTGCTTGCTTAGAATAATTAAGACCATTTAGGTTGTGAAATCCATCTGGTCGTTTGCTTGCTTAGAATAATTAAGACCATTTAGGTTGTGAAATCCATTTGGTCGTTTGCTTGCTTAGAATAATTAAGACCATTTAGGTTGTGAAATCCATCTGGTCGTTTGCTTGCTTAGAATAATTAAGACCATTTAGGTTGTAAAATCCATCTGGTCGTTTGCTTGCTTAAAATAATTAAGACCATATAGGTTGTGAAATCCATCTGGTCGTTTGCTTGCTTAGAATAATTAAGACCATTTAGGTTGTGAAATCCATGTGGTCAATTGCTTTCGTAGAATAATTAAGACCATTTAGGTTGTGAAATCCATGTGGTCGATTGCTTTCGTGGAATAATTAAGACCATTTAGGTTGTGAAATCCATCTGGTCGTTTGCTTGCTTAAAATAATTAAGACCATTTAGGTTGTGAAATCCATCTGGTCAATTGCTTGCTTATAATAAGTAAGACCATTTAGGTTGTGAAATCCATCTGGTCGTTTGCTTGCTTAAAATAATTAAGACCATTTAGGTTGTGAAATCCATCTGGTCGTTTGCTTGCTTAAAATAATTAAGACCATATAGGTTGTGAAATCCATCTGGTCAATTACTTTCGTAGAATAATTAAGACCATTTAGGTTGTGAAATCCATCTGGTCAATTTGCTTTCGTAGAATAATTAAGACCATTTAGGTTGTGAAATCCATCTGATCGTTTGCTTGCTTAAAATAATTAAGACCATATAGGTTGTGAAATCCATCTGGTCGTTTGCTTGCTTAAAATAATTAAGACCATTTAGGTAGTGAAATCCATCTGGTCAATTGCTTTTGTAGATTAATTAAGACCATTTAGGTTGTTAAATCCATCTGGTCGATTGCTTGCTTAGAATAATTAAGACCATTTAGGTTGTGAAATCCATCTGGTCGTTTGCTTGCTTAGAATAATTAAGACCATTTAGGTTGTGAAATCCATGTGGTCAATTGCTTTCGTAGAATAATTAAGACCAATTAGGTGTTATCCTTCTGATAAAATGCTTGTAATTAGCGTTTGTTGGTGTTAACGTTTTTGGTTAATCTTGTTTTATATTATAATTGCTCATAATTAATATGTTTGTTTTTAGACATTTTGTCTGTTCATTTATATTATGAAATGCATATATTGTTTTTAACAATAATTGAAAAATATGTTTTGTTACATTTTTTATGTTGTATGGCTACCCTACTGTTTTTAAATTAATTTTTTATGCGGCTGGTTCGTTAAAGCTTATTACTGAAATATTAAACTTATTATTTGTACACACTGTTTAATCGTCAAATTTTTTATTTCAGGACGTTAATAATTATTTTGCTTTGGTTTTAACATGATAACAATCGAAGAAGTGTATTGATCCCTTAAAAGTAGTTTTTTTATTTGATAATGAGGGACAAATTTTTTTTTCTTGTGAGACGTAGCAAACAAATTCCCTTTCTGAGATAACCTTGCGTAATGTGAATTGCATGTGAAATTATTGCCGACCAGGTCAACCTGCATAATACCTTGACATTTGGGATTCCAGGGTGAAAGTATTCCTCCTATACTCCTCTCTTATATTCATTGTGCGAATTGCGCGTAACAAATTGTTTTTCTGCATTTGCTTATATGCGTTTCGTGCAAATTACACTGAACTCTGATCTGCAAAACTATCTTTTAATCAGGAAAAAAAATTTGTATTCAATATGTAATTTTTCTTTTCTCTTCCTATTAATCTCTTTGGTTAAAATTATTTTTTCCCTCTCTTATCGACTATTTCCTCAATCAATTTAAATATCTTGAAAATTGTTCTCACTTGACTTTCTGATATGATTTTTTTTGTAATAATCTAGCTATAATACTTTGTTTTTATATGAAAACGGGTGTTTAACAAACCGTAATATTGATTATAATTATCGGATTAGAAAAAAAAGGTTTGAAAAAGCAAAATAACAATTAGTCGGTATTGTAGATGAAAAATTGATGATAGAGAAGTAAAAGTGGAATTGCTTATGTGTGCAAGAGAGGGCAATTAATTAATTAATTAATATTAAATCACGCGGCACGTCTAAATGGGCAGTACGCGTGTGAGTTGTGGAAAATGCGGAAGACACAAGAAGTGTAGTAAATGATCTAATTTTGTTAATTATACTTAGAATATGTACTTTCTCTAAAGGAACGACTTTCTCTGAAACTATAGACTAAAAGTCCATTTTTCATGCTCCATAACCACATTATCATTGTCCCTTGTTTTCGTTTTTAGGAATTTTATAAAATTTGAAAACAAAAGAAATTCTTTATCTCGATTGAAATCTAGTGATGCAAGCGCTTTTTTTCTTGACTAAAAGACACCAGTTGAGGAAAAGTAGAATTATTTTTTTATTTTTGAAAATAGAATAATTTGTATTCTTGGATTTTTTACTGGAATTTTTAATTTGTTTCTTTATTTTTTTTGTTTTATCGAATTTTACAAACGTTTTTTTCTATTTATTAGTGATATTAAAGAAAGTTTTTTTTATTTTTTATTATTTTAATTTTATGTAATGAAAGGAAAAAAATGTAAAAATAAAAGTGAAATAATTTGGAATTTAGTGTCTCAGTATGGGGATTTTTAAAAAAAGGGCACAAAGGATGTTACCACGATAAACAGATGGGTAATAAATTATGATGTGCGTGATCAGGGTTCTTATGTTGTTCCTCCATTAAGAAAAACTATCAAAGAAAATAAAAATTCTACTCTAACTACTATAACGATTGGTGACGTTAAATATTAGTAACAACTTAAATATTCTTGTTAAATAAACTAGTTGTAGATTGTGTTATGATACTCTTATTTGTTGTCATGGGGCGTTTTAATTTCTTAAAAAGTATTATTATCTTCTCATTATAAATACAACCTCTGCGTGCTTGTTGCACTCCTCTTAACTATAATTAATGCACATTTAACCTCTGACATTATTTCACATTATGCATATTTTCATCAATTTTTATTCCTTATTTTAATTATTCACTTTTTAATTTTTTCCTATCTGCAAACATTTTTTTACAAAAATTCTTTACAATAATTCCTTACGCCAAAATTTGCTTGGAAAATTTATCTCTTTTTTTTTGCTCGGATAATTGTTTTTCGTGACAAAAAGAAAAAGTATTAACCTACATGAAACATGTAGTTTTAACCTGTGATAATTAAAAAATTTATTTAGAAAAAAAATCTATAGGGAAAAAATTTCAACTCTCAAGGGTAAAATAAAATTTTAATAATTTCAGCCTTGAAATAAGAGTGTGTGGAAATTCTCCGTTTAACATTCCGGGTTGATTTTTTTCCATCACCTCTTCAAGTCGTGCACGATATAATTATAAACGGACTTTGTTCTTTTTTTGTGAATTGTTATATATATTTACGAGAGGAATTATTGTTTAGTGGATGGCAGTTTAGCGATTCGTTGAATTCGAGAATGCGACTAAATTGACAGAAGTTTTTGTTATACGAAAAATTATTCAGTAAATAATTATAATCGTATATATTAAATGTTTGTAATGTGCAAAATAAAATGGAAAATAATTTTTTTAATTTGCAAAATAAAATTGAAAACAAAATTTTAATATACAAAATAATATTATTAACTATTGATTAATTAATTAATTTATTATTATTAATAATAATAAAATACATGTTCCGGTAATCCGTGCGCATTTAGATGTAGTTTGCTTTTTTCTTTCCCAACTTTTTTAATAATTGTTTTTTTAATAAAATAAAATAAGAATTTCTTCTTTCTCGATTTTTATCTAATTTTCATAAAAAAGACCTGTTTGCTTCTTTCTCATCCTGCTAATAAATTAAATTCTTGCAACAAATTTTATTGTTCATGAAAGAATTTAAATATTTATAAAAAATTTCATTTTTGGAAAGCATTTTATAAAAATTTTCAAACATTAGATTTCCTTCGACTAATTTTCTGTAAACATATTTTACTAATTTTAATGCAAAATTTAATTCTTGCCAAGAACTTTACTTTTTTTAAACATTTGATTTCCCTCGACTGATTTTATGCAAATTTATTTTACTAATTTTTATGCAATATTTAATTTTTGCGAAAGATTTTACTTTTTTTAAAAATAATTGAATTTTTTTCAACCTTGTTTTAGAAGTTTAGAAAATAAATGGATTTTTTCAAAAAATTTTATTAAAAATTATAAAAGATTTTACTGGTCTCTTTGAGTGAAATTTTATGAAAAAATTTAATATAATAAAATTTTTATAAACAAACTGTGCTATTTTTTAATTTTTAATAAATAAAAATTAATATTTTAGAAGAATTTTTTTAAAAACTTTAGAAAATATTTAAATTTTTTGAATAAATGTTACAGACGGCCTTATAAATAATTGAATTTTTCAGATAAAATCACTTTTAGATTTATTTTTATCAAAATTTAATGTTTGCAAAGACTTTACTAAATAATTGAATTGTGTCGATGGATTTATGGAAATTTCAGAAAAAAATTGAACTCTTTCGTGAAATTTTATTAAAATTGTATTAAAAATAATTTAATTTCTGTGAAAAATTTTACTATATTCATAAAATTAATACAATTCTTTTGAACAATTTTATTGAAATATTTAAAATAAATTAATTTTTTAGCGAAAATTTTGAATAATTTTGAAGCCAATTAAATAATGGCTAAGACTTTTATTACAATTTTTACAAATAATTGAATTTTTGTAAAATAAATTCTAATATTTTAGAAAATAATCGAATTTCGTCTAAGAGTTTTATAATTCGTCAAAATAACTGAATTATTGTGAATAATTGCAATAAAATATTTAAAAAGAAATGAATACATATGAAAAATTTGATTATTTTCGAAAAAATTAAATTCTTCATGAGAATTTAATTAATATTCTTTCAAATAGTTAATGTTTTTGAAATATAATAAATATTATAAATCTCTTCTTTAAAATAATTGAATTCTCGTGGAAAATTTGATTTGTGAAAATAATTAATTTTTTCGATTAAGTATTTAATGAAAAATAATTGAAATTCTTCCATACTTTTAATTATTTATCAAGTAGAATTTTATCAGATGTTTTTTTATAAACATAATTTTTATGATAAATGTTATTATTAGCAAAAGTATGTAAATTATTGTGAAGAATTGTATAAAAGTTTTGTTAATTAATTGATTTTTTCTAAATTTTTCTGAAAATGCTATTTTCTGAATTAATTGAACTGAAAATTTATTATTTATGAAGATAATTGAATTTTCGAAATCAAATCACTTTTAGAATGATTTTTAAAAGAATTGAATTTTTGCAAAGACACTACTAAATATTTCAATTGTTCAAATGGATTTATGCAAATTTCGGAAAATAATTAAATTCTTTCATGAAATTTTATTGAAATTATATTAAAAATAATCAATTTCTGCAAAAAGTTTTACTATATTTATGAAATTAATACAATTCTTTCGAACAATTTTATTGAAATATTTAAAATAAATTAATTATTCAGCGAAAAATTTTAATAATTTTGAAGCCAATTAAATAATGGCTAAGACTTTTATTACAATTTTCACAAATAATTGAATTTTTGTAAAATAAATTCTAATATTTTAGAAAATAATCGAATTTCGTCTAAGACTTTTATTTAAACTTATACAAATAATTGAATTCCTGATAAGAGTTTTATAATTTGTCAAAATAACTGAATTATTGTGAATAATTGCAATAAAATATTTTTAAAAAATTGAATACATAGGAAAAATTGCATTATTTTCGAAAAAATTAAATTCTTCATGAGAATTTAATTAATATTCTTTTAAATAGTTAATGTTTTCGACATATAATAAATATTATAAAATTCTTCTTTTAAATAGTTTTTGATTGAGAGCTGAAACTTGAATAAAATAAAAAAATAAAATAAAAAATAATTTAATTCTTGTGGAAGATTTTATTTGTGAAAATAATTGATTTTTTCGATTAAGTATTTAATGAAAAAGAATTGAAATTCTTTGATGACTTTAATTATTTATGAATTAGAATTTTATCGGATGTTTTTTTAATAAATATAATTTTTATGATATATGTTATTATTAGCAAAAGTATGTGAATTATTGTGAAGAATTGTTTAAAATTTTGTTAATTAATTGCTTTTTTCGAAATTTTTCTGAAACTGCTATTTTCTAAAATAATTGAATTCCAGTGGAAAATTTATTATTTATGCAAATAATTGAATTTTTGAAATCAAATCACTTTTAGAATGATATTTGAAAGAATTGAATGTTTGCAAAGACATTACTAAATATTTCAATTGTTCTAATGGATTTATGCAAATTTCAGAAAATAATTGAATTCTTTTGTGAATGTTTTCTAAAATTGTATTGAAAATAATTTATTTTCTGCGAAGAATTTTAGTATTTATGAAAAAAATTCAATTCTTCCGAGGAATGTTATTATTAATGTTATTATATTATTGTGTTATTACTTATTATTATTAAATATTTGAACTCTATCAAAGAGTTATTTTAAAATTTTCAAAAATATAAACCATAATAATTAAGTATTTACTTAGTAAGTGAATTTTACAGATTTTGATTATAAATTTATGCAAAACATAAAATTTGAAAATAAAAAATTTTATAATTTGCATTATAATAATAATAAAATGCAACGATGATAAATGAAAATATCCGTTCAGTAGTTGCGAGCAAAAAAGATTGAAAACTAAATGATCAATTAGTTTTTTTCTCACTTAGCTCTAATATAGAGCAAAACTAATAAGTTTTGAAAAGAAATATAATTTATATTTCCCGATCTCTTCTTTCTTTTCTCCCCCTAATGATGGCAATTTACCAGTTTAAAGTGTTTACACTTGACAAGTCACAATTTCTGCATTGATATCTGACACGATATTTCATTTCTAATAATAATTATGATACAAGTAATGATATGTTAATATTAGCAATAATTCCTATCATGACCCAGAAAGATCGTTTTCGATTAATTGACATTCTTTTTCTGCTCGAATATAGAAACAGTTAATGTCAAAATTATTTTTTTTTTGAGTAAGAAAGAAAGAAAGAAAAAAAACCTGTCAGGAGAGGAAAATATAAAGGAAAAAAAAGGACAGATTGTCAATTAGAAAATAGTATAATCTTGATTTTATTCATGAATGCATTTCACGAAATGAGTACATCTTGACTCTTTGACATGAAACAAAATGTATATTTAAAATATGTTTATATTGGTATATATATATATAGATGAGAGTGTGGAATGTCGATTTCTATATAAAATACAGTATCTGTCGTCATTCTTCTTTTGACATATGGTATGGTGTGTGGACTATTTAATTTCCCTGTATGAGAGATATGCACTTGGTGGCCGTGTCTCGTTTCATGTGCGACATATTGATTATGCCAATTAACGGTAACTATCTCTTGTATATGTGTGTGTGTTGTGCCAGCAGACAGGAACTGCAAACTCTAGGTAAATCCGATGGAAGGAATCGACATTGGCACGTGGCAAAGCGCACATATTCTTTACTGCCCGCAGACAATTTACTCCACTAGACTGGAAATAGTTTCCTGATTTCGAACCAGATTAAATTTTCTTCTATTTTTGGCTGTGGTGAAAGAAAATCATAATTTCTATTTTGTGGATATGCTGCTATTGAAATTTATTGTTTTTTTTTGCTCTTAATTAAGATTGTAATTTTATTACAAATTAATACCGATAGTGGCTAATTATGAATTATCTTTTTTACTTCGTATTGCTGGAAAATATTTTTACATTATATGTGTAGTGGCAAATTTTTAACGTGTGCTAGCGTGCGGAACGTGATATTCAGTTTATTATAATGTAAAGTACAAAATTTTTTATTTTGAAATTTAAATTTTTTAAAATAAATTCATAATGAAAATTTGAAAAATTCCCTTAAGTAAATATTTAATTATTATTATTTATACTTTCATATGTTTGAAAATAACTCATCGAAAGAATACAATTATTACATAAATGTGACGCGCTACCAAGAAAGGTACCTAAGAAGCAAACAAATTATAGGTTATGTTCGTGTTAGATTTATCTTGATTACAAGATTATTATTAATTACTTAAATTTGAAATCAATTTTCATTGAATATTTGAAATATAATGAAGAGTTGAAGATCAATAATTTTTAATTAATAATTGATTCTCTTTCTGTATTTTCACTCAAAAAATTAAAATCATAACCTCAAATTTTTTGCCTCTTTAGGCACCTTTCATCGAAGCGTGACACAAATAGTAAAATTCTTCGAAGAAATTTAATTATTTTCAAAACAATTTTGATTGAATTTCACGAAAGAATTGAATTATTTTCCGAAATTTGCATAAATCCATTAGAACAATTGAAATATTTAGTAATGTCTTAACAAAAATTCAATTCATTTAAAAATCATTCTAAAAGTGATTTGATTTCGAAAATTCAATTATTTTCATAAATAATAAATTTTCAATTCAATTAATTCAGAAAATATGATTTGCAGAAAAATTCCAAAAAAACAATTAATTAACAAAACTTTTATACAATTCTTCACAATAATTTACATACTTTTGCTAATAATAACATTTATCATAAAAATTATATTTATAAACTTTTATACAATTCTTCACAATAATTTACATACTTTTGCTAATAATAACATTTATCATAAAAATTATATTTATAAAAAAACATCCGATAAAATTCTACTTGATAAATAATCAAAGTTATGGAAAAATTTCAATTATTTTTCATTAAATACTTAATCGAAAAAATTAATTATTTTCAGAAATCAAATTTTACACGAGAATTCAATTATTTTAAAGAAGAGATTTATAATATTTATTATATTTCGAAAACATTAACTATTTAAAAGAATATTAATTAAATTCTCATGAAGAATTTAATTCTTTCGAAAATAATGAAATTTTTCACATGCATTTAATTCTTTTTAAATATTTTATTGCAATTATTCACAATAAGTCAGTTATTGTGTTAAATTATAAAATTCTTCTCAGAAAGTCAATTATTTGTAAAAGTTTAAATAAAAGTCTTAGACGAAATTCGATTATTTTCTAAAATATTAGAATTTTTTTTACAGAAATTCAATTGTTTGTGAAAATTGTAATAAAAGTCTTAGCCATTATTTAATTAGCTTCAAAATTCTTGAAATTTTTCGCTAAAAAATTAATTGATTTTAAATATTTCAATAAAATTGTTCGAAATAATTGTATTAATTTCTTAAATATAGTAAAAGTTTTCGCAGAAATTGAATTGTTTTTAATACAATTGTAATAAAATTTCACGAAAGAATTCAATTATTTTCTGAAATTCGTGTAAATCCATTGAAACAATTTAATTATTTAGTAAAGTCTTTGCAAACATTCTCTTAAATGACATTCTCTTAAACAATTCTCTTAAAAATAATTCTAAATGTGTTTTTATCTCGAAAATTAAATTATCTATAGAAGTATCTGTAAAATCTATTTTAAATTTTATTATTCTCTTAAATTTTTAAGAAAATTGTTGTAAAATATTAATTTTTATTCTTTAAAAATTAAAAAATGGCACAGTTTGTTTAGGAAAATTTTATTATTTCATATTTTTTTTATAAAATTTCACTCAAAGAGACCAGGAACATTTTTTCTAATTTTTAAAAAAAATTTATAAAAAATTAACATTCTTTCCAAATTTGCAATAAATTCTTGAAAATAATTCAATTATTTTTAAAAATAGTAAAATTCATCGCAATAATTAAATATTGAATAAAAATTAGTAAATTAAATTTACAGAAAATTAGTCGAAGGAAATCAAATGTTTAAAAATAGTTAAAATTCTTCACAAAAATTAAATTTTGCATAAAAATTAGTTAAATAAATTTGCATAAAATTAGTCGAGGAAAATTTAATGTTTGAAAATTTTTACAAAATGCTTCGCAAATAATAATTTAAATATTTAAATTCTTTCATGAACAATAAAATTTGTTGCAAGAATTAAATTTATTAATAGGATGAGAAAGAAGTACAAAAGGTCTTCTTCAAAGAACTTCTTCAAAATAATTTAATCAGAATTTTGAAAATTTTTAATAAAATTCTTCCCAAGAATTCAATTATTTTTATTAATAATAAAATTCTTCAAAGGAATGCAATTTTTTGGAATTTAATTGTAGTAAAATTTCTCGTAAGAATACAATTTTTTTAAAAATGTTAATTAAATTCAATTATTTTCAACTATTCTGATAATATTTTTTCGAAAAACTGAATTTTCTTTTTAAATAGTAAAATTCATTGCAGAAATTCAATTATTTTTAATAGTATTTTAATAAAGTTTCTCAACAGAGTACATTTATTTTTTTAAATATTTAATAAAAGTTTTTGATTGAATACAATTATTTTGAAAATTGAAAAGAAAATTCTTTCAAAGCATTAAATTATTTTCGAAAATTATGTTAAAATTGTTTAAAACAATTTAATTACATTTATAAATTGTAAGATTCTTTGCAAGAGTTTTAATGATTTTCATGACATCAATTAGGTATAAAATTGAAAAAAATTAAGAAAAACAATTATTATTAAAAAATTTAGGGAAACAATAAAGCAAACAAAAACCAGCTTCAATCTGCGAACAAATTATTGGAACATAACGATTATAAATAGAGAAGATTGAAATTTTTACAAATTTGAAGTTTTATGAATTAGGAATTTTACAATTTAGGGGAGAAAACGATTTTCTTTCGAAGGCATTTTTCTTTTTGTTTAAGAATTTGCACCAACTTTGATTCCGCTGGTAGTTAAATTTTATGAAAAACACGGAGAAGAATATAAAGTAACATTTACTATTTTTTATAGTAAAACATATTTTTGGTTAAGCATTTCTGGTAACTTTTAATACTTTTGGAGTAAATTATTTTATGTTCCACTATTTATTTTTAATCTATTTATCAAACATAATTATCTTTGTCATACAGTTAAATTAAAATTATCTTTGAATTAAACATAATAATTTTGATTCAATACATAATAAATTTGATTCAATTAAAATTATGTTTAATTTAAATATAAAATACTTAATTATTAATGCAAACATATTTTTTTGATTAACTACTTATTTTTGAATTTAAAACAAATTTTCCTCAGTGTCGTAGTAAATTTACTAATTTTACTAATTTAAATTTACTAATTTTAATTTTTTACTAATTTACTAATTTTTTACCGAAAGGTTCTTTGAACGTATAGTAAAATTTACTTCGAACGTTGGAAAATTTACTTTTCAAAAGTATTCAAAATTTATCAGAAATGTTTTACTATAAAAGATATAGGTAAAAGTTACTTTATATTTTTCTCAGTGAATGGTTGAAAATTTCGAAGTAGAATTAGTGGATGACTTTTCTTTAATTCAGATTTGTTGACAAAACTAAACATCGAAAAAGTTGCACATTCCGACAAGTTTTATAGAGTATATGATACAAGAAGAAAAAAATTAAAATTCCGGTACACAGCGTGTATTAAATACGGAAACTAATTGTAAAACCAAGCACATGATGTGCATTAAAGAGCAGTGGTAATATTTATACAAACGTATTAAAACTTCCACTCCAGTAAATCAGACTCTTATCGTACAGAACTATATCCTTTAGGAAAATTTACAGTCGAGTGAATTTTATTCGAATCATCCTCTCAAAGAGCCTCTCTCTCTCTTCTTCTTTCTTTTTTCTTCTTTTTTATTTCTTTTTTTTTATTTCTTTTTTTTATTTCTTTTTTTTACCATCTTTCTTTTATTCTCTCATCTAAATGCGGTGTCTCTATATCATAAAAGCATTTTATTCACTCAATAAATTGTCCTAAGCGTCATAATCCAAACATATATTACCCAGAAGGCACAATTTTCAATAGAAGTCTGTATTGTATGTATATATGTACTTGAAGGTGTCTTTAGGATGTGTTAAGGACATTTTACTGTCTTTGTCTTTATATGACGATTATTTAACATTGCGGTTTGCAGATGCGTGATGCGCATTCCAAACTCTCAATGAAATTTATATATTGGTACAAAAACTTACACACACACACACACATTCATAAATAAATAAATATATATATGAATGCATTGGTATTGTAACGGGTTAAAGCCGTCTGCGAGTTTCTGTTATCGCTGTGGCATTAAATAATGGTTGTCTCTGTGAGCTCTAATCCGTATATATAAGATCCAAAGAACGGATAGCGAAACTAGTTTTCTCAAATCAACGTCGCTCTTATATGCTTCCCCTCCACCTCCATCCCCCAACCCTTCTTTTTCCTTGTCTCACGAAATCTGACATACGATCGAAATCCAAGTGTTATGGAACATTCTGTGTGTGGTTGTGTGTATATATGTATGTGTATAACACTGTCCTTTGATTATTGTCAATAGAATACGGTTTTACTTCTGGAATGCTCTCGCGAATCTTTTCAATCTTTTTAGATCTTAACTCCCGTTCTATGTGCCATGGCAATTCTACAATGGTTGATCTCTTATAAACTTATTGTATTTTCTATATATATACTTATAGTTGTGTTTATTTTTATACATCACTCGTTTGCACTCATTGTTATAAAAAAAAGTGAATTGTATTATGTACAATACTGATTCTAATTGTTAGAATACTTTTGGAAGAGTTTAGTGATTATTAATTATACCCCACACTGAGAAACAAAATTTTTTAATTAAAAAATAACACGAAGTTGAAGTCCGCAACGTTTTTAAAAACGAAAAATAAATAAAACAGGTTCTTTTAATTAAAATTCATTTCTAATTTCCATGTGCCTTAATTTTTAAGAAATAAGTTGTTACTAAGGATTTAATTATCAAAAAATAACATTATTCACAATCAAAAATAAAATAATAAAATTCTTCACCGAAATTCAATTACTTTTATAAAGTTGAATAAAATTCGTTACAAGAATTCAATTATTTATATAAACTTGAATAAAATTTATTGGAAGAATTAAATTATTTTCAAAATTAATAAAATTCTTTATTATATATTTTCAAAATTTAAATTATATTTATAAATAAAAAAATTCTTCATCTAAATTCAATTATATTTAAAAATTTTAATAAAATTCTTGACAAAATTTTGTAGGAATTCAATTTTAATGAATTAATTCAAAATAATTCCATTATTTTCATAAGTTATAAAATTTTCACAGGAATTCAATTATTTAAAATACAAAATTTCATAAAATTATTCGAAAAATATAAATTATTTAAAAAATTCTTCACCGAAATTCAATTATTTTTATAAACTGGAATAAAATTCTTTTTAAGAATTCAATTATTTATATAAGTAATAAAATTCTTCACACAAATACAGTTATTTTTATAAATTTGAATAAAATTCGTTGGAAGAATTTAATTATTTTTAAAATGTAATAAAATTCTTCGCAGAAATTCAATTGTGTTTGAAAATTAAAAAAAATTCTTGTTAATATTCCAAGTAACTTTATAAATAATAAAATTCTTCTCCAAAATTCAATTATTTTGTGGAAATTTTAAGAAAACTTTAATTATTTTCATAAGTAATAAAAATCATCGCAGAATTTTAATGATTTTTTATATAACATATATTTTAATCAAATTCCTCGAAAAATGTAATTATTCCTAAAAATTTTATTAAAATTTGTCAAATTAAATTTATATATTTAAAAATTTATTGATAAAATTTTTTATAAGAATGAAATTTTAACATTATTCACAATCAAAAATAAAAGTATCATCCCATTATTTTTTTGTTTTCGTTTTTAAAAACGTTGTGGACTTCAGCCTCATAAAGTAACAGGGTTGCCACAGGTCAGGGAAGTCAGGGAATTCTGGAAAAAGTCAGGGAAAGTAAAATTGATCAGGGAAGTCAGGGAAAAGTCAGAGATTTTTAGTGAAAGTACTGGAAACATTAAAATTTCAAAAATTCATAAAAACACTGAATTTTGATGTTTTTTTGTTTGCCTTGTAAACTATAAAAATAACCACGAATTTTGAAACAAAGCCTTGAATTTTTTCTATTTCAGACACTAATTTTGTTTTTAAATAACTTAATTTTTAAAGAACTATCATAAAATTATGACTTATAAATTATGTAATGAATTATGAATTATGTAATTATAAATGAAATGAATAATTTTTACAATTTTCATAAATACTAGATTGATAAACAAAATTTTTATTAAAAATACTAAAAAAAAATGTAATTTTGGAAAAGTTACAAATAATTGCAGAAATTCAATTATTTTCAAAAGTTACAAAAATTCTTCGCAGAATTTCAATTATATGTTCAAAAATTTTAAAACAATTCTCGTTAAAATTACAATTACTTTTATAAATAATAAAATACTTCATTGAAATTCAATTATTTTCAAAAGTAATAACATTTTTCGCAGAAATTCAATTATATTCAAAAATTTTTAAAAAATTCTGGCCATTTCAATTATATCTTAAAAAATTAAAAATTTCTTCCCCAAAATTCCATTATTTTCAAATATTCAAATAAAATTGTTTGAAAGAAATCAATTGTTTTTAAATAAAGTTTTAATTCAATTTTTTTAAAAAATTAATTAATTATTATGTTAAATTTTAATAAACTTTTTCCTAAGAAATCAATTATTTATATAAATAATTCTTCGAAAGAAGTTAATTATGTTGAAAAGTAACAAAATTATTTTCGAAAATTCAATTATTTTGAGACATTTTAATAAAATTCATTGCAAAATTCAATTATTTTTATTAATAACAATATCCATCACAAAATTTCAATTATCTTTATAAATAATACAAATCTTCTCCAAAATTCAATTATTTTTAAAAACTTTATTAAAATTCGTTAGAAGAATTAAATTATTTTTAAAAGTAATAAAATTCTTCGCAGAAATTCAATTGTGTTCAAAAATTTTTGTCAAAATTTTCATTATCTTTATAAATAATAAAATTCATCAATATTCAATTATTAAAAAAAATTTGTTTAATTCTCGTCGAAATTTCAATTATTGTTATAAATAATACAATTCTTCTTCAAAGTTAAAATATACTTAAAAACTTGAATAAAATTCTTGTTAAAATTTCACAAAAATTCAATAATTTATGAAATTTTTAATAAATTTCTTTAAAATAATTAAATTATTTTCAAAATAATAAAATTTTCACGTGTGTTCAATTATTTAATATACAAAATTTTTTGAAAAATATCAATTATTTAAAAAGATTTTTATAAAATTCGTCGCATGAATCAATTATTTAAAAAAAATTTAACAATGTTCTTTACAAGAATTGAATTATTTTTATAAATAATAAAATTCTTCACTGAAATTTAATTATTTTTAGAAAAATTTTAATAATATTTTTGGAAATTTTGAAAAATATAACGTTGAAACATTAAAACAAAAAGCTTGACAAAATTTAAATTTGTTTTAGAAATAATTAAATTCTTATCCAAAAAATCAATTATTTTCAAAAGTTAATATAAATTTTTTTGTAATGTTTTAATTTTTTTCAAAAATTTTCCTGAATTTAATGATGACCTGAATCTGGTATTTTAATATAATTTTCCAAAAGAATTCAATTATTTTTAACAAATTTGAATGAAATTCTACGCAAATATTTAAATCTTTTCATAAATAACAAAAGTGTCACTGGAATTCAATTATTTACGAAGATATTAAAATTGTTCACAAAAATTGAATTATTTAGAAAAATATTAGAATTGTACACAGAAATTCAATTATTTTCAAGTATTTCAATAAAATGGTTGGAAAGAAATAAATTATTTTAAAATAAGTTTAAATTTACCTTTTTTTTAATTATTTAATTATTCTTTTCAATTTTAATAACAATTTTCACAAAAATTCAATTATTTATTTAAATAATTCTTCGATGGAATTCAATTCTTAAAGATAAAGAACAAAATTATTCCAGAAAATTCTATTATTATTTAGGAGTTTGAATAAAATTCTTTGGAAAATAGGGTTATTTTCGTAATAATTTAATATTCATAACAAGAATTTAATTTTTTTGTTAATAAATTTTATCTTTGAAATTCAATTAAATAATAATTCATAATTAAATACAACACAGACTTCAAATTTTTTTTTTAAATTTGAATAAAATACTTAGTATTTATTCAATTGTTGTAATTATTGTCATGAGCCAAAATAAGTGAAACCGGCCACTTGAAAAATTTTTGTCTCCAATTTTCAAGTTATCTATGATTTTTGGTAGATATATGAGTACACTTTTTTCCCCTAAAGTTTTTTTCAAAAAAAAAATTTATTTTTGAAGTAATCAGGTGTTGAAGTTTTGGGTCGTTTTATTTTCATTTTATTATTACTTTGAAACAAATAAAGATAATTAAGTGAATTTTTTTAAAATTAAAGCTTAAAGTCTTTACTTTAAGGATTAAATAAAGCGATTGCTAAAAAATAAAAATTTATAATTGTTATTAACAATTCTTTTAAACAATTGCAAATTGAAGAATGTTCTCAATGTTTTTCAAAAATTAAATTACGATGTATTGATGCGTAAAACTCCAAGCATTAAAATAAAAAAAAGAAAAATCAGTAACCTTTAATATTATAGATATTGTGTAGATTTTTCTGAAAAAATGCAGGCAAAATTCGACTCGAGTAACTGGAAAAAGATAAAATTGCAAACGAATAAATAAGATCGTCTTTTGTTTTGTTAGAAACTTCACGTTTTCCAGCGGATTTTTATGATTAAAAGTCGATTTTCGCCTGCATTTTGTCAGAAAAATCTACATAATTTCTATAATATTGGAGGTTACTGATTTTTCTTTTTTTTATTTTAATGCTTAGAGTTTTACGCATTAATACATCGTAATTTAATTTTTGAAAAACATTGAGAACATTCTTCAATTTGCAATTGTTTAAAAGAATTGTTAATAACAATTATAAATTTTCATTTTTTAGCAATCGCTTTATTTAATCCTTAAAGTAAAGACTTTAAGCTTTAATTTTAAAAAAATTCACTTAATTATCTTTATTTGTTTCAAAGTAATAATAAAATGAAAATAAAACGACCCAAAACTTCAACACCTGATTACTTCAAAAATAAATTTTTTTTTTGAAAAAAACTTTAGGGGAAAAAAGTGTACTCATATATCTACCAAAAATCATAGATAACTTGAAAATTGGAGACAAAAATTTTTCAAGTGGCCGGTTTCACTTATTTTGGCTCTCATAAATAATAAAATTCATCGCAGGATTTCAATTATTTTTTATACAATTTTGCAGGAATTGCTCGAAAAATGTAATCATTGTTAAAAATTTAATTTGGTTACCTACTCGAAAAAATCAATTATTAAAGAAAATTGTTTTTTTTCAATTCTTTGCAAAAATTCAATTATTTCCAAAAATATTACATTTTTTAAACAGGAATTCAATTACTTTCAAATATTCAAATAAAATTATTTGATAGAAATCAATTATTTTTTAATAAAGTTTTAATTCAATTTTTTTAAAAATAAATTAATTATTATCTTAAACTTTAATAAACTTTTTCCTAAGAAATCAATTATTTATATAAATAATTCTTCGAAAGAAGTTAATTATGTTGAAAAGTAACAAAATTGTTTCCGAAAATTCAATTATTATGAGACATTTTAATAAAATTTATTGCAAAATTCAATTATTCTTATTAATAACAATATTCATCACAAAAGTTCAATTTTTTTTATAAGTTAGAAATTTCGTCTTGCAAATGCATTATTTAGAAAATTTCGAATAAAAAGTTTGAAAAAATTCAGTTATTTCTATAAATAATAATATAAAATACAACAGACATTTAATAAAATTATTGTCAAAAAGTAGTTATCCTTAAAAAAATTTCGTATTTAAATGATTTTAATTGTCTACTATTTTTATAAAATTTTCAAACTGTATTTAATTACTTAAACAATGCCTTGTAAAAATCCTCGTAAGAATTCAATTCTTTTCATAAATATTAACAATTTTTCAGGAATTCAATTATTTAAATTAGAATTTGCATAAAATGAGTCGAAAGAAATCTATTATTTAAATTTTTTGCAAAGGTTCTTCGCAAGAATTAAATTATTTTTATAAATATTTATATTGTTTAATGAATAAGAAAATTCGTTGCAGGAATTCAATTTATTATCGCAGGATAAAAAAAGTTAAGTGTTTTTTATGAAAATTAGGAAAAAGTCTGATAAATATAATATAGAATGGGATTTTTAATTTTTTGCAGTTTTATAAAGTGTCTAAATTGGATTTTTTTTTGTCTTCAAGTTTAATTTTTTGATAGCTGCTTTTTTTACTACTTTTTACATTCTCATAAAAAATATGAGAAAATCTTGTTTTAATTCAAAAGTAACTTTTTTAAAATTAATTATCGAGTGCGAAGTCTGTTATACGATAAAAAAACGATTTTTTAAATTTAAAGGATAAATAAAATAGCTACAACGAGACTTTTCTTCCATTTACCATCATGAAGTGTCTTTTTATCTGAAATTTTTCAAATTTCTGAAATGCTTTCCTTCAATCCGACTTGGTTAGAGAATTTCATTATTCAACTATGGTAACATTATTCTTGGACTTGGCACACACACACACACAAACACTCCATAATAGTGAATCATTGCGTGGTTATAGCATTGTCAGATTGTATCGATTCCTGAGCTTCAGGAATCGAGGAATCTTAGGCGCGACCTTTTTAAGGACGAAGTGAATGTTCCTCCTCTATATACCTATATAGATTCATGAACACGTGATTTTCATACTTAATTACAACTTTGCCTTTAACCTTTGCCTTAATTATAATAAATCAATGCTAATTAAACAATTAACGTTTTAATTACACTTTCTATTTTACATATAGACACAGACACACTCTCCCAATTAAATCTTAAATGATGGACAATTTTTTTAAACAATTCTTTAATAAATTTAGGACAATTTTTTTATTTTTAAATATATTTTGAAGGAAGAACAGAGTTACTACAGATAATTAATAATTAATTAATAATAATAATAATAATAATAATAATAATATTTACTGTTATAATTTGTTTTCTGTTACAGTGAAAAAAAAATTTTTATAAATAAAATAAAGTAATAAATAATAATAAATAAAATAGTAAATAAACTAATTAATTGACTATTATCAATTAAATATTTACTTGAACAGGGTTGCCACAGGTCAGGGGATTCAGGGAAAAGTCAGGAAAATAATAAAATACTTCATTGCAATTCAATTATTTTTCAAAATTTTAATAAAATTCTTGACAAAATTCCACAAGAATTCAATTATTCAATTTTTAATAAATTTCTTCAAAATAATTCAATTATTTTCATAAGTAGTAATAAAATTTTTCACAGGAATTCAATTATTTAAAATACAAAATTTAATAAAATTTTTCAAAAAATATCAATTATATATAAATATTTTTATAAATAATAAAATTATTCACCAAAATTCAATTTTTTTTAATAAACTTAAATAAAATTCGTTGTAAGAATTCAATTATTTTTATAAACTTGAATAATATTCACTGAAAGAATTAAATTATTTTCAAAATTAATAAAATTTTTCGCAAAAATTCAATTATTTTCAAAAACTCAAAAAAAAAAATATTTTAAAAATTTCAATTATATTTATAAATAATAAAATACTTCATTAAAATTCAATTATTTATAAAAGTTTTAATAAAATTCTTAACAAAATTCCACAAGAATTCAATTATTCAATTTTTAATAAATTTCTTCAAAATAATTCAATTATTTTCATAAGTAGTAATTAAATTTTTCACAGGAATTCAATTATTTAAAATACAAAATTTTATAAAATTATTCGAAAAATATCAATTATATATAAATATTTTTATAAATAATAAAATTATTCACCAAAATTCAATTACTTTTATAAACTTAAATAAAATTCGTTGTAAGAATTCAATTATTTTTATTCAATGTTTAAGAAATTTCTTCAAAATACCATTATTTTCATAGGTAATAAAATTTTCACAGGAATTAAATTATTTAAAATACAAAATTTTATAAAATTATTCGAAAAATATAAATTATTTAAAAAATTCTTTGTAAGAATTCAATTATTTATATAAATAATAAAATTCTTCACATAAATACAGTTATTTTTATAAATTTGAATAAAATTCGTTGGAAGAATTAAAATAATTTTAAAATGTAATAAAATTCTTTACAGAAATCCAATTGTGTTCGAAAATTAAAAAAAAAAAATTTTTGTTATAATTTCAAGTAAATTTATAAATAATAAAATTCTCCTCCAAAATTCAATTATTTTATGGAAATTTTAAGAAAATTTAAATTATTTTCATAAGTAATAAAACTCATCGCAGGATTTTAATGGTTTTTTATACAATATATATATTTAATCAAATTCCTCGAAAATTGTAATTATTCTTAGAAATTTTATCAACATTTGTCAAATTTAATTCATATATTTAAAAATTCATTGATAAAATTCTTTATGAGAATTAAATTTTAGCAAAGAACATTCTATTATTCAATAAATTATTTATTTTTTAATTTAAATTATTGAATTTTTGTAGAATTTTCTAATAAAAATTGATTTAAAAATTAATTAATTGATTAACGAATAATCCTTTTATTATTATTTATGAAAGTAATTGAATTATTGCCACGAATTTTATTACATTTTTTAAAAATAATTTAATTTTTTTGAGAAATTTTACTGCTTGTAAAAATAATTAACCTATTCTGAAAAATGTTTTGTAATAATATTCTTATAAGTTGTTTAATTTAAAAAGGTTTGAATTTGAATGTTTTGAAGAATTTCAATTTCTACAGAAAAATAATAATGATTAAATATTTATTTAACAAAGAAGTTATTGATGTTTTTGAATAATTCTATAATTAATGAAATTTGTAAATAAATGTAATAGAACATTTTTTCTTGATTATCTAATAATTATTAGAGTGAATCAGAATATTCTTTAGGGTCAGGGAAAAAGTGAAATTTTTGTCTGGAAATCAGGGAAAAATCAGGGAAAAATAAAATAAATATTTGTGGCAACCCTGTTGAATCAGATATAATATTTATTGGTGGCAATTAAATTTTATTTGAACCAATAATTTCAGTATTTGAAGTAAATATGAACTGAACCATTTAACTGACTCAATAAAAAATTATTTGATTATTGATTCAATTAAATATTCACTGAAAAAAATGTTTTTTAAATTCAAAAATAAGTAGTCAACCAAAAAAATATGTTTGGATCAAACATATTTTATAATTGAATTGAAGATTGAATTAAACATAATTTTTATTGAATCAAATTTATTATGTATTGAATCAAAATTATTAAGTTTAATTCAAAGATAATTTTTTGGTTGACTGTATAACAAAGATAATTAATTAATTATGTTTGATTTAAATATATTGTTTTGCCAGTGAATATTATAATTTATTTGAATAATATAAATTTTGTTTGTGTAATTTTCTTGCTATTTGAAAATAACAGTTAAAATTTGTATATATAAAGAGGTCGCGAATTGGAAACAATAATTTTATTGGAGAAAACAAGTTTTTGCAATTTTATTTCATGTAAATAATACGTATATATTATTGGAATATATATCGGACTAGAATGAATGAATATGATTTTGTTGTTGTCATTGTCTGATGCACAATAAACCACAAACTGTAGTGACTTTGCTGTACTAGATATAGCGTTTGCTTGATCTCTTTTCAACGTCGACCCTGTCTCGAGGACATAATATGTGGGCAAGTAACGCCTTGGAAAATGTCAAACTCACTTTAGAGATTCGCGGCATGTAAACAGACAACTTAAAAATTTTTACCTCAGGGACGCCTTGTTTGTTTAAACATTTTCTTTTTTTTTCACGTCAAAAAGGATAAATGATAAGGGTGATAGGAAAAATAAATATAATTATTATAATTACGTGTAAAATAATTTAAATGATAATAATAATAATTATTATTATTATTATTTAAATTATTTAATTTAATTTAATTTATTTTTAGTATAAAAGAAATGTAATTTATATGTTGTGATAATAATAAATTTTTATTATTATTACAATATATTAAATTGTAATAGAAATTTTATATTTTGAGGTGAAAAAAATTTATTACATTTAAATAACCATTTGTCAATTTTCAAATAGTAAATATTTACCTGAATCTAACGATTTTTAGGTCCATTAAATAATGTCAGTCAATTAAATGGTATTTGTTATCAAATACTGAAATTTATTATTGGTTACGAAAAAAAAATTAATTGATTCAAAAAAATTTATTTACTTCAAGTAACTATTTATTTTACAATAGACAAAAAAATTTTAATTGTTTGAATAAACGAAAAAATAATTTGAATCAAATTATTTATTGGTCTAAATTAAAATAATTATTCTCAATTCTAGTTTTACTAATTGTAAGTTAAAAAATTAATTAAGAAAATTAATTAGGAAATATTATAGTTTGGAAAAATTTCTATCGTTTCTGCTTTCAGTAGAAAATATATTTTCAATACATTTTTCATGATTGTTGAATAGGAAAAAAAAATGATGTTTATTCAAGCATCGCTTAATTGAACGTTGATCTAACGGCTTTTGTGTTGATCGCTCTTCTTTATTGCGACAACAAAGACGTCTGGTTCACCTACTTTTTACACTAATTATGTTATCCTCATTCACAAATATAATTCAGACAAGAATATTTATCAACACTTTCGTAAAACTCGTCCTTTATCGTTTATACTTTTGTTATTTTTGATTCAATGATTAAGAAAAAAATTTTTTTATTCCGTCAACATAGAGACTTTCGAAATAAGGGACAGAAGTTAATTTAATTTTAAAGTAAAATTTGAATAAGAAAATAATTTTTTTTTCTTTTGGAAAATGTTTTCTTAACTCTACGACTATTACTCGACTATTTTTAGAGTTGGAAAAATTTTTATTTTTTGTGATTATTAATATTTTACTAGTTTATTAAATTTTTTTAATTTTTCCTTGTAATAATTATTAATTATTATATTAATTATATTAATTGGTGTAATTATTATATTATTAATTAATATAATTAATGTATTATTAATTAATAAAATTAATATATTATTAATTAATAAAATTAATATATTATTAATTAATATAACTTTTTACTAAATAATAAAAAATATTTCAATTTTAATATTATAGAGATGCAGAGAGGAGAATTTGATTGCTTGTTATAGAGAATATATAATTATTGTAGTTATTTAATCTCTATGTGTAGAATGCTTTTAGCGATTTAACTATCAGGTTTTCACACTCTAAGCTGATTTGCATATTAATTTTAATAGAATATTGATTTACGTTTTTTTCTAATATATAGTAATCTCAAATTATTGAATAATTAAAGCTTTGAAGTTTAATATTGAAATTAGTTTATAATCTTAAACGGTAATTTTGTTGGCCACATTAATTATTCATATTTATTATGGTCAAAGTGCTATTACTAATCGTCAATAATTAACTAAACACTTAATTACCTCATCAAATAGCAAAATGTATATAATTAAATGCAGATCATTTTGTTAACTGTCAATTAAAAGTGAAAGTAAAATTAGTATTTTGTTATACAAAATGTATATTATTTCATCGTCGCGATCAACTGGGGATTTATTTGCAAAATTCTAAAAACCCCCTCTGAAAATTATAAAGACTAAAAAATTATTTATTTAATTAATTGTTATATATGATTAATAAATAATAATAATATAATATAATTATTAATAAAATATTTTTTTGTATAATAGTATAATAATAATATAATATTAATAATAATTATAATATATTATTTATTATATTATTTTTTATTATTATTTTTATTAATATTTTTATTTTTATTGTTATTTTTATTATTATTAATTGCCGAGTTAGTAGTTAGTAAAAGAATTAGGCAAATTATATTTGATTTAGCAGTTAATGTTGAAAAAAAAAATTTGTCAGATTATCTTTTTGTAGAAATAAGAAATTAGTTATTTTTCGAAGTTAGACGATCATTCTTTGAGAATATAGGATAAAATTTGTGAATGTCGTTATTTGTTTTCTTTTATGGGATGACGACATTAAAATGAAGATACTTTAGAGATGAAACGACAAACGGCAACATCGTTATTTATCCTTATCTGAATCCCTTCGAATGGGACGTCAAACCGCTAGCCACATCAAGCTCTTTGAAGGCTTCTTCATTTTTTATTTTATACCAAACTAACGACCACGCTTTCCGCTATATATTGACGTTCAGTGGACGCAAATGCAGGTGTAGTGTGCTGAATCAGTCGACTCTAATTTTGTCATCTTGTCATGCAATTATAAAATGCTATTTAAACGTCTTGACATCCTATATCGAAATTCTTATCAATTTGGACCGTATATACAACTTTTTCTTCTAAATATTTATACTTCATATTATACGTAAAATATATTTATTATAATATGTAGGCCACATCTGTTTGAAAAAATAATTTACACCTTTTTTTTGCACCTTTCTCGCTCGTGTTTCTTTAAATTTAAATCATTAAAGATTTATTTTTGATTATTATTTTTTATTATTCAGAAACTAATTCTAAGGCGAATAGTTAGCTTATTGATATTATTGTAAAATCAAACATTGTTTAAATTAATAAAAAATAAATTTGAGTTCAAAAGTGTTTGGAAATTACAGAGTTGCTACGGTTTGGGACTAATTCTTAAAAAATTCTGATAATTAGAATATTTTATTTCAACTTCTAAGAAATATTTAACACCATTCGCCATTTAGCAGACAATCAAAATTTGAAAAGAAAATTATTTCTATCAATTTTGAATAATTCTGTCATCGGCAAATCACCTGATTTTTAGATTACTTTTGTTAGCTTGGAAATTTTAGAAAAAGTCAGGGAATTTTGATCGAAATCCTGGAAAATTGTTGTTTTCTAATTGTATTTATTTTTGAAATTTAATTTCTCATAAATATTTAAAAATTCAATTTTAAAAGAGTTGCGTTTACATTTTTTATAGTTAAAGGAACTTAAAAATATTTTCATTCGAAGTTTTGTAAAATTTCAATTTTAAATGAATTTGATTAGAAATTTTTAGAAACTTATAATTTAAAAAAATTTTAACATCTAAAATTGTTCTGAAATTAGTTACTTTTTTAAATATACATTAAATTTATTTCGTAAAATATTGGATTTATAGAAGAATTTTAGTTAAAAACACTAAAACAAATTTAATTTCTGCAGCAATTTGTTAATATTGCGGAAAATCAATTGTTTTTAAAGGTAGTGAAATTCTTTTGAGAAATTCAATTATTTTATTTTTTTATTTATTTTTTAAAAGAAATAAATTATTTTCCAAAAATTTTCAAATTCTTTTGTAACCATTCAAGTTTTTTCAAAATAACATTAATAAAATTCTTCGTAGAAAATCAAACTATGTTGAAAAATTTACAAAAATTTAAATAAAATTTCAATTATTTTTGTAAATAATACAATTGTTCCCCGATATTAAAGTATTTGGAAATTTGTTAATAAAATTCTTGGCAGAATTTCAATTATTTTTAATATATTTTGTAAAATTCGTATCATCAAATTTTTTCGAAAAACTAAAGTTATTTTTAAAAATTGAATTAAAGGTTTTTAAGAGAATTCAATTACTGTTGAAATTTTTAGAATTAATTAAATTTTGCAAAAGGTTTCAAATTAAATTCTTTGAAAATTTGAATTTTTTTTACTTTTAACGAACACATGTGTAGAATTAATTTATTTTTAAAAAGTTGATTTGCTACTTTTTTACTGTAACTTCTTCAAAAATTATTTTCATCATTACAATTATTTTTTTTTAAATTTTTAACTAAAAAATAATTTATTGAATAATTCAATTTTTCTTATGTATAGTTCAATTCAGGTAAAGAATTAATAGAATTCTTTCTATTGAATTAAAATTACAATTGTATTAAAAATAGATTGAAATTTTACCAAAAACTTTATTAAAAGTTGTGTAAATAATTAAATTTTTATGAAGAATTTTATTATTTATAAAGATAACTGAATTTTTGACGCAAAATTAATTATTTTTGAAAAAATGTTTAATATTTTCTTTTTTTAGAGAAATTTAATTAAAATTGTTTCATAAATAATTGAAATACTGCAGTGGATTTTTTTATTTATAAAAATAATTAAATTTCTAAAAAGAAATGGATTTCTTATGACAGCAATTGAATTATTGTGAAGAATTTAACAATTTCTAAAATAATTACATTTTTCGAAAAAAATTCTGCGACGAATTTTACTGTTTTAGAAAATAATTGAATTCCTAAAAAGCAATTTATTATTTAGAAACATAATGGAATATCTGCAAAAAAAATGTTATGAAAATAAGTAATTGAATTATTGCAAAGAAATTTATAGAAAACATTTTGTAAATTGCAAAGAATTTTACTACTTTTGAATTATTGAAATGAATTTTATAAAATAAATCGGTAAATAATTCAATTGCTGTGAAATTTGTATTATTTTACGAAAATAATTAAAAGTTTGCGTTAAAATTTAATTCAATTTTTTTTTAAATAATTGAACCCTTTGAGAGAATTTTATTAAAATATTCGATAATGAAAATCATTGCATTGAAGAAATTTTTATTTAATAATTGAAATTTTCTAAGAATTCAAATATATTTTTTGGAAATAATTGAATTTTGGACAAAAATATTTTGCTATTTCACTTTATAACTATTCTCATATTTTGCTATTTATAAAGATAATAATTGAAATCTTGAAAAGAGGATTTTTAAGAAATTTTGAAAATAATTGATTTCTTGTAATAATTGATGAATATTGTTATTTATGAAAATAATATTTTCTGAAAATTTCTTGATAAAGAATTGAATTTTTTTGTTAAAATTTTTCAAAAAATAGTAAATATTTCAAAATTCAAATATATTTAAAAACTTGAATAAAATTCTTGTTAAAATTTCACAGAAATTCAATAATTTATGAAATTTTTAATAAATTTCTTTGAAATAATTTAATTATTTTCATAAATTATAAAATTTTCACTTGAGTTCAATTATTTAATATACAAAATTTTATAAATATTTTTGAAAAATATTAATTATTTAAAAAGATTTTTATAAAATTCGTCGCTTGAAACAATTATTTAAAAAAAATTTTAACAAAGTTCTTTACAAGAATTAAATTATTTTTATAAATAATAAAATTCATCACCGAAATTCAATTATTTTAGAAAAATTTTAATAACATTTTTGGAATTTTTTTAAAATTATTTTCATGAATAATAAAACTTATCGCAGGATTTTAATTAATTTTGGATACAATATTTTAAACAAATTCTTTGAAAAATGTAATTGTTCTTAAAAATTTTATTAAAATTTGTCAAAAGAATTCAATTTTAAGAAACATTCAATTATTCAATAAATTATTTATTTTTCAATTTAAATAATTAAATTTTTCTAGAATTTCCTAATAAAAATTGATTAAAAAATGACAATAACCGAATAATCGATTTATTGTTTATGAGAATAATTGAATTATTGCAACGAATTTTATTACAATTTTTTTCAAGTAATTAATTTTTTTTGAGTGAATTTACTACTTTTAAAAGTAATTGAATTCTTGCGAAGGATTTTATTAGGATTTTTGTAAATAATTAAATTTTTGTTCAAAAATTTGATGGTTATTTAAATTATAACAAATCATGAAGAAGGTGATCGGCTTTTTATGTTTTGTAATAATATTCTTATAAATTGTTGAGTTTCAAAAAGGTTTGAATTTGAATGTTCTGAAGAATTTTAATTCCTGTGGAAAAGTAATAATTAAATATTTATTTAAAAATTTAGTTATTGATGTTTGTGAATAATTTTACAATTAATGAAATTTGTAAATAAATTTAATAGAACATTTTTTTGGAGTATCTAATATTTTTTTGAGTATATAATATTTTTTATAGTGAACCAGAATATTTTTTATGATCAGGGAAAAAGTGAGAATTTTGTCTGGAAATCAGGGAAAAGTCAGGGAAGAATGAAATTAAATATTTGTGGCAATCCTGAAATAGTAATTAAATATTTATTTTTAAAATTAAGTTATTTATGTTTTCGAAGAAGTTTCTAATTAATAATAAATGTTTTAGAAACCGGGAATAATTTTCTTTTTTATTTTTATAAAAAAATTAAAAAAAAAAAATAAAAAATAATAGAACATTATTATATAATATTATATTATTATTATTATTATTATTATTATTATTATTTTTATTATTATTATTATATTATTATATTATTATTATTTTTTTTTCTTTTTTATTTTTATTAATTTTTTTATTTATTTATTTTTTTTTTATCTGGATAATCTGGAAAAGTCTGGGATTTGGAAAAGAGCAAAAGCATGGTAACCCTGGCCAAATCAAAAGCAGAAAATATTTCATATAAAGTATTGCTGTACAGAGGGAAAACCATTCGAAGAAATGAAGACCAACTTTTCAGGAGGTAAACAATCGTATAGCAGGAAAAAAGGGGGAAAAAATTGCGATTCACAGCTAACGGGTTGAAAAGTAGCGAGTGAGTTTTTGTCTTTTTGCGACACTGAGCTGGTAATTGGACGCTGAAGAAAGAAACGATTGGCGCGTCATTGTGTGCTGTATAAATACAGTAATTACAAGACTAGCTTCGAGTTGCAGTAACTAGGAAGGTTAGAAAACAACAGAAAACAAACGAACGAACGAGCGAACGCGCCAGGTCTTAAGGATAGCGATATAATAATTGATAAACAATGTGGAATGCAGGCTCCACATTCGTGGTCAGGTTGCTTCCTGGTCGCGTGGGCGACACCATATAGTCTATATATGTATGTTTGTGTACGTATATGTTTCTTCAGATCACGATACGATATAACTCACACACATTTATTTATATATATATCTATATGTTTATACCGAAACAAATTCCACATAGGGATAATTCTAAACTTTCTACAGCTATTTATTTTATTATTGTTTTCAATCTCCTTTGCATAATATGACAGTGGTCAAACACCCGCTAAACTGAACTCATAAATACCAACTTGAATTACATAAAAAAAAAAATTTTTTTCGCTTCAAATGTATATCCTAGACGAGATAAGACAAGGCGCGTTTGATTTTATTTGTTTTCGAATCATCGGAAAAATGGAAAATTTTAGATGAAAGTTTCGATTAAAAGTTAGTAATTTTACTAACTGGTTTTTAAAGGAGCTTTTTTCCTTTGTTAAAAAATTTCTAACTGCTGTAAATAATATAGTTCAATACTAGAAAAAGGGCACAGGGTTGCCACGTAACCTGAAAATAAACAGAAATACCTGTAAATGTCAGGGAATTTTATAAAAATTAAAAAAAAACTTTCAAAAGTCAGGAAATTTGGATCGAAATTCTGAAAAATTGTAGATTTTTAATTGTATTTAATATTTATTCTTGAAATCTAATTTTACTTCAATATTCAAATCAATTATTTTCAAAAGTAATATAATTCTTCGCAAAAATCCAGTTGTGTTTGAAAATTTACAAAAATTCTTGTCAAAACTACAAATTTTCATTTAAAATTTAAATTGTCTTTAAAAATTAAAAAAAAAAATTTCTCTTCAAAATTCAATACTTTTTAAAAACTTTAATAAAATTTTTTTCAAATTTGTCTTTTGACAATAAATAATAATAATAATAATAATAATAATAATAATAATAATAATAATAATAATAATAATAATAATAATAATAATAACATTAGTTATGTTTTATAGTAAAAAATAAAATAATTAAATTTTGATAAAATTCTTCATGAAAATTCAATTTTAAGAAACAATTATTATTTAATAAATTGTTTATTTTTATAGTTAAATAATTCATTTCTTGTGGAATTTTCTAATAAATATTGATTGAAAAACAAAATTTCAGTTAAAATTTTTGATAATAATTGAATATCATATTTAAAAATATTTATTTATAAAAAAAATTCTACTGCTAATTCTTCTGCTTTAAGTCTGAAAAAGTCAGTTAAAAAAGGACGAATAGTTATAAGATTTTTCGATATAATATGGAGAATTTAGAGAAATTACAAAATATAATTGCAGAAATTCAAATATTTTCAAAAGTAATAAAATTCTTTACAGAAATTCAATTACATTCAAAATTTTTGAAAAATTCTCGTGAAAATTTCAATTATCTTTATAAACAAAAAAATTTGTAGAAATCTTAATACAATTCTGGACAAAATTTCAGTTATTTTCATAAAATAATAATTTTATAATTTTACAGGAATTCAACTTGTTAGTTGTTACAAATTTTTTTAATAAATTTCTACACAAGAATTCAATTATTTTCATAAGTAATAAAAATTTCACAAGAATTCAATTTCATTAAAAAATTTAAAGTTAATAAAATTCTTTATTAAAATTAAACTATTTTTAAAAATTTCTTACAAAACTTTGTCAAGATTTCAATTATAATCTTTATAAGTAGTAAAATTTTTCGTCAAAATTTACATATTTCTAAAAAATATATTCAAATTCTTAGAAAATTTTAATTATTTTCAAAAACTTTCCTCAATTCAATGATTTTCAATATCTATGAATTTAATAAAATTTTCCCAAAGAATTCAATTATTTAAATAAAATTTTAATAAAATTTTACGCAAACATTTAATTATTTTCATAACATAATACAAATTTTACAAAAATTCAATTTATTTACAGATTTTTTTTTATAAATTTGTTTTCAACAATTCAATTATTTTTGAAAATAATACACTTTTTTTGAGGAATTAATTTATTTTCGCAAATAACAAAATTTATTGCAGAATATTATTATTTTTTTAATTTAATTTTAATCAAATTCCTTGTAAAATGTAATTATTCTTAAAAATTTTACTAAAATTGGTCAAAAGAATTCAGGTACTTGAAATTTTTAAAAAACATTCAAATATTCAATAAATTTTTTTTTTAATTAAATAATTGAATTCTAGTAGAATTTTCTAAAAAAAAATTTATTTAAAAATGAATGTCATTTAAAATAATGTTAGATAATAATTTAATAGGTATTAAAAAGTATAGCGTGAATTTTTAAAAATAATTGAATATTGAAATTAATTTTTCTGAAAAAGGTTAATTAAATTTTTTTATATTATTTGAAGTTTTTCTTTTCTATTATATTTAATTAAAGAATTTTCAAATAATCGTAAAATTCTTTATGAAAATTCAATCTTAAGAAACATTTCATTATTATTTAATAAATTGTTTATTTTTATAGTTAAATATTTGTTTTCATGTCGAATTTTCTAATAAATATTGATTTAAAAATAAATTTCAGTTAAAATTTCGGATTATAATTGAATATCATATTAAAAAAAATTTTTTTATTAAAAAATTCTACGAGAATTCATTTCTTTAACTCTAAAAATAAACATTTTATCAAATACTTGAACTTTATAAATAAATTATTTAAATAATAATTGAATGCTTTTAAAAAATTTTAATAAATTTTATTTAAATAATTGCATTTTTTGAGAAATTCGATGAAAATTTTGTATATTAAGAATAATTGAAATTCTGACAAGAATTTTATTAAAATTGTTGAAAACAATTTAATTTTGAAGAAAATTTTTTACTTTTTTTGAAAATAATTTAAATTTTGACTGGAATTTTTGGCAATTTTTTAACATAATTATATTTTTGCGAAGAATTACTTTATCCTTGGAAAATAATTGAGTTCTTGAAACTAATTTTATTAAATCTCTTTTTTTCAATAATTTGTTTTCAGTGAAATTTTATTGAAATTGAAATAGAAGACATTGAAAATAATTGAAGTTTGAAAAATTTTTTAAATTAACTAAATTTCTACGAAGAATTTATTAAATTTTTTTTTTTAAATTGAATTGTCACATTAGAATTTCATTGGAATTTTTGAAAATAATTGAATTCTTTGAGAAAAAATAATAATTAAATATTTACTGAAAAATGAAGTTATTGATGTTTAAATAAGTTTATAATTAATAATAAATATTTAAGGTGAAAGAATTTAACAACTATTCAACAATTATTATTGAATAATTGTTAAGTTCTTTCATCTTTAATATTAATACTACCGAATGATAAATTCACTTTCTTCAATAATAAATGTTGGTTTAGAAACCGGAAATAATTCCATTTTTTGAATCTGGAAAACCTGGAAAAGTCAGGGAATTTGAAAAGAGCAAAAGCGTAGCAACCTTGAAAGGGGAACATTTTTTATTAATTTTTAAATCTTTCTAAATTTTTTAATTTCTTAAATTTTTACGGTGTAAACTTTCTACGGCTTTTACGCGAATTTATTTCATTAGATGCAGAATTAAAATTTAGAAATTGAGTAACATGAAAGGTCGCAGAATGTAACTGTTTCAATATTGATTGTGGAGAAAGCTTAATGGTCAAAATTGTTATGTTTGCGTTTATCTACTTTTTTTTTTTGAAAAAAAAGAATAATATAACTTGTAGCTATACAGATGTAGAAAAAGGAAAAAATTGAAACGAAGGGAAATATAATTTGTTGGGAATAAAATCTTTGAGATGTAAAATGCTGACGTTAATGCTAGTTTACCGTCACACGGGTGAAATATTCCTGGTAACTTGACCGATAATTTACAGTGCGCACACAAAATGCTCCGAGCTGTCATTTTAAGTCACGTATATGTTTGTGTGTGAGTGTTGTACATAAGGGAAGTCGTCTCTCGTTGAACTTCGCAATAGGTGTTGCAAAGGTTGTAAATTACATATACTCTACATTGACGTTACTCTCTCCCTTATACACACTGTGAAATTCATTTACAAAAGACTCCGTGACTTTGCATAATTTTACAATATCTCATACAGTTCAATTTCTCCTTGGAAAGAATCATTTTTTTAAAACAATTTTTGAGTATTCGTACGATTATCGTTGAAGAAGGTTGGTTTTTAGTTTGAAAATTAAAATTAAAATTAAAAAATTAAATTAATTAAAATTAATTAAAATTTTTTTCCAAATTTTTGGCGGTTTGAATTTTTGTTATTCATGATTGTTTCGAATATTGATTTAATTTAGTCTTTTGTTGGGAGAATTATTTTTTTACCACGTTGTTGATTGCTTGCAGATTGATAAAATAACCATTATTTTCCTAGGGCAATAATGAACATTTTTTTGTCTTGCTCACGAGTGAATAAAGTATTAATTTTTGCCCTAGGGCAATAATAAACAAAAACAACTTTTTGTCTTGTTCACAGATTAATAAAGTATTCGTTATTACACTAGGGTAGTAATGGTCAATGCTCATTATTACCCTAGGGCAATAATCAACACTTTATTGGCCTTAGTAAATGTTTTTTTTCTTTTTATTTGAAATAGTGAATTTAATTTTTGTGTTTCTAATTTTTTTTTCATTTCTTTCTAGGTCTAACATGGAGGTTAATAAACACGACGATTGTAAGTGTTAACTTTTTTTTCATTTTAAGTTGTAATTTTATTTTTTGATTTTCTAATTTGTTTCTAATTTATTTATTTTAGGTCAAGGAAGAAATCAGGGTTAAAAATTAAAAATGCCAATTAAGCAGTTTCGGACGTCGAAGGAAGTGCTGGAACCTGGAAAATACAAAAGTTGACGACAAAGAAAATGGTGAGTTTTTATATTTTCTTTCTCTGCTTTATTTTACTTTACAAAATTTGCCGCTGATTTGAGGTCGTGGAAAATAGTTAAATAATAGTTAAATAATAGATAAAATAATAAATAAAATAATAAATAAAATAATAATAATAAAATAATAAATAAAATAATAAATAAAATAATAATAATAATATAATAATAAATAAAATAATAAATAAAATAATAAATAAAATAATAAATAAAATAATAATAATATAATAATAAATAAAATAATAATAATAAAATAATAAATAAAATAATAAATAAAATAATAAATATAATAATAATAATAATAATAATAAATAGTGAAAAAATAAAATAAATAATTCAAATGAAAGTAGTTAAAAATATATTTAGTAGCTATTTGTATTTAGTGATTAAAATTAGAAAGAATACTTGACGATTTTTGAAGAAAGACTTATTAAATTCGATTCTGTACGAGAAGCAAATAATAATGAGTGGTTCATGCAGTAGATAAACTCGATTTTGGTCAGGCAGCTCGAAGAGAATTCCCCTTCCTCTGTATAATATTGGATTAGCATGATCATGGAAGCAGTGGGGTTATTCAATGTCGTGATCTTAGGATCAAAGTCGCGATTATAGTGATCTAGCTGAGTAGATCGGTTGACCAAGATCACCCTTTGCCTTCTGTGCGATTTATTTTCGTCGTTCTCCACGTACTGTTACTCGATACTTTTATAAAACATGCTCCGAAAACGAAATTAAAATTTGCTTTTACAATTTTTTTTTATCAACTTTGATTTCTCAACGTGATTGACGTTTAGAAATTTTGTTCATCCACAAATTTATTTTACAGTATTTGAAAAATTTTTTATTCCTTTACAAAATTAAAAAAAAAATTGTGTTTACAATATTTCAAAAAAAAAATTAGTTAACTTTTTATTTTTACTCAATAAATTAGTAATAATTTTGACTTTACCTAGAGTATTCAAATTTTTTCCGTCCGCCATATTGGACCCGCCATTTTGGATTTCGTAAAACTGACGTAAAACAGTGAGGGCTCGAACTAAGTCCGTAAACATTCGTAAATTTTGCTTAAAGTTCTCAAAAAATCCATTAAGTTTTAATTTCCTTTAAAACACTCGTCAAAATTTTAATTATCTTTATAAATAATATACAATTTTCAAAAATTTTAATATACAATTCTTGACAAAATTTTAATTATTTTCAAAAATTTTTCTCAATTGAATGCTTTGAAACATCTACTATCTACTATTTTAATAAAACATTACAAAAGAATTCAATTACTTTTTCAAAATAATAATAATGACTCTTTAGTAAAACTAAATTATATATAAACATTTTTTTTAATCTTCGACAAAAAATTTAATTTACTACCTTTATGAATAACAAAATTATTCACAAAAATTCAATTCTTTCTAAATAATTATACATTGAAATTCTTAGAAAAATTTTTATTATTTGAAACAAATATTTTAATAAAAAATAAAATATTTTAATAAAATTCTACCCAAAACATTAATTATTTTCATACAAAATAATAAAAATTTACAAAAATACAATTATTTACGGATTTTTTTGTATAAATTTCTACATAAGAATTCAATTATTTTCATAAATAATAAAAAATTTACGGGAATTCAATTATATTTAATTAATAAATTCTTTGGTAAAATTAAATTATTTTCAAACCTTTTTTTTTGAAATTGGCAAAATTTTCATTATTATCTTTATAAATAACAAAATTTTTCGATAAAATTCAATTATTTCTAATTATTATATTGAAATTCTTAAAAAAAATTGCATTATTATTTTTATAAATAACAATATTCATCACAAAAATTCAATTATTTTAAAAAATTTCTTAAAAATCCTCTAAGATTTCAATTATTAGCTTTATAAGTAGCAAAATATTTTTGTCCAAAATTCAATTATTTCCAGAAAATATATTTGAATTCTTAGAAAATTTCAATTATTTAAAAAAACTTTCCCAAAAAAGATTTTCAATATCTAATATTTTAATAAAATTTTACCAAAAAATTCAATTATTAAAAAAAAAAATTGATTTAAATTTTACGCAAACATTTAATTATTTTCGTAAAATAATAAAATTTTTTACAGCAATTCAATTATTTACTGACTTTTTGTAATAAATTTCTTTTCAATAATTCAATTATATTCATGAATGATAATATTTTTATAAGATTCAATTATTCTCGAAAATAATAAAATTATTCTTAAAAATTCATATATTTTCGTGAATAACAAAACTTATGGTAGAATTTCAATTATTTTTAGCACAATTTTAATCGAATTTCTCGTAAATTACCATTTTTTTAACCAATTTTACTAAAATTCGTTAAAACAATTTAATTATTTAAAATTTTTTTAAAATTCTTTTTGAGAATTTAATTTTAAGAAACATTGAATTATTTAAGAAATTATTTTTTTTTGTATTTAAATAGCAGAATTCTAAATGAATTTTCTGAAAAGAAAATTATTGATAAATGATTATCATTTGCAATTTTAGATACTTGAATTTTAAAAACAATATAACGAGAATTTTTAGAAAGAATTGAATTTTGAAATATTTGAAATTAATTTTCTTTTTGAAAAAGGTTAATTGCATTTTTTAATATTATTTAAAGATTTTATATTCTGACACATATAATTGAAGCATTTCCAAGCAATCGTAATTTTTGGTAAAATTAAATTGTAAAATGTAAAATTGTAAGCTAATGAATTTGAAAATTCTCAAAGGACTTTTTCGAAAATTATTAAAAAATAATTGATTTAAAGAGGAATTTTAGTTAAAAACTCTAGAAAATAATGAGATGAATAATTTTTAACGTTCGAGATCTTTTATGAGATATATTAAATAAAACGAAAACATTTGGACAATGAATGTATATAATTATTTTTTTAATTTATTTTTATTTTAAATGATGAAAATAATTTTGAAGAAGTACAATATTCTTTTAATATAATATAATTATATTTGTCCTCAGAACTATCTGGACTTTTTATTTGACATAAATAAAACATTTATTTGAGTCAAATAAAATTTTATTTAAACCAAAGAAAATTTATTTAAAACATATAAAAAGTTTTTAGTTTACAGTTGATTCTGACTTGTGAGATAAATAAACCATTTCTCTGGGTGTAATTATTAAAAAACATGAAGAAATAGATTTTCATGTTTTATAGTTGTTAAAAATTTGATTATATAGCTTTTAATAAAAAATTTTCTCTTAATTTTTCGGACTGGTTACGTTTTACATTTCATTTAGAGAAGAATTTTAGTTAAAAATTCTAGAAAATAATGAGTAAAATAATAATTTTTAACGTTAGTTGGTACGTAATTTTTCATTTTTTGTGCGTAAAGTCCGTCTTTTTTAAAATTCTTTCACTGGTTCGAGCCCTGAAAACAATGGAATTCGGGCTTAAAAGGGTACGAAAAAATATTTCATTTAATTTAACGTTTTAAGTTTGAATTAAATTTCAAGCAAAAAATATAGAAATTAATTCAGTTCTGAAAATAAGTTTGATTTTGATTTAAATATGGGGCAAAATTTCTCAAGTGTACCAATGTCAAAATTGCAAGTTGTTAGATCGGGCTAATATTTTCCCAGTATTTAGTACTATGCATGAGTACTTCAACCACCAAGTATTATGAAATTTTATAAAAAATTGTAGAGGGGGGAGGGGGTTGAAGATTTTGGATAAGTATCAACAGTGATTTTTCTAAAAAATCGTAGCTTCTATATAATGAAGTAAAAAAAATTTTGACCCATATGTTTTTTGTAGGGTTTTTCCTGCTCTTTCAAATGGTGCAAAAATTTTTTTTTTAAATTCAAAATTTAACCCTTTTTTTTGAAAATTAAAAATTTTTTTGGTTTTTTTTTTCAAAAAGGACCCTTTTTTTTTCCTTTTTTTTTGTACGAAAGAAAGATTAAGATGCGTACTTTCAATAACAAAAAAGGAAAAAATGACTTTTTTTTTTTTTTTAGAATTATTAATTAATTAATTAATAAAAATTAATAAAAATTGAAATATTTTACAACAAAATAAATTTAACGCAATTCTGAAGTTACTACTGTAAAGCACTACAAAATCCGCATCCAACGAGTCCAATATGAAAGATTTTGGATAAATTGACGTTTTATAAATAAATATTTATAAAAAATTAATTAACAAATGAATATAATTTATAAAAATAAAGATAAAGTGTTAGTTTTTTTTTTAAACAAATGTTTATACAATTCTATTTTGAAAAAAATGTATTCCAGTTATTTGCAACAATTGACAGTTTAAAAAAAAAATTAAAAACCTCTTTATGCGTGTCGTGTTCCATAACTCTATAACCGGGCTTAATATTTTTTAACATTTTCTACAAAATAATTTTTTATTTAATTTTATAATTGAGCATACTGTATAATATTTTCAGAACTGCTCTCTGCATTTTTTTCATTAAATCATGAAAATTATTATAAAAATCCAATATAATAATTAATGATTAAGTAATTATTTGTAATTTATTTATTAGGATTTACGTAAAATTAAATTATTGTTGATATTAAAATAATAAAAAGTTGGTAAGATAAAAAAGAAATTATCTCTTATTACATCAGAAATGTAAAAATTAAATAAAAAATTGTTTTGTAGAAAATGTTAAAAAATATTAAGCCCGGTTATAGAGTTATGGAACACGACACGCATAAAGAGGTTTTTAATTCTTTTTTTAAACTGTCAATTGTTGCAAATAACTGGAATACATTTTTTTCAAAATAGAATTGTATAAACATTTGGTAAAAAAAAAACTAACACTTTATCTTTATTTTTATAAATTATATTCATTTGTTAATTAATTTTTATAAATATTTATTTATAAAACGTCAATTTATCCAAAATCTTTCATATTGGACTCGTTGGATGCGGATTTTGTAGTGCTTTTACAGTAGTAACTTCAGAATTGCGTTTTTTAAATTTATTTTGTTGTAAAATATTTCAATTTTTATTAATTTTTATTAATTAATTAATTAATAATTCGAAAACAAAAAAAAACGTCATTTTTTCCGTTTTAGTTATTGAAAGTACGCATCTTAAGCTTTCTTTTCGTACAAAAAAAAAGGAAAAAAAAGGGTCCTTTTTGAAAAAAAAACCAAAAAAATTTTCAATTTTCAAAAAAAGGGTTAAATTTTGAATTTAAAAAAAAAATTTTTGCACCATTTGAAAGAGCAGGAAAAACCCTACAAAAAACATATGGGTCAAAATTTTTTTTACTTCATTATATAGAAGCTACGATTTTTTAGAAAAATCACTGTTGATACTTATCCAAAATCTTCAACCCCCTCCCCCCTCTACAATTTTTTATAAAATTTCATAATACTTGGTGGTTGAAGTACTCATGCATAGTACTAAATACTGGGAAAATATTAGCCCGATCTAACAACTTGCAATTTTGACATTGGTACACTTGAGAAATTTTGCCCCATATATAATTAAGGAAGTATAATAATAATGATAATAATAATTATAATAATAACAATGATAATAATAATAAAAATAATAATAATAATAATGATAATAATAATAATAATAATAATAATAATAATAATAATAATAATAATAATAATAATTATAATAATAATAATTATAATAATAATAATTATAATAATAATAATAATAATAACAAGAAAATTAATAAATTTATTAAAATTAAATGCATATCTGCACTTTCTTGTTTCCATCGTCATTATTTATTTGCAAAATAATTTCTTTGAAAAGTAACTTAATTATTTTCTTCTTCAGCTTGATTTCTCAACGTTGAAACTCAATTTCTTCTTGAAAACGAAATTCTAAACCTTTACATTATCTATGCAGTTGATCGAATAACGTAATTAAAATATGATTAATGCGTTGGTTATAAATTGGAATACACTTGTATGTGAAGACAGAAAGAGAGTTCTTTACCTTTTTACTGCTATTATTTAAAAGAGCAAAAAAATTTTTTTCCCAAGAAAAAAAAATGACTAATTGAAACGTAAAGGCGTGTGGAAAACTGGATGAAGTGCGGGAATAATAATCCTTGAACGTCCTTTGGGTGCAAAATGAGCAGACAGGTTTCAGGGTGGAATTTGAATTTAACTGATTATCTTATAGAGTTTACATAAGGTCTATACACACAACTTACATAACGAGGTCTAATCCAATGCAACAGCGCGCTGCATGGGATCACCATGCTCGTTCCCGTTGCACAGCAGCTCAGTCAGTACTACATTAAAGATCATAGATGTAGTTTTCTCGTTAGTCCCGCGATCGATAGGGGATTTCACTAGAATTCTCGCAAGTGCACATCAGTTTTCTCTCATAAAGAAAAGAAAGGAAAAAAAAATGTTTGCAAAAAAAAAAAATATTCCGCTACTATTGCTCACGACGCACTTGCCTCTTGAAGTTGATGATGCCAATATATGTGTAATAGTATGTGGGCACACATGTGCCCTCTCTCTTTCTCTCTTTATTTTTCTCTCTTCGACGAGAGCAAAGATGCTGCCCCGCCCAAACGCCCCCATATTATTTCCTCGTTAGCTGCCCATGGTGCAATGCACTAATGAAAAACAAAATGCGAGTTTTCTCCGAGAAAATTATGTGTCTAGTGTATTATAGTACGCACCTCCCGTGAGATGCATGAATTACTGCACGTTTCTTTCAATGTAATTCTATATTCGAGTAGATTTTCTTTATAATGGAACTTGTGTCGGGGAAAATTATACTTGGGGGAAACGATTCGTTTGAAAATGGATAAAATTTTATTTTAAGCAACCAATAAAATTTTTTCTATTTATTTTGGAATTTATAGATTAATTCCCTTATTCAGCAAAAAAAAAGAAAAGAAAAGTGCATTCAAGCAAATTTTAATAGCAAACCAATTTTTTTTTAAATTTTCCCAAAAAAATTTTATTAGAAAATTATTTTTCATTAATTTTTCGAATTTTATTAGAAAAGTCTCAGTTTTAGTGCCTTTTTTTGTTCACCTAATAAACTGTAAAATAACCACGAATTCTATAATACAAAATGTTAGATATTCTCCAGATCTCACAATAATTTGATCTTTAAACATTTTTTTCTTGAAAAACTATCATAAAAATAATTTTATTTGGAAAAATTTTAACATTGCAAAAAATAATAATAAATAATAATAAATAAAATAATAAATAAATAAATAATAATAAATAAATTAATAATAAATAAAAATAAAATTGTACAATTTTGGTTAATTTATTAAATTACTTGAATTTTAAAAAAGTACGTTTACAATTTTAAGTTCAAATTTTTTTATTTAGAAATTTTTTTTGATAAACTTTTATGCAAATATTTAATTATTTTCAAATGTAATAAAATTATTTAGTAAAATTTAATTATTTTTAAAACTTTTTTTTAAAATTGGCAAAATTTCAATTATTATCTTTATAGATAGTTTTGCAAATAAATCTTCGTTAAAATTCAATTATTTTCAAAAATTATATTAAAATTCTTGGAAAAATTAAATAATTGTCAAATTAAATAATAATTATTATTTCAGCGAAATTAAATTATTTAGAAAAATTATTTTTAAATTCTTGGCAAAAATTACAATTATTTTCATAAATAACAATATTTATTGCAAGAATTTAATTAATTTCAAAAGTAATAGAATTCGTTGGTAAAAATTAATTATTTAAAACAAATTTTTTAATTCTCCTGAAAATTACAATTATTATCTTCATAAATAGCAAAATTTTTCGCCTAAATTCAATTATTTTTATAATAATTTCTATTTAATACAAAAATTCAAGTATTTTTTTTTAAAAGTAATAAAATTCGTTGGTAAAAATCAATTATTTAAAAAAAAATTTTTGATCCTATTAAAAATTGCGATTATTATTTTTATAATTAAAACTTTTCGCCTAAATTCAATTATTTTTATAAACATCTTTAAAAGAAATATAAAATTCGTTAGTAAAAAGCAAATATTAAAAAAAAATTTTAAACCCCTCGTAAAAATTCCAAATATTATCTTCCTTAAATAACAAAATTTTCGGACGAAATTCAATTGTTTAAAAAAAATATATTTATTTTCTTGAGAAAAATTACACTTATTTTCCAAAAATCGTCGTCAAGATTTTAATTATTATCTTTGGACTATAGCAAAAATCTTCGTTAAAATACAATTATTTTCAAAAATTATATTTAAATTCTTGGAAAAATTAAATAATTGTCATAAATAACAATGTTGATCACAAGAATTAAATTATTTTCAAAGGTACTAAAATTTTCTGATAAAATTCAAATATTTAAAAATTTTTTTAAAATAATTGTCAAGATTTAAATTATTTTCTTCATAATATAGTAAAAGTTTTCGCTAAAATCCAATTATTGCCAAAAACTTTATTAAAATTTTTGTCAAAATTTTAATTGTCAACAAATTTTCTGAATTTAATAATTTTCTATAATAAAATTTTCCAAACGAATTTATTATTAAAAAAAAATGTAGATAAAATTCTACGTAAACATTGAATTATTTTTATAAATAA